>OX235272.1:129376525-129721285 GCA_944472155.2 Trichobilharzia szidati | reverse complement strand
AGCATCTTTAATGAACTGCAATAGCATTGATCATACTTTACAAATCGATATTATTTTAAAAAAAACGCTAATATTGTTATTAACTACTAATTTAAAATATTCTGTGTATATAAACATGTCTATATATAATTGTAGAGCCTGGAAGAGGAATTTATCGAAAAGAATATTCTTTGCTCGATTATTTTGTGTTTTATAGATGTCTGAATGAATATTTTTGCTATATCTATAACTCTCCAAGACTCAAACCATCCGTCTTTTTGATGCGTTGCAGCTGATGACTTTTTCACTATACAAAAGCCAGAACTAATCTTCATTCTAATATACTATCAGTATATTATTATTATTCCACTGAGTTCACGCAAAGGTTGGGATATCTAACGTGTTATGCCTTGTCAACGGTCTCCTCACTGTGTGTCCAATCAACCTCTTTTTCCTTCTATGCATATTTGTTAGGTATCGTTGGTTCGTTCTTAGACTTCCTTGTTGTCAGTCTTTTCTGGCCGACCATCGGATCTTCAGTATCGAATGAGAGGTTTCGCGTGCATTGCGGATTGTGAGGGCGATTGTTACTTCCCGGCTGCCCACACCGTGGAAGTTGGTTGCGTGACCGCAGAGCCCAGAGGACAACTGCTTGAGTCCGGTCACACACGGCCTGTTTTCGTTTGTTGTTTTTCATTTGGTGTGTCTCAGTAGCATATTTATCACTTCTGCCCTGTGACACGGCAGCAGGAAGCGCGGTCGTTGTTAATCCGGGCCCCGACCGATCCGGCATGATATTTTGTGATTTATTTTGAGTCATAGGATTGGGTTGGGTAACTGCTATCCAAACATGGTAGGACCTACAGGAAGATAAGTTCCAGCCAGTATAGCTTGTTGGGTCATTGCGGTGTTCAAGCCCGACCACCACGTCAAGGTAGCAGCCTTCGGTCGGGTGTGTGTGTCCAATCAACCTCTTTTTCCTTCTCTGCATATTTGTTGGGCTCGTTTCGTTGGTTCGTTCTCAGAGTTTTCTGTTGTCAGTCTTTTCTGGCCAACCATCAGATCTTCAGTATCGAGTGAAGGCACGGAGATGTTGATGAAAGTCTGCATTAACCATTTGAGAATGCGTTTCTTGATGCATCCGGCGTCCGACTTCACCTTGGTGAAGTGTTGAAAATTCGGATCTTGTTTACTGCAATAGATTTCCACGCTAACTTCAGAGTGATGAACCCTTGACTGTCTGTCTTGCTTTTCTTATCTTGTCTGGCTTCGACATCCTCATCTTCACTACCTGTTGTTGAAATAATGCTGCCCAGATTGTGTAAGTGTAAGAGGTGACTACTTCCTTTAGATAATTTCTCTCTCGTGTTGATGATTCGTGCTTCATGTTGTTGTTGATGTCACCTCTGTCTTCTTTGCAATTTTCATTCATTTGAAGTCGTATTTTCGCTGCCTCTTTCGTAATGAAGATTAATTTCATAGGATCTATAACATATTATTATTTATTATTATCATTGTTGTTGGCCCCCTCGGGTTCTGAGTGGAACGTACGGCTTCAACAGAACCTCTCCACTTTGTTCTGTTTTCTGAGGTCCTCTTTAGCTGGACGACCCCACGATTATTGACCATAATCTCTCATCTCCTCCTCCCCGTACGATCTCCTCCATGTCACCCTCAAAGTGACGCCCCCCCCCGCTCATTGTTTCCCATTCGGGTGTCACTCGAGCAATGGCCTACATTGAGCGCAATGTCATTCGATGGTCTCCCCGGCGTGTTCCCAATGTATCTCCATTTCCTCCTCCTACATATTTGTTGAGCAATCGGCTCTCGCCTGTTGGTTTGTTCCCCTAGTTTCTTGTAGCTAATTCCTTCTGGCCATTTGATCCCTGATATGGGGCGAAGGTGGCTGGCTGTCTACAGAAGTCTTCAAACTGTTGGAAATGCTTTTTTGTAACACACTGGGCAAGTTTCTCACCCATATAGAAGAACTGACTGGCTAACACAATATTTGATGCTGAAAATCCGAATCTTGTTCTTTATGCTGGCTGAGGCCGAGTGCAGAGAAGATTTCCAAACGGGTTTCAGGACGATGAAGGCGTATCTTGGCCTTCCGATTCTTGTTGTCCATGACTTCTTCATCCGTTCCGCCTGTCTTTGGTTGAAACAATGCTTCCTAGATAAGTGAGGCCAGGAAGCAATCTCTTTCAAATCTCTCCCGTTGATTGTGATTGGCGCTGGTTGTTATCGCTGTTGGTTAGTTGGTTATCTTCATCACCTGAAGTCTTGTCTTGCTCTTCTAACCCTTTAGAGCGAAGTAAAATCTCAGTTTTTATTTCTTCCGAATAAATGTCAAACTTCTACTGTTTACAGCGAATGAAATAATTATGCATATACATATATACATTATAGATTGTTTTCAGCATTGTCCGAAAACAGGATTCTTACTGTATCGTTAATATTATTATTATTGTTATTTCTTAAATACAATACTTAATAATAGGGGAAGTAACCTTGAAAATTGGTGTGTAAGTGCTTGTGTGTGTGTGTGTTGGAGGTAGACAAAGAGGAGAGTGAAGGAAGCTGCGGGTATCGGAAGTACTGGCTGGCTGGCTGGCTATACGAATAAAAGGCAAATGAAATATAATAAATTACTAGATAAAAAGGGTGAATGACACGCGAAAAGATCTTACTAGAATCCAGAAGGAGGTATGTTTCGTCCCGTTGCGGACTCTTCGGCTGAATTCCATCTACACTTTTAATCACCCTTAACCACTCAACGTTATGTTAACCACACAACTACATTGTTTTTGTAGCGTGTGTTACTGACAAGGATTTGTAAGTAGTATATTATGTGGCTGATATTGTCTGCAAGAATTTTGAATAGCGGCGTGGCAGATCAAGTTACAAAGAGGAGAATGTTGCTCGGTGGAGGGGCGATTTCGTGTGCTCTTGGAAGTGTATGGGTGGTTGTTACTTCTTGTCTGCCCACATCGTGGGGGTTGGTTGATGCTTCGGCTGCTTGAAACAGAAAGAGAGTTAGTATTGCGTGACCGCGGAGCCCAGGAGACAACTGCTTGAGGCCTGTTAAACACGGCCCTTATGAGCTGGTTTCTTGTTTTGGTTCCGTATTAGTAAACTTACCTACCGCCGGCTACGGACCACCGTGGGGTAAGTTGGGATGTACAATTGTTGGGGTCGACCTTTTCTAATCCCCTTTCTCCCTCCGGAGTGGAGAGACAGTATAACTAGCATGCTGGTCATCTGAGGGAAACACTTCACTGCTGTTACATCCCTGTTCCCTAGCAGTACGACTTCGCTCACAGACCCCCCCCCAGCATAGTGTAAAAAACATTTCTCACACTAAGCTGGTAACTTCTTTTAGTCTAATCTCGCTATCCTGACAACCTTCCTGGCATTGTATGACCTGCAGGAGCAATAGTTCTAGCCGGTGTATCTTGTTGGGTCATGACGACGTGCAAGGCCAACCACCAGGTCATGATAGCAGCTATCGGTCGAGAGTTAGAAAGAGGCGAAGGTTTTTGTAATTTGCCATCACTGAATATCAATTTGCCAAATAAGCAGAGTGAACACCCAAACACTTGTGCGTTATGTGATTAAAACTCGTACCTCTCTCTCTCTGTCACAAAAGAAGGTGCTGTGACCTCCACAATTTTTCAAAAAAGGAGACGTAAGGGTGTTTCTCAAAGACATCGAAGCTGGTTGTGTGGAGGAGGACCCTGTTGAAAAGTTGACCAGACAGCTACCTACGGTAGTGCATGTAGATCTATCGCAGAGACATTGTGGGAGAAGGTTGTCGAACAGTTGATATAAGAGTATGACATCCTGACGTACAGACAAGAGGCGTTTCAAAAATTGTAGCAGTTCAGAGCCTGATGCAGATGGAGGTTTACTAGTTTTGGCAATAATGCTGACAAATATACCCTGTGACGTAAGATAAAGATTCAAAAGGGCAACTGTTAGCTTGCCAGTTTACAGAATACATGACTACTGCTATCGACGATCAGCTGCATTTAGTGAATGTATCCTGAGCTCGTACACCCCAAGGTGGGTGGTCACGCGTTCAGAGCATCTGTCCTTTAATTTATCCCAATTCACTGCCTTTACATGGCCACAGTATTCCTCACAATAGCGAACGCCTGGAGCTTACAACAACAGGACTGATGGACAGACTGGTCTACCCAAGGGGTGGGGCTGGAACACACTAATTCCAAACTTGTGGTATACATAGGCTCTAGAATAGTATATAAACCTGTTGCAGTCATCGAAAACCATAAGAATCCAGCTGCAGACTCTGCTCGCCTATCTTGTATATTAAACTTGAAATCAAAGGCTGGGGTAGGGGTTCAGCATCTGAGAATCAGAGGAAGTTCCATTGGGTTGGTGTAAGTCACTGATCATCCCGATATACAAGAAGGGAGACAAGTCTTCCTGTGATAATCACACAGGGATTAGCTTGACTAATATAGTATCTAAAGTCCTAGGCTCAATAATCATACGTAGACTAAGTGGTTCTCGGGAGGCACAAACACGAGAAAACCAGGCAGGTTTATGCCAGGAAGAGGGCTTATTGATCATATATTCACCCTTTGACAGATTCTAGAACATAGGAATTCCTACCGGCGTCCAACAATTATTATATTTCTTGACCTAAAGGCGGAATTCGATTCTGTCGACCGAGAGGTTTTCTGGCGATGCTTGGCTGTAAAGGGAATGCCGAGAAAATGCATTGCACTGATTAAGGCACTCTACTCGTACTCATGCAGCCAGCCAGGTGAGGGCTTTCGGCGAGTTGTCATCTGAAGTGGTGACGACTAGTGGCGTCCGTCAAGGATGCCCATTATCCCCATTCCTATTCAACTTCATCATAGATGTACTAATGGACTTAACCCTAACTCACTTCAGCGACTCAGGGATTGACTCGCTACCAGGGAATAATCTCGGTGACTTAGAATATGCGGATGATATAGTCCTTCTAGGTGAGGACGCTGACGAAATGCAGAGTCTAATGAACACCTTGAGCTGCAATCTACGAATGTTCACCATGCGATTCGCTCCCGCCAAATGCAAGATGATGTTACAGGATTGGACTACACCGACTCCTAGATTAGAAATAGGAAGTGAAGTGGTAGAGCACGTTGACCGCTTCACTTACTTGGGAAGTACCATCAGCCCCAACGGGTTGATCGCTGACGAAATCTCAGCACGGATACAGAGGGCTCGTTTCTCATATGCCAGTTTACGCCGTCTCTCGCTTAGTAGACGTGAAATCCGACTATCGACCAAAGGGCGTGTGTACTGCTCATCACTCCGCTCCGTCCTCCTTTACGGCTGTGATACCTGGCTATTGAGACTGGAAGATGTGAAAAGATTAGATGTCTTTGATCATAGGTGTCTGCGTTCTATCTCCCGTGTGAAGTGGCATAATATGGTGAGCAATATTGAGGTTAGGCGTCACTTGAGTGCTAGGTAAGGAGGGGAAATCAATCGATGAGGTTGTGAAGCATCTGCATTGACTGAGATGGTTAGGACATGTGTCACGTATGCCTAGCTATCAGTCACCTTCCTCGACTGACGGGCAATGTTAGCTGATATAGGGTCTGGCTGAAAAAGAGCTAGCGGTGGTCAAACCAAAACATGGCACTAGTCGATGAAATCTACTACTGTTAGTCTAGGCCACGTAGGAAGGTGTAGACTTCCTGGTTGGAGTCCTCGGGACGGTAAAAACCAATGACGGCTGGAGACAATCGGTGATATGGCTCAAAATCGTTCTCAACAGCTGGCGCAGATGCATCCACTCCTTGTGACTTATGATTTCCAATTAAACTGTTTTGTTCTTCGTTGTTACTATACCTTTTTTGATTCAACACTAGTCAGTAACTAGTGTAATGTGTCTAGTCCTATCTTCGGTGAAGACTGAATTCTATCAGTCATGTTTGCAATGTGGCCACCATGCTAGGTGGCTCGTCATTACGGTGCACTGTGAATTGTTGGTACTAGATGGTTGAAGGCAATCGGCCACAGGAAGCCTTGAACCTAGGTTTCGTGCTAGTTGGCACTCATCAGCAAGGCGTATCTGCAACCTTGAAGGAACTGATGTCCCTTCTGAGATTCGAACCCGCGTCACCCAGTGCTGCAGTCAGAGACTTTACCACTGAGCTATTCAGGCTCGCGACTGACCTCCTGTAGGACTGTATTGGATATTTTTGATTGAACACTAGTCAGTAAACATGACTGCAAACATGACTGATAGAATTTAGTCTTCACCGAAGATAGGACTAGACACATTACACTAGTTACTGACTAGTGTTCAATCAAAAATATCCAATACAGTCCTACAGGAGGTCAGTCGCGAGCCTGAATAGCTCAGTGGTAAAGTCTCTGACTGCAGCACTGGGTGACGCGGGTTCGAATCTCAGAAGGGACATCAGTTCCTTCAAGGTTGCAGATACGCCTTGCTGATGAGTGCCAACTAGCACGAAACCTAGGTCCAAGGCTTCCTGTGGCCGATTGCCTCCAACCATCTATTACTATACCTTTGTCTCACACCTCTGTTTACTGTCTATATTGTGCATTTCTCCTACTTTCTTCTCTTGCTTTGTGTGCTACAAGGAGGGAGTGTGGTGACTCAAACTGCTGCACATATGTGCAAAGTTCTATGTCGAAAACAGACAGACAGGGGTCGGGGTGGGTGGGTGACCGTTTAAGACGACCACCTCCTTTAGTCCGGGAAGTCTCCCCCTGCCTTCACTTGCACAAACTATAAAACTTTATGTAGAGCATCTCTTGGCGTCCATAATGTACTATGAGTATGTTTTGATAAAAAAACTAATAACTCAGTGATTCTGATCAATAAACAGTTAACGAACGCATAGTTAAAAAAAGAAAAAGAGATGAGTGTTTTTTTATTGATTGGTGATTTCTCTCCGTTTCTTCTTTTTCTTTTCAATTTATTCTCAACTCAGTCAATCCAGCTACTTCATGTTGATACGTGTGTGCATGTGTGTATGTGTATGTGTGCGTTTGTTTTTGTGTGTATGTATTTGTATCATATGAGATGTAAACTAGCTGAAATTGCTTTATAGTGGTCGTATTGATTTAATAATAATAATAATACAATCAATAACTAATACTGATTCACACTGCACTCTCGGGATGGTGGAGGGAGTTAGGGGAGTAGTAGGTTGAGGTAACTAAACATCATCATCATCCTTGTTATGTGAAAACAAGAGAGAGAGAGATAATACAACTTACACTTGAAAATGTACATATTTTGGCTAAGTTCAACTTTAAGCACCACTAACTACCAGTCAGTGCGTTGGTGGCACAGCGGTTAGGACGCTCACCGACCATGCACATGGTCCGGGGTTCGATCCCTGGCCACCGACGCACTCCTTTACCTCACTAAGCCAGAAATAAAACTGGTGAAGAGGAAAGGTTGGGGGGCATGAGGCTAGCAACTCCATCCTGTAAAAATAAACATTGCTACAGAAACTTCAAGCCACTAGATTGAAGCCCTATGTTCCACTGGGGAACGTCAAGGGAAAAATATAAAATATAACTACCAATCAGCGAACGACGTCGTATGGTCCAATGAGGTTCATGAACGTGAGTTCAATAATGTTGTATAGCGCTTGGTTCGTTTCTAGTGCGTGCTCTAACAAAGTTACGCTTGCAGTTCAAGGAGGATAAGGTTTTGCAGTATTGTCTGGATTTTCGGTTGCTTAAGAAGGAGAGGATTTGTTCACGTGGTGTTGTGATGAGTTTAAAAAGCTTTAGCAGGTTGACTGATGAATATTGTCCGCCGTTGTGCAATTTGTTTGAGACGAGTTAGTATTAGAGAAGGGAAGCTGATAATTTTAATATTTCGTAGGGTCGCATTTCTCCTTAACGCAGATTTTGTCTATTTGTTGATGAGGTTCTTTGTGTGGTTGTTGTGCTTGAGAGTTTCAGTATTGTTCGATATTTCTTCTTCCTCTTCTTTTTCATCCGCTAACATCAGAAAGGGTGCTCGTCTAAGGTGACTCGGTCGGTCGGTCGGTTTTCGACATAGAACTTTGCACATATGTGCGGCAGTTCAAGTCGCCACATTCCCTCCTTGTAGCACACAAAGCAAGAGAAGAAAGTAGAAGAAATGCGAAATAGAAACAGTAAACATAGATATGAGACAAAAGAATAGTAATAACGGAGAACAAAACAGTTTCATTGGAAATCATAAGTCACAAGGAGTGGATGCATCTGCGCTAGCCATTGAGAACGATTTTGAGCCATGTCACCAATTGTTTCCAACCATTGGATTTTACCGTCCCGAGGACACCAACCAGGAATTCTACATCTTCCTACGTGGCTAGCTTAGACTAACTGTTGTGAATTTCATTGACTGGTGCCATGTTTTCGTTTGACCGCCGCTAGCTCTTTTCCAGCCTGGCCCTATATCAGCTGACATTGGCAGTTGTCGAGGAAGGTGATGACTAGGCATGTGTACGTAACACATATCCTAACCATCTCAGTCGATGTAATTTCACAGCCTCGTCGATTGATTTCCCCTCCTTACCTAGCACTCGACCGATGGCCTAACCTCAATATTGCTCACCTTATTATACCACTTCACACACACGGGACATAGAACGCAGGCACCTATGATCAAAGACAGCTTAGCCAGGCTTTTCATGTCTTCCACTGTCAATTGCCAGGTCTCACTCACAGCTATAAAGGAGGACGGAGCGGACTGTTGAGCAGTGACTTGAAACAACTGATTTGAAACTGTTAAAAGTGAACTTGGTTTGAATATATATATATATATATATATATATATATAATAAGAATTCAGTTCATTGGTTACAATTTCGACTGAGAACTCTTATAACAGACCAACTAAGAAGTTATTGCCAAACAAATATATTGCGAATTAAACTGAGTTGAATAGAACACGCGCCGAAGAGACCATTGAATGAGATGCTACGTACCGGACACTCCAATGAAAAACGATATGTTGACTGTCTGAGAATGATGTAGAGGAGATCGTGAAAGCAGGAGATAAGAGCGCTTATAGGCGATCGTGAAGCCAGCTAAAGACGATTGCTGAGATCTGGATAAAAAATGGGCGTGTTTTATTGAAATAAGAATAAAACTTGTGCACATTGGTAGTATATAGCTCCATCATGAATAAAATTTGTTTTGATAAAGTCTCACAGTGTTGTTATACAGTACAGAAATATTTACTGATGACCAGGTTTGCAGCACAATTTATTACTACTGTTCATAATCATATCAAGGCACTACTCACACACTTCTCCTAACTTCGTTTATATAATTCCATCATTATGTTCTATGGGCTTGACTTGATGATGGGTAGTAGTATTTTCCATATTTCCGGTATGAGTGATGAGTTATTCCTGTTGCACGTGTTGGGTGTAGATTATTCGATGAACAAGGATTCAGTAATCAACCTCTCTCTCCACCTACACAGATTATTTCTTAGAATTTTAACCCTCTCCCACCTCATTTAGTGTGGTTGTGTGTTAATGCATGTAGTGCGATCGCTGAGCTTTTTTCTGAATTACTTATCTTCTCGGGGTCAAACATTCTCACCTTAGCTAAATTCTTATGTTCCGACAATCTGACAACTCCTGACCTACTAGTTTGACCTATGTATTTGACCTGACAGCCATTGCAAGGCATCTTGTAAATTATATTATTTTGTTCAATTGGGTCAACCGACAGGGTCTTTTAGCCTAGAGAGCTTGTCCCTGCCCCAGTGAGTTTGTAGGTTTAAATGCCACCACCCTAATTCCTGCTTTATTAAGAATCCTACGTAAAGTCTTAGATGTCCCCTCCCTTCTTATATGGTATAACAGTAGATGCCTTATTTTCTCTCATATTTATGTTATCATTACCAGTTTCACAATTATTTTTATTTTGCTTTTGGCCTTTTTCCATCTTTCTAATGAATTTTATAGGATAGTTAGTTATTCAACACCAACGCTTCTTCCGTCTGTTTTATTTCATCATTTAGGTCTTTTTTTGTGCTACTTAGTGCCATAGCTCGGTTTGTTAAACATTTAATTAAGCCTGCCTTAACAGTTAAAGGATGAGATGAATTCGAGTCTAAATATCTATTAGCAGAATGCGTTGGTCTTTTATAAACACTAGTGTGTAGTTTACCTTCTTCTATTCGTTTTATTTTACAATCTAACACCATAGCTGATTCTCCTTGTTCATTTTCCGATTCAAATATGAATTTTATTCCCTCTACTAGTGGGTTTATATGTGTCAAGAAGCTAGAGAGAATACTAGTACCGATCAAGTCAAGCGATGGAAAATAATGATGGAATTATATAAACGGAGTTAGAAGAAGTGTGTGGGTAATGCCTTGATATGATTATGACCAGTAGCAATAAATTGTACTCGAAACCTGGTCATCAGTAAATATTACTGTACTTTATAACACTGTGAAACTTTATCAAAACAAATTTTACCCATAGTGTTCTATTGAGGCCTTACGTTCCACCCGGAACCCAATGGAATACTAATACTAATAATATTATAATATAGTTCGAATCTAGAACTGAGGCGCGCATTGAAAAGAATTTTCCAACTGGACTTGGGTGGATATCAGTCGCATTTTTATTGCTTGACAATTGAAATGAGTTTAGCGGGATTTGAATCCCTGTCGAATTGATTAGTACTCATTCCTCGTGATTTTTTCAGTAGAACCTCTTCACTGTATACTTGATTCTCTGCAACCACTTTCAGCTGACTCTACAACCACACTTACACTCTTTAATTTCCTATTCACATATGATTGCAGTAGATTGGATAATGCAACAAACAGCGGGACGGGAAATGAGGAAACAGGCATAAAATTGACTCACACAAAAAATGAACTTGGAGGATCTGGACTTCGCCGATGATGACATATGTCTGATTTCCCACAAACTAGAAGATATGCAAACGAAAAGCAACAAGTTGGCAGAAGAAGCATCAAAGATAGGACTTCAGGTTAACATATAGAAAACAGAGGTGATGAAGATTCCTGGCCAACACCACCAACAGCAACAACAACAGACAACGATCAGCATAAATGGGAGGAACCTGAAAGAAACAACCTCTTTTACCTATCGACCTGCGAAGCATCGTTTCAACTACAGGCGGAACTGATGAGGATATCAAAGCAAGACAAGATTTCATTACTCTCAAGTCTGTGTGGAGGTCAACATCATTCAGCGTCAAAAATAAAATCGGGATTTTCAACTCCAATGTGAAGTCAGTACTACTATACGGATCAGAGACTTGGCGTGTCACAAAAAGCACCTCAAACAAGCTACAGACCTTCATTAACAGATGTCTTCGCTCAATACTCAAGATCAGATGGCCACAAATGATCAGCTACAGAGATCTCTGGAAGAGAACCAACCCAGCAGGAACCGATTGTGAAACAAATAGGCAGGAAGAAATGGAGATGGATTTGATTGGCCATACTCTGAGGAAACCAGCAAGTGACATCACTAGACAAGCCATTGCTCGAGTGGAACCCGAAAGGGAAGCGACGAGTTGGTCGTCCAAGGGTGACCTGGAGGAGATCATGTGAAGAAGAATTGAAAGCGTATGGGCAGACTTGGAGCCAGGTGAAAACTCTAGCAGAGAACCGAACGCAATGGAAACGCGCAGCTGAAGCTCTATGTTCCTCTAGGAATTTAAGGAAACAATAATACTAATAATGTGATCTGTCTGTGTCACTGTCTGTCCCATGCGAAACTCATTGCCTTACCTTCTATTCGGATTCTCATTTGAATGTCTTCTCAGCACTTGTCTAATAGATGAAGTAATTTTTTTATGCATGTAACAAGAAAGATTGTGATCAAATGACCAGGTTTTAATTTTTTGTTTTTTTTGCCTTTCGTCTCTTCTACAGATTCGTTCAATACAGCTCTGTCAATAATGAATACGGAAATCATTGTGAGTTTATATCAACACTATACCTGTTTATTCTGTGATTTATGCAGAGGAAGCAATGTTTAATTGTGCACGATATTATATTGTTATTATTTATTATTAATATTCCCTTAGGTTCCTAGTGGAACACTGGGCTTCGATGATACGAAGGTAAACTACACACTAGCGGCGTTTATAAAATGCCGACGCATTCAGCCAATAGATATTTAGACTTTAATTCATCTCATCCGTTAACTGTATATGCAGGCAGGCTTAGTTAAGTGTCTGTCTAACAAACCGTGCAGTAGCACATTAAGTAGCACAAAAAAGACTTGAACGCTGGAATGAAACAGATAGAAGAAGCGTTGGTGTTAAATAACCTACAGGTAAGAACCAATAGGTTGGCAAAAGAAGCAGTCAGAGAAGACAAGACTTTAAGTGAACATGGAGAAGACATAGTTGATAAAGATATCTGCCAAAACATGGCACAAGTCAATGAAATCCACAACAGTTAGTTTAAGTCAGCCAGTCACCTAGGGAGGAAGGTGTAGACTTCCTAACTGGCTGATTGGGGTCCTCGGGACGGTAAACACCAATGAAGGCTGGAGACAATTGGTGACATGGATCAAAATCGTTCTCAATGACTAGCGCAGATGCATCCACTCCTTGTGACTTATGATTTCCAATTAAACTGTTTCGTTCTTCGTTATTACTATTCCTTTTGTCTCATATCTATGTTTACTGTTTCTATTTCGCATTTCTTCTCTTGCTTTGTTTGCTACATGGAGGGAGTGTGGCGACTTGAACTGCTGCACATCGGTGCAAAGTTCCATGTTGAAAATAAACAAACAGACAGACAGACTCATCAGTTTGACGAACTCAACGTTCCATTAAGACTCGAACCTTGAAAGTTATCAATTCAAAAGCCATAGTGTCACCACCTCTCCTAAGGCAACAAGTACAGATTTTAATTGTGTTTTTGTTTCACAACTCCCTCCTTGTAGCACACAAAGCAACAGAAGAAAGTAGAAGAAATGCGAAATAGAAACAGTAAACGTAGATATGAGACAAAAGGAATAGTAATAACGAAGAACAATATAGTTTCATTGGGTAGTATAAGTCACAAGGAGTGTATGCATCCGCGCCAGTTGTTGAGAACGAGGATTTTGAGCCATATCACCAATTGTCTCCAGCCTTCATTGGTGTTTACCGTCCCGAGGACCCCAATCAGCCAGTTAGGAAGTCTACACCTTCCTCCCTACGTGACTGGCTAACTTAAACTAACTGTTGTGGATTTCATTGATTGGTGCCATGTTTTGGTTTGACTGCCGCTAATTCTTTTCCAGCCTGACCCTATACCAGCTAACATAGTCCATCAGTCGAGGAAGACGATGGCTAGACATGCGTAACACATTTCCTAACCGTCTGAGTCGGTGTAGCTTCACAGTCTCGTCGATTGATTTCCCCTCCCTCCTTACCTAGCACTCGACCGATGGCCTAACCTCAATATTGCTCACCTTATTATACCACTTCACATGTGAGATAGAACGCAGATACCTATGATCAAAGACAGCTAGCTGGTGTTTTCACGTCTTCCACTCTCAATGACCAGATCTCTTTCACAACCATAAAGGAAGACGGGGCGAACTGATTGCTGAGCAATACAGACGTCCTTTGGTCGACACCCACCTGGATATCACATCTACTAAGCCAGAGATGGCGTAAGTTGGCATATGCCACACGAGCCTTCTGTATCTGTGAAGAGATTTCGTCAGCCATTAACCCGCTGACGTTAGTTAGCTGATGGAACTTCCCAAATAACAAATGAAGTGGTCAACGTGTGCTCTAACACTTCACTTCCTATTTCTAAGCTAGATGTGAGTCAATGTAGTCCAGTCCTGTAGCATCGTCTTACATTTGATAGCAGGAGCGAATCGCATGTCAAACATTTGTAGATTGCAGCTGAAGGTGTTCAGAAGACTCTGCTGTATTTTTTGTCAGCGTCTTCACCTTAGAGTGAGGACTACATCATCATCTGCATATTCTAAGTCAACCACATTATTCCCTGGTGGTATCAAGTCAATCCCTGAGTCGCTGAAGTCACTTAGGGCTAAGTCCATTAGTACATTCAAGCTCATCATAGATGCATACATCTTGAATGAATTCTACTGGTTTGAAGTCCTATTAAGCAAATATTGACGCATTGCTTGAATTCGGTCAACAACAAAAAAAATAGCACAGGGCGAATCATGAATAAGATTCCAATTTTTATTTAGTTTGCATTCTAAATTTCTGTTCTGTTCATTGATAGGAGTATGTGTACCCTTATTTGTTTTTTGGTTTTTGCTTACAGAGGGAACAGGAGAAACTACCGCTCAATAATAATATCGTAGGAGATACTCATACGTCTTTCCAACTGATTAGCCATCTGTACCAATCCTCATCAGTGTCAATGAAAACGCTTCATTTGAATAAAATTTCCGACACAATTGGATTTTCTATATCATATAATAACAATTCAGATATGTTTCATCTCAGGGATTCTGTCTCTCCAACTTCATCTGCATCTTCTCCCTCGTCTACTTCCCCTTCTTCTTCTTCGACTTCTGAGTCTCCCAGATCATCATCGGTTGGAAGTGATTCTGAGACAGATGAAGATGATGATGTCACAAGGACAGAAACAACACCAAGTGACTCCATAAATCCATTATCTTGGTCATTCACATTTTCTATCAATAATGATTTAGAAAGATCAAGTTATTTTCTACCAATTAACGAGAATAATGATAGTATCTTTGTTGGTGATAATAATAATAATAATACTGTGATTAAAGGATCACCAAAAGATATTTCAATTTGGCGGGATTTATTCGATACTACATTAAAACAAATTAAATTGAAGTAAGTGGATGATTTCTCTCTATATTATTTATAAATTTCAATCGAAAATCAAACTGAAATTAAATAATAACTATTATTAGTTTTATCGAGATTCGATTTATCTGAAGGTTGGTCACAGATTGCTATCAGTTAGAGAGAGAGAACTATTAAAAACCAGGGAGTACTGGACTGAAATTAGAGGAAGAATTTCTGATTTTTTTGAAAAAATGTTGAGAAACAAATAGTTACCCTCAGAGGAAGATATGAAAGCTCTAGTGCCAAACAAATCACACTAGGAAAAAGACCTATCTCCATTCAACTTGGTTTTTTTAAAGGTGCAGATATTACAGCAATTGTTAACAGAAAATTGAGGACGTCACTAATCACAGCCTATCGTGCAGCTATGCTGGTTCCTGTCTATCGAACAGCAGCACGCTCTTTGATGCAATCGAAAGTCGATAGAGACTTCTCTCATGGTAACTCCAACTGTGTGTATGCGTGTATACAAATTTACATGTATCTGTGGGAGCAGTTACATTGGGAGAACAGAGAAAAAAAGAAGGACATACATCCGATTTTCTTAGCATGTACCAAAAAGCCTACGTCTCCAGCTGGGAACATGCTTGCAACAATGCCATCGCCAGACATCTCCTTGTCGCAAGATTGTTCAAAATTATCAATAGGCAAAAGTGTTCAATTCTCCTTAAGTTTTTGCCGAAGCAATTTCCATCAAGCGCCTGCACCTCGATTTATATGTGTGTGTGTTCAGAAAGAAGCGGTTATCAGTGTTTCCTTGACGAGTCTAATAACTGGGTTTTTTCATTCTCTCTTTCATCTGATTACGTAACACCAATATATTCCAGTATGTATGATTATTTGGTTACAGGATTTCATCATGAGCTTACACTGGTTAGAGGACCATTGGAAAACCTGCAGGGAGTTCTGGACAGCTGTTTCGTCAGCCTAGTTTGGGACTCTTCATCAGTACGCACCCACCACGAGGGTTCGAACCCTCGACCTTCTGGTTAAAAGTCCAGCCAGCTCGTAGACTATTAAGCCACTGGGACCTAATCCAGTTGTCAGCCCATAAATTCTAACTTCTGCCAATTCACGATATAGCGCAACCGCTAGCCAATGTCATTTGCGGCGAGTATTTGTCCTCACACCCGACCTGCTGCACCTTACTGGTCACGACGTCCCACTGGAACCCCAGGTAATTACCTACCTGAATAGGGCCAGTTGCCAGTGAGCATTTCAACCCTGGTGGTGGGTGCGTACTGATGAAGAGTCCCAAACTAGGGCAAAACAGCTGTCCAGTACTCGAAGGTTTTCCAATGGTTCCCTAACCAGTGTCAGCTCATGATGAAATCCTGTAACCAATCAACCAAATCCCTACAAACCAATACTTGTATGATTATTATTGCTGTTTGGGATAAAATGTTTATTTATTATTAGCATTAGCACTGTGTAGATATATTGATTGATTTTTGTTTAAAAGTGAACTCTCTGTGTATGTAAGGATGTTAAAAATGTTTCTGTAGACATACTTAATGGTGTCTATGGGCTGTAAGCAAGCAGTTGATGAGAAACCAACGGAGTAGGCAATGATGATGGTACCACTTTATTATTCTGCATAAACCACTGTTGTTCTTACTTTAATCAAATTCATAAAGGAGAAGGGAATGGGAATAAATACCAACGAATACTTATTTGATATTCACTAGTTTCTGACTATAAGATGAATTTGCTTTGAGTTCTAGCGAGAAGTCGTGATCAATGGGCTCCTCCAGGTGGGATGTGAAGATAACTACTCACCGGTGATGATATTGGCGCTAGCCTTGGCGGTAAAAATCACGAATTGGTAGAAGTTATAATTCATAGATCGGCCAGTGTATTTCGTTCCATAGGATGAACAATGGACAACCAGCTCGCCTCGTAACCTGAAGGTGTTCGGTTCAATCCTTAACGATGTTGTCATGTATGCGTACAGATAAAAAGAAAATCGAACCAGGACGAAACACTTGTACTCACTACTCTCTGGTCGATTTCAACGCTTCTCTAAGTGAAATTGAATTGTGCGTCGGTGGTATAGCGGTTAGAACGCTCGCCGACCATGCACATGGTCCGGGGTTCGATCCCCGGCCGACGCACTCCTTTACCTCGCTAATCCAGAAATAATGCTGCTAAAGAGGAAAGGTTGGGCATGAGGCCAGCAACCCCATCCTGTAAAATAAAACACTGAATTTGAAACAATTATTATCATCAATCCTTCTTAGGGAAGACGCTGAAAAAAATACAGAGTCTTCTGTACACCTTAATGAAGAATCTTAGTACGTTTGTCATGTGGTTCAGTTGTGTTGATTGTAAAATGATGCTTCAGAACTGCTTTGTACGGAAAAGTAGTTTTGAAGAATAAGCAGTGAGAATCACTCAAGTTATTTATTATTTTGATTCTTAACGTGTCCAGTAGAAAACAGAGTTCTGGAGTTTCGGGTTTTCAATAGCGATAGACTTGTTTGTTTCTTAAGCGGGGTGGGATTCCGAGCCACCTCATGCAAAACCATTCTCTCTTTACTTCGCTTACTATTGGCTAGTAAAGTAAACTAGGCTAGGAATCTAACCCGAATTGCCATCCAACATAAATATATCATTAGCTTCTCTTCTTCTTTTCATATTGTTTAAATAACTCATTCATGTCATCGAAGTGTATAACTCCTGCTGACCGACGTTTTATTATTAGTTGTCAACTCCTACAGGGTGGAAATGCATCTGGCTGATGAGTCTCAAATTGGATGAATCTTCGCTTCCTTCATTCCACTTCTAGGCTGTCATCGCTAATCATAAAGTGAAAGTTATTGTGCACTGCTTCGTGTATCTCCAGTTGGAACATAGACCTACAGACTTGAGCTGTGAACAACTTCCAGTAACAGTGGTGTTGTTATTTTTATAGGGTGAGCTTACTTACTATCTTCACGTCTCCCACCTCCCAATCTAACAATCTCACTGGGTTCATTTGTTACGGTCTACGACTGGGATTTTCGAGTGAGTTGACAGGGAATCGAACTGATGATGACGATGATGACTTGTATGATTGGCAAAAGCAGAATTCCTGCCATTGAACCCAACCCACTCAGTGCTGAAATATTTCATACAGCCGGTTCGCTTTTTTAGTTTGAATGAAGAAAGAACGCACATATTTGCAGGCAGGATAGTACGAGCTCGTCTCCTTTCATCGATTCTCTCTCTTCAACTGCACGCATCCTAAACAAAATCAGTTATATGATGTTGCAAAGTGACAAGGATGGGGTGTAGACTTCAGACTTCGTTTCGAAACAAGGATGGAATAGAGACAACATACAAGATAGAACAAGAACAACAGAGTGAATTCATGCATATTCATTATGGTGGGGGGGGGGGAGATTAGGAGGATGGCCGACCGCTCGGTGGAATGAATATTCAAGTAAAATCATTAAATAGATAAAATAATTTAATTTAGTAGATTTGCAATCTCAATAGTGAGTTGATCTCGGTGTGTGGAAATCAAAATCAACATTGAGTGGAATGTTATGTATGTGTATGCAAGAGAACAAAACACGAGAGCGCACTTACAAAACAATCATGGTTACCAGAGCAGATAGGGTAGTGCGAGAAAGAGAGATTAGTGAGTGACACTATTTTTGTGTATTCGTAGGTTGGTTCGCAGTCACTTGATGACAGTGACTTCTGTGAACCGAAGTAACCATGCTTTGTATATTTGTGTATCGTTTATTTTGAAACAGCGTGTCAATTAGATGTCTGGCGGGTGCGCTTGACAACACTTTGCTGCCTTTCACAGGAGGAGACTTATAGGGATGCGCTTGGAGTATCTAGTAGACACTGTTCTCTCGGTGAAAACATCAGCGAAATTCTCCAAGCATAACCCTGAAAGATGCTTCTGTGTAAGGCATCAAAGTGTTCTCAAGCGAACTCGCCAGACACCTAATTAACACGGTCTCTCAAAGTTATCAATACATAAAGATAAGAATGGTTACTTCGGTTCACAGAAGACACTGTCATCAAAAGACTTCGAACCAACCTATGAATAGAGAAAGATTGTGTCACTCACTAATCTCTCTCTCTCTCTTACTACCCTATCTGGTCTGGTAACCATAATTGTTTTGTTAGTGTGCTCTCGTGTTTTGTTCTCTTGCATACACATACATAACATTCCACTCAATGTTGATTTTATTTTTCACTCACTGAGATCAACTCACTATTGAGATTACAAATCCACTAAATTAAATTATTTTATCTATTTAAATGATTTTACTTGACTATTCATCCCACCGACCGGTCGGCAGGCCGGCCATCCTCCTAATCTCCCCACCATAATGAATGTGTATGAATTCACTCTGTTGTTCTTGTTCTATCTTGTATGTTGTCTCTAGTCCATCCTTGTTTTAAAAGGAAATCTGAAGTCTACACCCCACCCTTGTCTAACTACTGCCGATGATTCCCAAACTAGGATGAAACAGCAGCTGTCCAGTACTCCCTGGTTTTCAGTGGTTCTCTAACTGATATCAGTCCGTGATCAACTTGTAAAAACATAACAAACCCTTACAAACCAAACTCTAGAAAACTGTATACATAAACATAGCTACTCTTTTAACACAGAATAATTAATTGTCCAGTCACATCATCTTTGTTGCTTATGCCTACCTACACTTTCTGTCTAAAATTTGAAGGTCACTGTGTAAAAAGGAGAATGTTCATGTTCAGACACGACTTTGTAACACATCATATAACTGATTTTGTTTAAGGATGTGTGCAGTTGAAGAGAGAGAGAATCGACGAAAGGAGACGAGCTCGTATTATCCTGTCTGCATGCAAATATACTGAAATACGCTTTATCAGTTCTATTTTTTTAAAGTGTTATTATTTTTCTCTAGGCGTTGTTTATCTATCTCATCAAGTTTTTATTTTGTTTATATTTTGTTTTGCAGTACTGAATGTCAGCATTTTATGTTAGCCGTATTACAAATCAGTTTGCATAAAGTATGCCCATCTGATTCACCGTATTATATGAATCAAACAATTCAGATATCAAGGAGACATTATGAATTAATCAATACTTGTCTAAGTGAATTACTTCATCTCAATGAAAAATCAATTAGTAGACAACAAGAACAAGCGCAACCAAGTGATAAGAATAATAATAAAGGCACCACCACTACCAACAGCGACAACAACAACAACAATAACAATTCTGATAATATTGTGATCACATTACAATTGGGCTTTCAATTAATTTCTAATGATGATTTATCGTCTACTACAATATTCCCTCCGACTTTTTCATCTTCTCCGCCGCCTTCACATCCTGTTGATCCTCATGCTCCTGCTGCTGATGAAGCTGGCATCTCTCAGACTACTTCTACTTCTACTCCTACTCCTCGTAAAGATGAATTGTAAAATAATTGTCAGGTCTCTCTCTTTTTATTTGCTAAAAGTTCTTTTCTTTTATGATTACTAACAGTATTTGTGTGTATGTATGTACGTGTGTTGTATGATGCGAAAACCTCTAAAGTCTCTGTAAAATACAACCAACCGTATATGTGTATATTGTACATGTAAAAAAATTGACTCATTTAACTGATCGAATGATTATTGGCTGATTGTCTGACTGACTGCTTGATTGGTTGACTGACTAACTGATTTAACCAATAGCCTCTTTGTTTATAATTTCAATCTTATCTTTTGCCCGTCTGTGTGTGTCTGTCTATCTATCTATCTTAATATAATCAAATAGTAAAAGTACCAAATACTGATTACCTTATTCTTGTTTTGTTTGTTTTTTCTTACAAGATGAAGTTTGAGGGGATTTTCTTTTAGTGTAGACCTGCGTCTTAGATTGTTGGAAGTGGACGTGCAGGCTGGAATCCTTTTGATATTTGTGTTTGTTTTTTTCCTTCAGCATCTTGAGAATTCTCCATCTGTGGACGTTGATTATTGTTGTTCCCGGGGTTGAGGACCCCTTTTGAAATGAAGGAGGTGAGCCGTCTCATCTCATGATCAGTGATTCTCTAATTGACATCGATTCGTAACCAGCCTACACTAAAATTAAATCTTTATTTATGAGTATAAATGTATATACATGAACTCCAGCGGTTGTGGTATTATAGGCCTAACGTCCTACCAACTAAGCGACTGGCTTTCTTATATCATGAGTTAGTTTGTAGGGATTTCAACTTGTTTTAAGTTTGATCACGGATTGATGTTAGTCAGAGAATCACTGAAAACCATGGAGTACTATACAGCCGTTTCGTCCTCGTTTGGGGCTCTTCAACAGTACTCAACCACATCTTTTCGGTTACAAGACAAGCTCGTTGACCATTGATTGTTATATCTAATTAAAAGTTATTGATTTCAATATGACTGTAGTACTGTGACCTAATAAACTGGTGAAAAAACTACTGCAATCGGTAACAACAGCAGCGTCAACAACAATAATAATAATGTCAGGCTCGCGAAGAGAAGGTAGCTTGTTGACAAATACCAAATAATATCTTTGATTGGACACTATTCAGTAACTAGTATAGTGTGTGTGCGCGCGCGCGCGTCAGTCTAGTCCTTTCTTTGGTGCAGACTGAATTCTGTTGTCAGCCAAGTTTACAATGTGGCCACCATGCCACTAGGTGGCTCGCCATCATGGTGCACTGTGAACTGTTGGTATTAAATGATGGTTGGAGGCAATCGACAGGAATCCTTGCCTGACCTAGGTTTCGTGCTAGTTGGCACTCAAGAGTCGGTGAGCAAGGTGGTGTATCTGCAACCTTGAAGGAACTCACGTCACTTCTGAGATCTGAACCAGCGTCACCACCCAGAGCCGCCTGCAGTCACAGACGTTACCATTGAGTTATTCAGGCTCGCGATTGACCTTCTGTAGGACTATATCATACATATTTGATTGGACACTAGTCATTAACTAGTTTAGTGTGTGTGTGTGTCAGTCTAGTGCTATCATTGTTCCAAACAGTACTTTAGATACAAAAATTGATTTTTCAGCATGTAATACAAATATATCGCATCTAATTTTCTCACACACAAAATCGAAGACTTACAAGCGAAAACCGACAAACTGGTCGAAGAAGCAGCCAGAGAAGACAGGACTCCAGGTGAACATAGACAAGACCGAGGTTGTGAAAATAACCAACCAACCAAAAACAACAACAGCAGGAACATCCAGCGCCAGTCACCATCAACGGGAGGGATTTGATGAAAGAGGTTACTTCATTCACTTATCTGGGGAGCAATGTCTCAACCACAGGCACGTGGAACGGACGAGGATGTCAAATCGAGAATCGGGAAGGCGAGAAACACATTCATCAACTTGAAATCAATCTGGAAATCTTCGCCACTCAGCCTGCATCAACAACAAAGTGATTCGGATTTTCAATACAAACGTCAAGTTAGTCAGTTCTTCTATACGGATGGATCAGAAACTTGGCGGCGGGTCACAAAGAATATTTCCAACAGCCTGTTGCAGACCTTTATCAACAACTTTCTTCGCTCTCTACTGAAGATCAGTTGGCCGCCGGAAAGAATCACCAACAAGAAACTATGGGAACAAACGAAACAAGAACCAATCGCCCAACAAATATGCAGGAGAAAGTGGAGATGGATTGGACACTCGCTGAGGTGGCCGCTGGGTGACATCGCGCGTCAGGCCAACGCTCGAGTGGAACCCGGTAGGGAAGCGGCGAGTGGAACGTCAGTGCAAGTGTGACATGGAGGAGATCGTGCGATGAGGAACTGAAACAGTATGGACTAACATGGATGCAAGTGAAAAGTACAGCAGAAGACAGAAGCAAGTGGAGGCCTCTAGCTTGGAGCCCTATGTTCCACTGGGGAACCTGAAGAAATAAAAAAGAGAGAGTCTTTGTGATACCAGATTATCCTAATTTCTTTTTGTAGAATAATAAATAAAATATATTGTAGAAATTAACATAATATGAGAAGACCAGGAAAGATCAGAGGAAATCCAAGGTACTTTTACTGTCTTAAGCATCAGTGTGAATATTTCACAGCAATGTTGAATATATATATATATATATATATTCAGCATATATATGTACATATATATATATATATATATTTGATAGTTGGAGGCAATCGGCCACAGGAAACCTTGGACCTAGGTTTCGTGCTAGTTGGCACTCATAAGCAAGGCGTATATGCAACCTTCAAGGAACTCATGTCCCTTCTGAGATTCGAACCCGCGTCACTCAGTGCCACCTGTAGTCAGAGACGTTACCACTGAGCTGTTCGGGCTCGCGATTGACCTCCTGTAGGACTGTAGTAGGTATTTTTGATTGGACACTAGTAACTAGTATGACGTGTCTAGTCCTTTCTTTGGTGCAGACTGAATTCTATCAATCAGGTATTTGCAATGTGGTCACCATTCCATGTAGCTCAGTCTGCACCAAAGAAAAGACTAGACACGTCACACTAGTTACTAGTGTCCAATCAAAACTATATATACGCATTTGCATATATAAATATGTAGAGAGAGAGAGACCTTGACAAACATTAGATTCTCTAACGAAACTGGACAATTACCAACCGATGAGGGAGATCCCAGTCTTCCGAAAGAGTGGGAAATACAAAAGGTGCCATGGGTGGGTGATAATCGCTAAATGTAGTTTTTTTTTCAAGGTTTTAGGCGTTGCGTCAGTTGTTTATTTGCAGACTGCTCACTCTCCAGAAACACATGAGATTCTCCGAAACTTCGCCTACCCGGTTTTAAGCCTTGTAAAGAGGAGAGGTTAGGGGTGAGGCCAATCATGTCACCTCGTCTCTGCTGAAAATTCAGAGATTGGAGCTTTGTATTCCCCTCGGAACTGAAGGGGTTATTGCCCATTTTAGGAGTATGCAACATACAACAAAGATCTGTTTAAACTATTAAAGGCTTAAGTTAAGAAATATTTAGAATTCAGTTAAATTCTCATCTGTGGCTGTGTAACGCTGACAAGACGAAAGACTTGGTAAAGGAATGTCAATTTGGCATCTCTATGTAGCGAAATTGTGTACACCTTTCTCATCAAATCACCATTTGCACAGATCTTCCGTGTTGTGCCTGTTACTTACTTCTGGCCTTCATATTGGGAGTATTTTTTTGTTTTCCTTTGACGTCTCCCATGTATCTCCTCAACGCTGAATCATTTGTTTTCCCTGACGTGTCAAGTCTGTCTCCCTGACAACTGATGTTCTTTATGCCAATGAACATCTCTTTATGTATATATGTATATACTACTGATAAATCTCATCAGTAGCACACACCACAGCTATACTCTAATATATGTGGCCTTTTTAATGAAGTAATCAGAATAATGATATAATTCGCACAGTGATCACACTTGTACGATGCTTAGATCGAGGTCGGGATTGTCAATTCTTTTACATTCATATAACAATGACCAAGATAGGGGAAGTGGCTGAACGAATTTCTTCCAAGCACACAGATCTGGTCTCTTCAGGCTAATTTTCCATGACTTGATTTTTGTATGTAGAAGAAGAACTTGTAAGGCGAAAGCAATTTTGATTAGAATGCGATAATTAAATATAATTGCTTTATTAATATCAACTTAATGCTCACTATCTACAAAATGTGCTCAAGTAGAGCTCCGAATAGATCATTGTTTGTCCCTTGCTTCACCACCGTGCAGGATGATGTGCATAAATACGATGATGAACCAGCGTAAGTGTATGCCCAAGGTAGATGGTTTCGAAGCTGTAGTCGCAGTAGTGGTTAAGGTGAAATTACGTTCCTTATCCTTGTTTCTCGAGTGTAAAATTGGAGTAGTTGTGAAAAGACAACGTAGCTATGCTTCACTGGATGTCCTTTTTACTGTATTCTTCAGGAGTCGTGTTTTCCTATTTCGCTGATGTTATCACCAAGAGGAAACTGTCTACTACACTCTCCGAGCATATCCCTGAAAGTCTCCTCCTGTGAAAGGCATCAAAGTGTTCTCAAGCGAACTCGCAAGACACCTAATTAACACGGTCTCTCAAAGTTATCAATACATAAAGATAAGCATGGTTACTTCGGTTCACAGAAGACACTGTCATCAAAATACTTCGAACCGACCTACGAATACAGAAAGATAGTGTCACTCACTAATCTCTCTCGCTCACTACCCTATCTGGTCTAGTAACCATAATTGTTTTGTTAGTGTGCTCTCGTGTTTTGTTCTCTTGCATACACATACATAACATTCCACTCAATGTTGATTTTGATTTTCACTCAGTGACTGAGTTGAACTCTCTCGCTCACTACTAACGGTCGGGATCTAGACTAAATTGAATTATTTTATCTATTTAATGATTTTACTTGACTATTCATCCCACCGACCGGCCGGCCGGCCATCCTCCTAATCTCCCCACCATAATGAATGTGTATGAATTCACTCTGTTGTTCTTGTTCTATCTTGTATGTTGTCTCTAGTCCATCCTTGTTTCCAAACGAAATCTGAAGTCTACACCCCACTCCTTGTCACTTTGTAACATCATATAACGTATTTTGTTTAGGATGTATGCAGTTGAAGAGAGAGAAAATCGACGGGAGGAGACGCTGTCGTATTATCCTGCCAGCAAATATGTGCGTTCTTTCTTCATTCAAACTAAAAAAGGCGAACGGCTGTATGAAATATTTCGACAAACAGTGGGTTGGGTTCAATGGCAGGAATTCTGCTTTTACCAATCACGCAAGTCATCATCGTCATCAGTTCGATTCCCTGTCAACTCACTCGAAAACCCCAGTCGTAGACCGTAACAAATTGACCCAGTGAAATTGTTAGATTGGGAGGTGGGAGACGTGAAGATAGTAAGCAACCTCACCCTATAAAAATAACAACACCATTGTTACTGAAAGTTGTTCACAGCCTAAGTCTCAAGCTCTGTGTTCCAACTGCAGATACACGTAGCAGTGAACAATAACTTTCACCTTATGACTAGCGGTGACAGCCTAGAAGTAGAATGAAGGAAGCGAAGATTCATCCAATTTGAGACTCATCAGCCAGATGCATTTCAACTCTGTAGGAGTTGACAACTAATAATGAAACGTCAGTCAGCAGGAGTTCCACACTTCGATGACATAACTGAGTTGTTTAGACAATATGAAATGAAGAGAAACTGATGATATATTTATCTTGGATGGGAATTCGGCTAGAGCTTAGTTCACACTGGTAGAATGTTCAACGAACACGCATGTGATTCAGGTTAGTTTCCTAGGCGACACACTAGTAAATCTTTCCTAGTTTACTTACTAGCTAATAGTAAGCGAAGTAAAGTGAGAATGGTTTGGCATGAGTTGGCTAGGAATCCCATCCCGTATAGCAAACAAACAAGTCTATCGCTATTGAAAACCCGAAACCCCAGGACTTTGTTTCCTACTGGGAACGTTAAGAATCAAAATAATAAACAACCTGAGTGATTTTCATCGTATCACTGAGAAAGGTTGCCATTTAGAAGGCGTAGTCTTTCCGGTTCACGATTATGGCGCCAGTAGCCTTGTCTGGTTTAAGAATGACGACCTTATGTTTGTTCTGTAGGTCTTTTAATGCTTACCTGTACTTCTTAGTATATATTTCTGACTGTGTAGGAGGAGAAACATGATACTGCCCTCTGCTATCAACCATTTTAGTTTTAAACCAAATATTGTTATCCTCGTCTACAGGTTTCTTTCTAATCAAATAGCTGGGATGTACGCAGTCGAAAAATATAATCCACGAAAGGAGACGCACTGGTATTATTCTGCCTGAAAATATGTTCAAAGTAATAAAGGGAATTTTCCGTTTCCGTCGATAGTTCTTTGATAATCTTAAGTTTCCAAGTATTGGTTGTTTTTATAGGGATTTAGTTTTATTGGATGGAGGATTTCATCATGAGCTGACATCAGATAGAGAAGCTTTGATGAAATCCTCCAGCCTATCGAACTAAATCCCCACAAAATCTGATACTTGAAAATTCATCTGACACTGACTAGCGAGTGGCCCCATTTCAGGTAGATAGTGACGTGGGATTCGATTCTGGTGGGCAGCCGTGACTAGTAGGGTGCAGCAGATTGAAGGTTAGGCAGTAACTAAACGAAGAAGACATTGCGAAGTGGTCTCGCTGTATTATGAATTGGCAGAAGTTAGAATTCATTAGCCGGCCACTGGATTTAGTCCCAGTGGTTTGTAACCAGAAGATGCTGAGTTCAAACCTATGTGTTCGGTACATACTGATGAAGACTCCCAAACTGGGCTGTCGAAACAGCTGTTAAGTACTCCACTGCAGGTTTTCCGATGGTAATCTAACTGATGTCAGCTCATGGTGAAAACCTCCATCCAAACTTAATTTTCCCAATGTGAGAATCATTTTGTAATGATAGTTAAAATTTGTCAAACAGAAGTTTCATTTGAAAAAATTAAGCCTTTATTTTGAATTACAGCTACCTTTGTGGTGGTGGTGGTGGTGTGATATAGACAATATGTGCCAACACAATATTATTCTCACGTGTTCCCACAGTTCAATTCGGCATTAGCAAAAGAATACGACTTCTCTGTTTGAACCTTCTATTTGATGTTAGAGACAGAATACTCTTGCACAGTTAAATACTGAATTCAATATAGAAAAAATCCCCATTTAGACATTTAGAAAACAGAAAGATTGAGCGAAGAAATATTTACTATTCAATTAGATCCTCATCTCATTCTGGCTCTACTCTAATATATTGTGTATAGCATTTTTATTACAATACACAACAGTTTACCAAACAAGTGGTGATATGTTTGTTAACAATAATTAAACAGTGTCAAAATGTCAATGGGTTGATAATTAACGAAGAAAATCAATACACATTTAAAAGGTAGAAATGGATAGAATAAATTAATTTTACAAGGATAACACGTAATTAAAGATGAAGTGGTCAAAATAAAAATAAAATAATTTGGACAATTATAATTTAATAGGTTTAGGGGGAGGGGGAAGGGGGCGACGTAGTCCTGTCTTGTAACGATGGCCACGGTAAGGAAAGTGGCTGTACAAATTTCTTCTGTACACATAGGCTTGGTTTCTTCTGGTGGATTCCGATTGCTTCAGCTGTCTGTAGAAGACGAACTCGTAGAGCAAAGTTAAGATTAGTCGGAATGTGATAAATAATTTTAAATGCAGTATTCACATCAACTTTGTGCTCAGTATCAACAAGGTGTGCTAACATAGAACAACGAATAGATTTTGTTTGTCCCTTGCTTAACCACGCTGGATGATGTTCAGAAATACGACGATGAAACTGCCTAATTGTACGCCCGATGTGGCTGGCTCCGCAGCTGCAGTCAAACTGGTAGACACTCATAGAAGAGGTAAAATTAGGTAGTTTATCCTTATTTCTCGAACATAGAATAGGGGTGGTTTTGAAGAGACAACGTACTTCTGCTGCATAATAAGCTCTTTTAACTGCATTCTTCAAGCGCTGTGTTATTATTTCGCTGATGTTGCCACCGAGGAATTGCAATTTTATGAGCATTGGCTTTTTCGAAACTGTAGCAATACTGACTCTCCTTGGTGCTGAATTCATATTCTTCTCAATAAATTTATCTGGATAACCACTTTTTCTAAGTATAAACAACAAAATAATTATGAATGCGAAAAAGTACCAGAGTCTACCAAAGTCTAATGCAGTGTTTGTGGTGGTAGTGTGAGTAATCATGAATAATCCAAAAAATTTTTTTAAGGTGATGACTATGGCGTTCACAACCAATGATTGTCAGTTTAATATAGCCGAAAAGTATAGAAAATAAAAAAAACAACCACAAAACTAATAATTACATGATGGTTAATGACAGGACAATTTTGTAATACTCATAGTGCTAATATAGTCGGAACCAGTAGATACACAAAAGAAGGAGTAGAGTAAAGTACAAAAAGTAAGCCAGTGTTAATAATTTAGGTAGCTAAGTATGTTTAAGAAGGAGTTCACTATAGAATACAAAATAAGAGAGAAATAAAAGAGCCTAGAGTTATGTTGTTAACAACAAAGTAAGTCATAGGTCACGCGCTTAACATTGTCTCTGTCGCTTAGAACACGGGCCAAGTATGATATCGTTGAGTTCCTGTACTTGGTTGTACGATCATAGATTATTTTATACTGATTTCTGGTTTGGTTGAAATTTGTTTTTTATTGTTGTAAATTTTCGATTATCCATAGAACGATTACGTCATACTGAACAGTATACCCACATGCGTGTCCATATATCTATGAATATTTGGTTGTTATGGTACGCGTCTTTAGGTGGGGGGGGAGGGGGTGAAATAATGATTTCAGTGAATACTATAATAATAATTAATATGTTTTAATATATCTATAAATTATTAATTTGAAGATTATTCACGTTTTATTTTCCAACTCAATTTTATGTATTCGAGTTTTTACTGATTAATCAATAAAATCAAAGAGAGTTGTTCAGAGAAGAGGTGGGCGGGCAGTTTTAGACGGCAAATTCATTCATTTAGCTGTACAATCAGAATGACACGTAAGTACTTTCGTATGTATTTGTGTGTGTGTGCACATTGAGTCTCTCAAGCACAGCAAAACACCATTAGTGTAAAATTAGTTTCGAATAGCCGAAAATACCCATTGAGTCATGAAGAAAATAAAAGACAAATTCATCGAAGAAAATGCTTCTTTATCGACGAAATCATCTTCACAGGCTGGTTGTACAGTCGTATTTATACTTACAAAAATATATAGTGGTCTATTATTGAGTAATATAATAGGGGGTGACATAATTGATATAATTACTCAGAAGTGGCTTTACAAGTGAAAATTAAAAGTTGTAGATTACGTGGTACTCAACGGAACAAAGATAGAAATTTGATAAGGTTAAAATTGCTATTGAGTGAGAATAAAGGTGACAGTTGAGTGTCCATTGAACCAGTGTGAAGAGGGTGTCAAAATATACAAAAGGAGCATATGAGAATGATAATAGTGAATTAATTATTAAAGCAAAAGCAAATTAAAAGTAAAATTAAAATGAAAAGAAAAAATCAAAATATATTTACAGGGAACGACTTGTGAACAGGTTAAAAGACCAAGGTAGAACAAGAGACTGGACAAACATTTTCTGCATACAGAGTTCAGGGTTGTATTGATGAATTGCCAACACCTCTGCCATACACAAAAGCCGAAACCTGACGAAGCCCTTTGTACCATTTGGCCTCACCTTGTAGATAATTTTGAAAGACGACTCTGGTGGAGCTATATGGCTTGAGTTTACCGATTGCTCGAGAATTGAGCTAGTAACTATCTTGTTTTGTCCTTTTGCTAACCACGCCAGATAATGCTGAGAGATGCGTTTGGAAAGTGTGCGCTTTGTGCGGCCAATATAACTAGCTCCACAAGAGCAGGTGAATTTATAAACACACATTGAGGTAACACATATATGTCAAACAAACTTTCTGTATCTCTGAAGAGATTTCGTCACTGATCAACCCATTGGCTGCTTCAAATTCCCGAATAAGTGAAGTGGTCAACACGCTCTACCATTTCATTCCCCCCCCCCCTATCTTTAAGCCACGACTGAGTTGATGTAGTCCAGTCCAGTCCTGTAGCCTCATCATCTTACATTTGACAGAGGGAGAGAATCACATGCCAAACACTGGAAGATTTCTACTCCTCGAGGTGTTCAGAAGACTCTGATCTGTTTTGCCAGCGTCCTCATCTTGGAGTGAGGACTATATCATCAACAAGATTATTTGCCGATGGTAACAAGTCAATCAACCCCTGACTCACTCAAGTCAGTTAGGATTAAAGTCCATCAATGTAACATGTATGACGGAATTGAAGAGATATGGGGACATTGGTAGGCGTCCCTCTCTGAAGAATATACCACTAGTAGTTGTTACCACTACAGATGACAACTCTCCGTAGACTCTTACATGGCTGATTGCATGAGTTCGATTAGAGTGCCTTAATCGATGCATTTTATTTTCTCGACATTCCATTCACAGCCGAACATCGCCATAGTACCTCTTGGTAGACGGAATCGAAGGCCACTTCAAGTCAAGAAATATGACGACTGCTACCTGGTATGGACGCTTTAAAGATGTCTGCAGATTAACATGATGCGGTTAGCAGTGGAATCCAAGGTGTACACTTCATCGTATTTTGAAACTCTTCAGATGGATATACTGCCATACCTATCCTGTATTCCACCGTTAGTCACCATCTGTAATGGTGACAGATTCAAAGACTCTCAATCCACATCAACCTTATTCAACAGCTGTACGACAACGGCACATGCCAAGTGATCCACAACGGTAAACTCAGCGAGGCGTTTGGAGTAAACACATGAGTCAGACAAGGGTGCATATTATCACCAGTGATATTCCTAATTGTGGTGGACTGGGCTGGATTATGCGTCAGACAGTGGGAAGACAGTGGGAGAAGACAGGGATATCCTGGACCAACATGAAGAACCTAGAAGACCTGGATTTCGCGCGTGGATGATTTATGTTTGATGTCACACAAAATCGAAGACTTACAAGCGAAAACCGACAAACTCGTCGAAGAGGCAGTCGGTGAAGACAGGACTCCATGTGAACATAGACAAGACGGAGGTTATGAAAATAACCAATCAACAACAACAACAGCAGCAGGAACATCCAGTGCCAATCACCATCAACGGGAGGGATTTGAAAGAGGTTACTTCATTCACTTATCTAGGGAGCATTGTCTCAACTACAGGAGGAACGGACGAGGATGTCAAATGCAGAATCGGGAAGGCGAGAAACACATTCATCAACCTGAAACCAATCTGGAAATCTTCCGCTGTCACTCAGCCTGCATCAACAACAAAGTGATTCGGATTTTCAATACAAACGTCAAGTCAGTCAGTTCTTCTATACGGATGGATCAGAAACTTGGCGGCGGGTCACAAAGAATATTTATTTCCAACAGCCTGTTGCAGACCTTTATCAACAACTGTCTTCGCTGGCTCTATACTGAAGATCAGATGGCCGGAAAAAATCACCAGCAAGAAACTATGGGAACAAACAAAATAGGAAGCAATCGCTCAACAAATATGCAGGAGAAAGTGGAGATGGATTGGATACTCACTGAAGAGGTCGCTGGGTGACATCGCGCGTCAGGCCAGCGCTCGAGTGGAACCCGGTAGGGAAGCGGTGAGTGGGACGTCAGTGCAAGTGTGACATGGAGGAGATCGTGTGAAGAGGAGTTGAAACAGTATGGAGTAACATGGATGCAAGTGAAAAGTACAGCAGAAGACAGAAGCAAGTGGAGACGTGTAGTTGAAGCCCTATGTTCCACTAGGAACCTAAGGGAACAACAACAACAATCCACAGATTCTGAAGCTTGTTATGCTACCAGAAGACTAATCGGTGCAACTAATCACTGAATAATGTGTTCAGTAACCGACTCGAGAATATCAGAAGGCGGACTGACAATTTGAGTATGGTTTATTTCTCCAACGACAACAAAACCGAGGACTACAAGTTTACTACAGTACAAAGTCTACAAATAAGCTTCAGTACGACTCACAATAACACTTCTGATCTCTTTGCTCCCGTCTTGTGATGAACAGTAAATGACCAGGCTACAGCCGCCAGCGTTGTCTCTCACGAAACTGGAGATCTGTTAGAATAAATAAACCATATGTTCCTCATTCAATGTTCACCAACACTGAAACCATTCACTAGATAAAAAATGAGAGAGAGAGAAAACTGAAACATTCAGTATAAACTCACAAAAGTCGAACAAGATTTGCCTACCTAACTCACCAGCCCTACAATGAACACGTCAACATTCACAGCAATCAATGACTGGTTCAAATATCCGTATAAACATATTCACTGATTGGAATATAATAGTTACCCGCATTTCACAATCCTCAAATCGGATCACATGAAATTGTAACTACATTGAAATAAATAAATTTAAGTTATAGACATAAATTTAGAAAAAAAATTACTAATATATCTTTATTATATGTGACTTGATAAAAACAGTCGTTATAATGTGTCATGGCGTCGTTCACTCTAGTGACGTCAGTCAGTTGAATAGTCGATCGACTTGGTTGACTGACTGACTGACTGACTGATAATGATAAATTCGACTATTATCAAAGTGTATATTGATTTCTTGATTGATTTTAACTCTTAGGCGTTTGAATTCTTTTTACTCATACCAGATTCATTTGAATTTAGATTTTGTTATCAGAAGAGACAGAAGACGACCAGTAGTTCAGCGAAGAGTCTCTTATCGACGGCGAATTCATTTTCATAGCTGTACAATAGCAAATATTGTATATGGTTGCTTTGTATGTGTGTGTGTACATTAAATTTGTCAAACGAAATTACAATTAAAAGGTAGAAATGGATAGAATAAATTAATTTTACAAGAATAACTCGTAATTAAAGATGAAGTGGTAAAAATAAAATTAAAATAATTTGGACAATTATAATTTAATTTTACAAGAATAACACGTGATTAAAGATGAAGTGGTCAAAATAATTTGGACAATTATCATTTAATTTTACAAGAATAACACGTAATTAAAGAAGAAGTCAAAATAAAATTAAAATAATTTGGACAATTATAATTTAATAGGGGGAGGGGGGCGACGTAGTCCTGTCTTGTAACGATGGCCACGGTAAGCAAAGTGGCTGTACAAATTTCTTCTGTACACATAGGCTTGGTTTCTTCTAGTGGATTCCAATTGCTTCAGCTGTCTGTAAAAGACGAAATCTTAGAGCAAAGTTAAGATTAGTTGGAATACGATAAATAATTTTAAATGCAGTATTAACATCAACTTTGTTCACAGTATCAACAAGTTGTGCTAAAATAGAACTACGAATAGATCTTGTTTGTCCCTTGCTTAACCATGTTGGATGATGTTCAGAAATACGACGATGAACCTGCCTGATTGTACGCCCAATATAGCTGGCTCCGCAGCTGCAGTCAAATTGGTAGATACACATAGAAGAGGCGAATGTAGGTAGTTTATCCTTATTTCTCGAACATAGAATAGGGATGGTTTTGAAGAGACAACGTACTTCTGCTGCATAATAAGCTCTTTTAACTGCATTCTTCAAACGCTGTGTTATGATTTCGCTGATGTTGTCACCGAGGAACTACAATTTTATGTACATTGGCTTTTTCGAAACTGTAGCCATACTGACTCCCTTTGGTGCTGAATTCATATTCTTCTCAATAAATTTATCTGGATAACCATTTTTTCTAAGTAATTCTTTAATAATCTTAAGCTCCTCATTGAGGCAGTCGTCTGAACATATTAACTTAGCTCTATGAACCAAACACTTTACCAGGTTACGTTTATATTTCAAAGGTACAAAACTCAAAAAATGAGTGTACTGACCTGTTGTTGTAGGTTTCCTATACACACTCCTTCTTAGTGTGCCATCATCTTTCCTTGCCATGAAGACGTCTAGGAATGAGATACTGTCATTACTTTCTTTCTCCATGGTAAAGTTTATTGCTGAATGTGCATCATTAAACTTGTCGAGGATATTCATTACATCATTCTCATCTTTCATAACCACAAATGTGTCATCCATATATCGACAGTAGAAATCCATGTCATTAATTACTCCTTTCAGTGGTCCATTCTCTAATTTAGCGAGGAAAAAATCAGCTAGGATTGGACCTAATGGGGAACCCATAGCTACACCATCAATTTGCCTGTAATATTCCTTATTGAATGAGAAATGAACATTCATTGTACATCTTAAAATAAGCTCCTTCAAGGTGGATATAGAAATCCCGATGTCTATGTTTCGTGTGGTAATCTCCTCACATATAAAATCCACTGTCTCCATTATCGGTACATTGGTGAACAAGGAGGATACATCAAAAGATATCATAAACTTGTCCCTCACATTAAGATCTCTTATTTTGTCAACAAATTCAAAACTGCCATTTACGTTATGTTTTACCAATTCATTATGCAGAGGCTTTAGCAGCTTCACTAGCCATTTTGCTATTGCATGATATGGGGAATTACACATGTCCAATACTGGTCGAAGCGGCAAACCAATTTTGTGCACTTTTGGTAGTCCATATAATATTGGTGTAACCGTGCCAGTAGGCTTTAAAGATTCATATAGACCGTCTATGATACTACTTTGTTGTTTAAGTCTTTTTAGTGACTCAATTATAATTGCCCAAATTATTTTAATTTTATTTTTACCACTTCATCTTTAATTACGAGTTATTCTTGGAAAATACAATTATTAAATTCAGATGAATTGAATGTTGATATAAGATCTCAATCAGTTACTGCAAATATTCAAAAAATGCCATCCAGCCACAAAGTTCACTCTTGAAATTAAAAACGAATCTAAAATCCCTTTTCCTGATGTTGAACTTACAAGGAGAGCTGACGGAACTTTAAGAAGATTCATCCATAGGAAACCTACATGGAACGGCCAACTGACAAACTTCTACAGCTGGGTACTAATCAGTCGGAAAAGAAACCTAATTAGATCTCTTGCTACTCGCGTCCGACACATCTGCAGCTCTGATACCATGGAAGAAGAACTAAACTTCCTGAAAGAAATCTTCATACAAAACGGTTACCCATCAAGATTCATAGTTATAAAAATCAAACGGAAAATCCAAAAGCAAGAGACAGCAACCATGCCAAAAAAGATACTTTATATGAACCTCGACTTCAAAGGAGACCTACTCAGTGACGTCCTTAGAAGGAGAATCTCCATCTCTTCAAGAAGAACTTTCCTTGTGTCAACATTGAGAGTAGTGTTCTCTAGTCGCCCGCTGATCTGCAGAAGCCCAAAGGACAAGATCCCACACCTGACCACTTCCATGTGTATATATCTGTTCACCTGTTGCTCTGGAGCCAGGTACATCGGTCGCTCAACGCGTATCCTGTCAAAAAGGGTCAAAGAACATTATCCAGCGTGGCTGCAGAAAGGAAGTAATGGCTGCATAAGGAGTGCAATAATCGAACACCTTGTCAACACTGGTCATTTCATCTCAACAAACGCTCACTCCTTCAAAGTAATCTACAAAGTGAAGAACAACCTTCCAAAGACAGTACGATTCCGTCTTCTTTGCATCGCAGAAGCCCTAGCCATTCAGCTGGAGGAACCAGAACTGTGCATACAAAAGAAAATTATTCAACCACTTCTACTCTCATGGTAACAACTCTGTTGATTTGACTTAACTTTTGTTTGTATGCTTATTTTTCTACTTAAAACCCTTGTATAATTCCGTATGTTATTTTGTTTCCATGTACACCCTGAGTACAACTCTTTCATCAAACTATTCACGTTATTACGCAACTCTTCTTTAACAATCGTTTGTGACAACTCATCACTTTTGTTACTACCCTCTTATATCAACATCCAATTCATCTGAACTTACTAATTGTATTTTCGTTTGTTAAATTTAATGTACACAAACACATACATACAAAACAACCACATACGTATTTGCGATTGTACAGCTATGAAAATGAATTCGCCGACGAACAGAGACTCTTCGCTGAACTATTTGTCTTCAGTCTATTAATGTTCGAATCGGAAGTTTTCATGAATTATGAGAAGAGAATCACTGATATACAAGACGTAATGGTCAATTGTTTCGTCCTGAAATTCTAGGCACCTATTCATAGCCTCTTGGGGCCACAGTATCAAGGTGAAGAGTTAAAAAGCAGTACAGTACCATACTCCTAAAGAGAACACAGAGTAAATGAGTATTAACTGTCTTCAGGAGAAATTGACACACCTATAATTTCATCAAAAATTGACTATAGTCGAATGAAACCACCAACAAGAAATCATTCTCAGAAACCATGAAAACAAACTAACAAAGAAGGGCGATTTAGGACTCTGCAAGAACTCGCGAGGAATCATGCTCCTGTCGACGCCAAGTAAAATCCTGAGTCGCATCATCCCGGAGAGAATAAAGGATGCACTGGATACAGAACTCCGACCAGAACAAGCTGGATTCAGGAAAGGCAAATCATGTTCTGATCAAATTGCAACTCTACGCATTATCATCGAACAAAGCATGGAATGGCAATCAAACCTCTACCTCAACTTCATAGATTTTGAGAAGGCCTTCGACAGCGTTGACCGCGAAATAATTTGGAAACTACTCAAGTACTACGGCGTACCCCAAATATTCATCAACCTTATTCAACAGCTGTACGACAACGGCACATGTCAAGTGATCCACAACGGAAAACTCAGCGAGGCGTTTGGAGTGAACACAGGAGTCAGACAAGGGTGCCTATTATCACCAATGATATTCCTAATTGTGGTGGACTGGGCTGGATTATGCGTCAGACAGTGGGAAGACAGTGGGAGAAGACAGGGATATCCTGTCCTGACCGACGTGAAGAACCTAGAAGACCTGGATTTCGCGCGTGGATGATTTATGTTTGATGTCACACAAAATCGAAGACTTACAAGCGAAAACCGACAAACTGGTCGAAAAAGCAGTCGGTGAAGACAGGACTCCATGTGAACATAGACAAGACGGAGGTTATGAAAATAACCAATCAACAACAACAACAGCAGCAGGAACATCCAGTGCCAATCACCATCAACGGGAGGGATTTGAAAGAGGTTACTTCATTCACTTATCTAGGGAGCATTGTCTCAACTACAGGAGGAACGGACGAGGATGTCAAATGCAGAATCGGGAAGGCGAGAAACACATTCATCAACCTGAAACCAATCTGGAAATCTTCCGCTGTCACTCAGCCTGCATCAACAACAAAGTGATTCGGATTTTCAATACAAACGTCAAGTCAGTCAGTTCTTCTATACGGATGGATCAGAAACTTGGCGGCGGGTCACACAGAATATTTATTTCCAACAGCCTGTTGCAGACCTTTATCAACAACTGTCTTCGCTGGCTCTATACTCAAGATCAGATGGCCCGAGAGAATCACCAACAAGAAACTATGGGAACAAACAAAACAAGAACCAACCAATCGCTCAACAAATATGCAGGAGAAAGTGGAGATGGATTGGACACTCGCTGAGCTGAGGAGGCCGCTGAGTGACATCACGCGTCAGGCCAGCGCTCGAGTGGAACCCGGTAGGGAAGCGGCGAGTGGGACGTCAGTGCAAGTGTGACATGGAGGAGATCGTGTGAAGAAGAGTTGAAACAGTATGGACTAACATGGATGCAGGTGAAAAGCACAGCAGGAGACAGAAGCAAGTGGAGACGTGTAGTTGAAGCCCTATGTTCCACTAGGAACCCAAGGGAATAATAATAATTACAGCATCAAAAACATCATCCTACAAAAGAAATGTAATTCTGAAACAACAACTAGGATATTAAAACTAATCGGATGGGATATAGAATACAATTCAACACAATCATTTCATTCAATATAATGCAGATTAAAGGAACCAACAGTGAAAGCAGACAAGATTAATACCGTTTACAAAAATAAAAATGTACAAATTACCATAAACACTACACCAGTGAAAGTGAGCGTCTCCTTCGACTCAGAATCCAGGAACACAGAAACTGGCTGTCAAAAGACACAACATGTCTTCTCTCATATCGATGTATGTAGACAATTATGGACAGTAATTTGATTGGGAAGATGTAGAGATTTTAAACAGTGGTAACACTGAAAACGCCAGGGAATTCCTACAAGCCTGACACTCAGACGAATCATCAATTAGCAGACACATTAGGAATAATGAAATTTGTGAAGGAATAAAGAATAAGCCACATGCCGAAACGTTGAATTTCAAGTCAATAACAATGACCAATACTGATTCAGGAAAATTCAAATAATTTCACTTCGTATTAAAGCTTGAGCTGATGATGCTGCCTAGAAAGACATTGACACCTTCTCCACTAAATAATCCAGTTCAAAGAACACAACAACATTAAGAAGTGGATGCATACTGATGCCACTGGCTAGTGGTAGCGGTATATATATATATATGGTCTGGGGTTCGATTCCCAACCAACTCACTCCTTAACCTCGCTTGGCTAGCTGTAAGCCCAGTAAAGAAGAAAGGTTGGGCATGAGTCTAGTCACTTCAACCCATAAAAATAAACACCATTGTCTCTGAAACTTCAGGGCCCATTCTTAAAGTCCTATGTCCCACTGGGAACATAAAGGAATAAAATAAAAATGATAATCAAATAGAATTCATAGACCCTCGAATTCCAAATCAATTTGTGAATTGTCAGTATGCTCGATTTCTAACCCTAATTGTTCTTGGTTGGATTGGTGGTGGTGTTGTGGGTGCTCACTGGTGAAGACCTTCAGTTTGGGATGATTTGATGACCATACTCATTGATTAATCACTGTTCAATGTGTTACAATTGAAAACTAACTGGACGTCCAATTAACAAGACCTGAACAAGATGAAACACTAAAAAGATGCATCTACAGAAAGCCGATATGGAACGGACAACTGACTAACTTTCACAGTTGGGTGCCCGTATATACAAAAAGAAACCTGATCCGTTCACTGAGCCACAGAATTCACGGTATTTTCAGTCCTGATACTATGGAAGAGGAGCTAAACACCCTGAGGAGAATCCTCCTCGAAAATGCCTACCCAGAACGTTTCATCATCACGAAATCTATGAAACCTAAACCACTAAAACCTCCCACACTTTCTGCTCCCAAGAAACGTCTCTATTTGGATCTACAGCTTCTATGGAGACTCATCGGCAGAGATACTGAGAAACCGCCTGTCTCGTTCACTGAAGTAAACATTCCTCACTGCTGAACTATGACTAACCTTCTCTACGAAACCAATGATTCGCATGAACGTGAAGGATAAGCTACCACTGTTGGCTGGCCTCATCATTGTGCATCATCTACCAATTCACCTCCTTTAGGGGAAAATAGATCACCTTCCCACCACCACTCTATCCTGGAACACCTGATCGACTCTGAACACTAAGCTAACCCACAGAGGAACTTCAAACTTATCTATAAAATACATGGGAATACTGCTAAAAGAGTACGAATCAAACTTCTTCAAAACGCATAAGCAATGGCAATTCACATGTTAAACCCTAAACTCTGTACACAAAAGAAGTTTGTTTAGTCATTAGATCTACAATGCACCTGATCTATCTTAACACCGAAAACGTAATTTTTATTTTTTGTTTCTCAAACAGTATTATTTTCCTCCCTCACCCCCTCTTGGATTTCTACCCCTTATGGCCACTGTTGTTGACTTGTTGACTCTCGTTCAATCGATTTTAGTTGAATTCTACTCAACCCCGTCAATTATATTACATCACTCAATTTACTTACTGAATTTTATTTTAGTTTCTACTTCATTAACGCTTACACTACAACATTACGTAATTTGTTATCTAAAACAAACTTACAATTCTAATAACACATCTTTGGGAATATTCCTTTTATTGCTTTGTTATGGTGTTGTCGCCAATATTATAGTAGGGTGTGACCGAGTGTAATATGCGCTAATGAGATATAACGGACGATAACATACAGACTGGTATTATTGCTGAGTAGTTCATTTGTTGTCCTGACGCGAAGGAGGCAAATCAGAAGACCATCACCACCTTCACGAATGGATACGTGTATTTTCCAATAAGGAAAATTAGCTGTCACACAAGAGTGTCAGTGGAAAGGTACGAAAGAGTACGGAAGTGTGAATTAACTGTACAATACAAAAGTATGTAGAAAATAACTAACACACATGATAGGCGAAGATTGAAGTCTATTGATTTTTGTGCACACAGTTTAGGCTGTATGTGATTAATCCAAAGTGCTTCCATCACCTTCAATAACCAATAGAATTTTCTATATGATTTAGTAGCCATTTTGGAACATGTTCTTTCCGACGACATTGGAACATTCTATTGGTTCTACCTATATAGGTGTCACCGCAACTGCAGGTGAACTTGTAGATACAGTTTGAAGTAGAGTCCACAGAATTTCGTCCTTTAATCGTAGGTACAGGGATCGAAAATGTTCGGCAAGTGAGAAAAAGAGATGTGCGGCGTAGAATGTGTGTTTGATGGCTGACCGAAGTCTTTGAGCTGTCAACTGCATAATCTGATCACCCTTGAATGGTAGGTTAATAAAGATAGCTTTCTTTGGTACAGAAGCTGTCTTTTCGAGATGTGGTCTTTCTTTACTGTGACAAGTGATAAAGTTTTCCAGATAACCATTAGCTAATAAAACTGAATGTATATGTCGAAACTCATCCATCACTGTGTCACTCGTGCATATTTTTCTGGCCCTTGAGAACAAACATTTCACTAGGGAACGTTTATACTGGATAGGAACAAAACTGGTAAGAAGATATTTCACATTTTAGAAAAATAGATCTCTGAATCGTTCCATCATCTCTCCTGGTCATTGTATTATCCAGGAAACTGAGTTTGTTATTCGATTCGAGTTCGGAAGTCACTCGGATATTTGGATGAATATGATTAAATAGGGTAATAAAGTTTTCAATAGATTTACTATTATTACCAATAATGAGAGTATCATCTACATAACGTTTATACAGCATAAATTCTCCAAGCATACCTTGCATTTGTTTCTCCAATTTCGATATGAATATATCTGCTAACAGGGGCCCAAGAGGGCTCCCCATCGCAACACCATCGATTTGTTTGTATGCCTTTTCTTGGAAGGTGAATCTAATATTTTCTGTACACATCAAGATGATGTCTCTGATGTAAGTTACAGGAATAGGTAAGTTTATTTCATTGCTTGTGATGTAATCGCAAATGAAATCAACAGTTTCATTAAGGGGAACATTGGTGAATAAAGATTCTATGTCAATTGAACACATAACCTTATCCTTAATGTTCAAGGTGTCTAGCATATCTGTCAGATCAAATGAACTTTTTACAGAATGATTTGATAATGAGTCTCTTACAGTAAAGAAAGACCACATCTAGAAAAGACAGCTTCTGTACCAAAGAAAGCTATCTTTATTAACCTACCATTCAAAGGTGACCAGATTATGCAGTTGACAGCTCAAAGACTTCGGTCAGCCAGCCATCAAACGCACATTCTACGCCGCATCTCTTTCCCTCACATGCCGAACATTTTCGATCCCTGTACCTACGATTAAAGGACGAAATTCTGTGCACTCTACTTCAAACTGTATCTACAAGTTCACCTGCAGCTGCGGTGACACACACTATATAGGTAGAACCAACAGAATGTTCCAATGTCGTCGGAAAGAACATGTTCCGAAATGGCTACTAAATCATATAGAAAATTCTAGGTTATTGAAGGTGATGGAAGCACTTTGGATTAATCACATACAGCCTAAACTGTGTGTACAAAAATATCACCATGTACTACATGACCTTTTAAATATGACTGGTCGTTGTTACTTTTGTTTTTATTTAACTGAGTAATTGTCATGATCTTTATTTTATTATTGTTAACCATGTTAGTTGTAAAGCGGTTGTAAAGAAACTACGAAATGATATCATTTCGCGAAATTTGTCTTCTTAATGCCTTATTGAAATTTATCAAAGGGACTAATTGTTTTAATTAACACACATGAACCAATAAGATGGATGAGTAGTTTTTCTTACCACCACTGGATTCTGATTGGTTGAAATGTCACCTGACAAAAGGTCATACATTGTTTATTTAGTTAATGGACAGACAAAATCTATATTGTGAGTTATAATGGAATGACGATCAATATACATAGAGCAAAATATACCAGACTGTTAAAACAAAGCAGACATCATGTGACTACATATCAGCTTAGACAATTTACCATACATACATATGCGATTGTACCGTTTGAGAATGATATCTCTGAAAAGGAGAGTAATTCTTCGCTGAACAACGTCTTTCCTTGATTATATAGGGAAATTAACTGTTGTCAAATCAAAAGAAATGCTGTCACATCAGGGGAAGACCAACAACTGGTCATTCATTATGATTACGCAACTAAATATTCTCAAATTGACAGTTATCATCACACAAGTGTGTGTTAGTAAATTTTACTATGGAATAAAAGTGAAGGTACATTAGGAAATGTAGTGTGTGTACAATAAGCAAATAATTGTCCTCTTTCCTGACTTGATGGATTCCAGTGGTTACACCTCCTACTTGGACTACAGATGGCTCCCAGTATGCAGTCAGTCAATGGTACTCCTGTGGTTTGTACCCGGATGGGTATGTACTAGAGTGAAGAGTCCCAAACTAGGACGAAACGCCTGTTCAGTACACCCTGCTGGTCTGCCAATGGTTCTCTATTTCTCTCGCTCTCTTGTGATTAAACCTGTAACCAACGAAATCTTTGGAAATCAACGCTTGAGGTTTATTCATTGTATTACCACAGTGAAACACTATTTGGTGAAATATTATTTTCACACAATTACTTATCGAAATAGTTTAAATTGAACAGAAATTTTTGTTTGATTGAATGCAGATCACTTTTGTACATGTGATTTCTAGTGTGTGTGTGTGTGTGTGTGTGTAGGTGTGTTGCAGTCACGTAATTCACACTCATATACTCGTGATGTGCACATTTTTGCATGAACTGGGGGTGAGGTGGCGGAAGACATACGAAACAGTGAGTGAAAGTTATGTTGATTTAATGAGTGATAATTTGAAGGTATATATATGTATATATATATATATATATATATATATATATATATATATATATATATATATATATATATATATATATATAGCTTTAGCCTTACACAAACTGAGTCCTGGGCTATCAACTGGCTACACTCTTACTTCTCTAATGGGATGCAGTACACGGTATATAATGGTGTATCTTCCTCTCCTTTGCTTACTGAAGCTGGAGTTCCTCAGGGTGCTGTTCTCCCTCCGTTTGTCTTTTCGTTCTTCTTATATGACTTACCTCTTTCAGACGAAATCAACTTCGTCAAATATGCAGATGACGTGACTGTTTCGCTTCCCGTTAGTCTCAGTCAGGTTGTTTCAAATTAAATGGCTTCCTGTCGGACATCAGTCAGTGGTCTAAACTAAATGGTCTCATGCTGAATCCCTCAAAATACCAGACTACTGACTTCTCCCTTAGGCATAAACAAGATCTACAAACACTAGTAAGTACTCATGAAGCCAGTTGCATTGAGGGGAGTAAAATTGAAACTAAGTCTACTGCAAAATAACTCGGTCTAGTTCTATCTTCCGACGTCACTTGGACATCTCATATCCTAACGATTTCTAAGAAAGTGTTCTGTCTAACCTACTACATTAAGAAACTTAGACAATCTGGAATCACCCAACCTCTACTTTCACAATTTGTCAACTCTTGCATCTTACCTATTCTACTTTACTGCTCCCCGTTAGTCTTTCCTGGTCTACTGAAAAAGGACTATACCATCCTGAGAAGGATGTTGAAGGTAGTTAGTAGGACTAGTAGTGTAAAACTCAGTCAGCTCGTCACTACATTAGTTGATAGGCATCTGAATATATGCGAAAAATGGTCTAAAACCATACTCTCCGACCCCCAACACCCCCTCTATTCCCAACTCTCGCCTTGTATCTCATCAAGTAGAAGCAGAAATCAGTATAAAATAATCTATGCTCGTACAACCAAGTACAGGAACTCAACGATATCATACTTGGCCCGTGTTCTAAGCGACAGAGACAATGTTAAGCGTGAAACCTATGACTTGCTTTGTTATTAATAACATAATTCTAGGCTCTTTTATTTCTCTCTTATTTTGTATTCTATAGTGAACTCCTTCTTAAACATACTTAGCTACCTGAATTATTAACATTGGCTTACTTTTTGTACTTTACTCTATTCCTTCTTTTGTGTATCTACTGGTTCCGACTATATTAGCTCTATGAGTATCACAAAATTGTCCTGTCATTAATCATCATGTAATTATTAGTTTTTGTGGTTGTTGTTTTTTTTTAGTTCGGCAATATTAACTGACAATCTTGGTTGTGAAAGCCATTATCACCATCTTAAAATTTTGTATTATGCAGGATTACTCACACTTCCACTACAAACACTGCATTAGACCTAACGATAAAAAAACAAAACAACAACCCTGAAATGTTATTTTATGATTGTTCAGTGTTTGTTTCAACCAAATTAACTGACCATCTTGGCGATAAACATTCTTAAATATCATTTCATAACTTCTTGTATGACTATAGCTTTACTGTCACCATGCATAATCATATCATAGCTTCCACTACCCAATACTGAGATATTATTTTATGTTATTTATTTTCCTTTCTACTTCTTGGTATTTTTTCGCATTTTTTAAATTTCTTTCGTGTTTTTTTGCTGTTTTTGTCTGTATATTTATTTATTTTTGAAAATACTCTTTTTAAACGTTGGATAAAATTAGATGCAAATATTGTAGATATGTGCTGAAAATTCCACACTGTACCACTAGTATTGTTTCTGAAATAAAGCAAATTATTATATATATATATATATTCACATTTTTCAAGTATTGGTTTGTAGGGATTCTGTTTGAATGTTTGGAGGATTTCATCATGAACAACAGCGGTTTTTGCAGAATAAAATGTTACCATAATTGCTAATTTCGTTGGCTTCTCATCAGCTCAGCTGCTTACAGGCCAAAGGCATTATGGAGTATATCTAGAGAAACAATTTTAACATACTTGCATAGAGAGTTCACTTTCAAACAAAATTCAATCAATATATGCATACAGTAATAATATATATAAATATTTATATAATAATAATATTAAACACTATTCCGAACAATAATAATCATACACAATGGAAACTTTCGACATTACGTATTCAGATGAAAGAGAGGTGAAAATATCGAGTTACCAGACAGGGCAAAGAAAGACTGATAACTGCTTCTTTCTGAACGTATAAATCAGGTTTCAGGCGCTCGATGGTGATCACTTTGGCCAACTCGAGGAGAATTCAACTCTTTTGCCTATTGGTAATTTTGAACGGTCTTGCGATGTCCACCTCATGACCCGTGTCATGGAGATGGTTGGCGATAGCACTGTTTAAAGCATTTGTTCCCTTTAGACATAGGCTTTTTAGTACATGTATGCATATATTGATTGATTGATTTTTGTTAAAACTGTTTCTGTAGATATACTCAATAATGACTTTGGCCTGTAAGCAGCTGAGCTGATGAGAAGCCAACGAAATTAGCAATGATGGTAACATTTTATTATTCTGCATAAACTGTTGTTCTTGCTTTATTCACATTCATTAACGGGAATAAATGCATGAAATTTCATCATGAGCTGACATCGATTAGTTAACCATTGGAAAGCAACCTGGGAGTACTGGACAGCTGTTTCGACACCCCAGTTTGCAACTCTTTATCGGTATGCACCCAACACAGAGGTTCAAACACAGGACCTTCTGTATACAAGGCTAGAGAGCTTGTAAACCATTAAGCCACTCATTGGAAGCCGATCCAATGGCCAGCCCATGAATTCCAACTTCTGACAATTCACTCACGACATAACGCGACTACTAGCCAATGTCTTCGATGAGTAACTGTCCTCACCCCAGAAGTTAGAATTCATGGGCTGGCCATTGAATTGGGTCCAAGTGAGTGGCATAATGGTCTACAAGCTCTCTAGGCTTGTAGCCAGAAGGTCTTCGGTTCGAACCTCTGTTTTGGGTGCATACTGCTGAAGTGTCCCAAACTAGGCTGTCGAAACAGCTTTCCAGTTGTCTGTGCAGGTTTTACAATGGTTCTTCACCTGATGATGAAATCCTCCAACCATATATATGTGTAACAGAAATATTAACAGAACTACCTAACCTGATGGTGACGAGATATTCGTGATCTAGTTGTAAAACTAAGAGAACACGAAATGCATCCTACTTAATGATAAATCTTTTGAAAGATTATTCATCATTACTAGATGTTATTGTTATCTCTTCTCTCTGAATTGCATTGTTTTGCTTGACAAGCTCTCCTCGTTGCTATAGACGACATCTTTGGCGCCAAAGGCAATTTGAAGTAAGAAATGAGAATTTCCCATAAATGTATTATTTATCTCTATGACTGATTGTATGCTGATATTATTGCAAAAAGTCTTGAAGGAGGGAAAGGTGCCTACTGACTGGAGGAAAGGTTACCTCGTGAAACTACCAAAGAAGGGCGACCTAGGACTCTGCAAGAAATCGCGAGGAATCATGCTCCTGTCGACGCCAAGTAAAATCCTGAGTCGCATCATCCTGGAGAGAATAAAGGACGCACTGGATACAGAACTCCGACCAGAACAAGCTGGATTCAGGAAAGGCAAATCATGTTCTGATCAAATTGCAACTCTACGCATTATCATCGAACAAAGCATGGAATGGCAATCAAATCTCTACCTCAACTTTATAGACTTTGAGAAGGCCTTTGACAGCGTTGACAGCTAAGTGATTTGGAAACTACTCGAGTACTACGACATACCCCAAGTATTCAAAAACCTAATTCAACAGCTGTACAAAAACAGCACATGTCAAGTGATCCACAACGGAAAACTCAGCGAGGCGTTTCGAGTAAACACAGGAATCAGACAAGGGTGCTTATTATCACCAATGATATTCCTAATTGTGGTGGACTGGATTATGCATCAGACGAGTGGGAAGTGAGAAGACAGGGATATCCTGGACCGACATGAAGAAACTAGAAGACCTGGATTTCGCGCGTGGATGATTTATGTTTGATGTCACACAAAATCGAAGACTTACAAGCGAAAACCGATAAACTGGTCGAAGAAGCAGCAAAGACAGGACTCCACGTGAACATAGACAAGACGGAAGTTATGAAAATAACCAACCAACAACAACAACAACAGCAACAGCAACATCCAGCACCAATCACCATCAATGGGAGGGATTTGAAAGAGGTTACTTCTTTCACTTATCTAGGGAGCATTGTCTCAACTACAGGAGGAACGGACGAGGATGTCAAATCGAGAATCAGGAAGGCGACAAACACATTCATCAACCTGAAACCAATCTGGAAATCTTCGTCACTCAGCCTGCATCAACAACAAAGTGATTCGGATTTTCAATACAAACGTCAAGTCAGTCAGTTCTTCTATACGGATGGATCAGAAACTTGGCGGCGGGTCACAAAGAATATTTCCAACAGCCTGTTGCAGACCTTTATCAACAACAACTGTCTTCGCTGGCTCTATACTGAAGATCAGATGGCCGGAAAGAACAAGAACCAACAAGAAACTATGGGAACAAACAAAACAAGAACCAATCGCCCAACAAATATGCAGGAGAAAGTGGAGATGGATTGGACACTCACTGGCTGAGGAGGCCGTTGGGTGACATCGCGCGTCAGGCCATAGCTCGAGTGGAACCGGAAGGGGAAGCGGCGAGTGGGACGTCAGTGCAAGTGTGACATGGAGGAGATCGTGTGAAGAGGAGTTGAAACAGTATGGACTAACATGGATGCAGGTGAAAAGTACATCAGAAGACAGAAGCAATTGGAGACGTGCAGTTGAAGCCCTATGTTCCACTAGGAACCCAAGGGAACAATAATAATAATAATGACTGATTGTCGAACAGATCTCCTTATGATTGTATCGGCTTATATGGATACAGATTCTGTTATTAACCCGATACTTGACATTTTAGTTGTGTGACTCAGTGTTCATGGTCTGATAAAGTTAATAAGTAGTGCAATTCAGGATGGGCATTTCCTTCTCAGGTCTTGTGGTCAAGGCTTTGACGTTTATAACGATGAGTGCTGTATTTGAGTCACAGTAGAAACATTATCACTCTCTGGTGACGCAACTATCTTCAACTGACAAGTCCTGAATAGGATGAAACACACATTTTTGATTCCACTGACAGTCTTATTCAATCATATGATGAAGTGTTAAGCTGTAGGTATTTTCGAAACCTCCGACGTCCATCCATAGTTGGTGACTAGGTATTTTGGTTCAATAAAGTTAGTGGATGAGAAATTCAAAGCTGATGAACTCATAAAAATTACCAGTAAGAAGTATTTGAAAATCTGAAGGAAGCAAATTCATTGTATTTAACGACACTTTATTTCTCTGTGATAAATTAACACTGTTGGTCAATGTTTCAATATATTGAATATTGAACGTCTGTTCGTCTATTCTAAATTATTATTATTGTTCCCTTGGGTTCCTAGTGGAACATAGGGCTTCAACTGCACGTCTCCACTTGCTTCTGTCTTCTGCTGTACTTTTCACATGCATCCATGTTAGTCCATACTGTTTCAACTCCTCTTCACACGATCTCCTCCATGTCACCCTTGGACGTCCCACTCGCCGCTTCCCTTTCGGGTTCCACTCGAGCGTTGGCCTGACGCGCGATGTCACTCAGCGGCCTCCTCAGCGAGTGAGTGTCCAATCCATCTCCACTTTCTCCTGCATATTTGTTGGGCGATTGGTTCTTGTTTTGTTTGTTCCCATAGTTTCTTGTTGGTTCTTGTTCTTTCCGGCCATCTGATCTTCAGTATAGACCAGCGAAGACAGTTGTTGTTGATAAAGGTCTGCAACAGGCTGTTGGAAATATTCTTTGTGACCCGCCGCCAAGTTTCTGATCCATCCGTATAGAAGAACTGACTGACTTGACGTTTGTATTGAAAATCCGAATCACTTTGTTGTTGATGCAGGCTGAGTGACGAAGATTTCCAGATTGGTTTCAGGTTGATGAATGTGTTTTCTCGCCTTCCCGATTCTCGATTTGACATCCTCGTCCGTTCCTCCTCCTGTAGTTGAGACAATGCTCCCTAGATAAGTGAATGAAGTAACCTCTTTCAAATCCCTCCCGTTGATGGTGATTGGCGCTGGATGTTGCTGCTGCTGTTGTTGTTGTTGTTGGTTGGTTATTTTCATAACCTCCGTCTTGTCTATGTTCACCTGGAGTCCTGTCTTTGCTGCTTCTTCGACCAGTTTGTCGGTTTTCGCTTGTAAGTCTTCGATTTTGTGTGACATCAAACATAAATCATCCACGCGCGAAATCCAGGTCTTCTAGGTTCTTCACGTCGGTCCAGGATATCCCTGTCTTCTCGTTTCCCACTGTCTGACGCATAATCCAGTCCACCACAATTAGGAATATCATTGGTGATAATAAGCACCCTTGTCTGACTCCTGTGTTTACTCCAAACGCCTCGCTGAGTTTTCCGTTGTGGATCACTTGACATGTGCCGTTGTCGTACAGCTGTTGAATAAGGTTGATGAATATTTGGGGTACGCCGTAGTACTATTCTAAATGGATTACAACAAATAAATCAGTTGAGAAAAGTACCAGTCTGATTGATCAAAATAGTTTCTAACACTAGGCTATCTAATTTTTCATCTATCGAAAGGCGCTTTATATCCTCCCTTTTCATCACTTTGTTTTAATTATTCATTTTCATCTTTGAATCGTAGTCCAATACTCACAGCTCTTTTCAAATAGGTTTCAACCAACTATTATGGTGCTTTACTTGAAGGCGATGTGAAGAAAACACTGCAGGTTTGATGAGAGCGTGCTTTGTATATATATCAATACTGCTTTAAATGGTATATATATATCACCAATTATTGATTTACTCGAAGATTTTACACAAAGAGCATTATTATAGTTTGCAATACAACATGCTGTCAATTCTGTAAGATGCATGAAAACAAATTTAACTTTTCACCAATGCGTGTGTGTTGTGTCTTGAGTGGTGACGTACTCTGTCTGATTGATTCTCTTGAATAGGAGACTTATTTTACCTCGTAGTGATTCGTTTTTCTTTTCAAAATTACACTCTTTTTTCGTCTGAAAATTGACAGAAATGAAACATTCCAGGAGTCACTTTTTACTCAGTATTATTGAAATTCAACACTAGCTTATTTATGTCATCTAATTCTTATACATCAATCTATCTCTCTTGCCACGATCACGTGCTGATCTCAGTGATCAGTATTTTGATTAGTTTGTAGACGAATTTCTGTTAAAAAGAAAACTACATCAGCTACAACTCAATCAGTCAATCTACTTCGACGTCTAGTCTGCGTGACAGTTTGATAAAATGTCACTCATAGGTAAATTATTCAAATACATATGAAAATGAATCGATATTAGCGATTCCCTGGATAAATTCTACTCGAGTGAGAAAGATCAAACTTGTAGCACAATACGATAGGATAAGTTATATAGTTTAGTAGATTGTGAGCAATACAAACACAATATGCTAACGTAAGCATCGATGGCACAGAGGTTAGTACACTCGCCGATCACGCCTCATGTGGTTCGGGGTTCGATCCCCGGCCACCGACGCCACACTCCTTTACCTCGCTAATCCACAAATAAAACTGGTAAAGAGGAAAGGTTGGGCATGAGGTGGCTAGCAACCCCATCCTGTAAAAATAAACACTGCTACAGTAACTTCAAGCCTCTAGCTTGAAGCCCTCTCTATGTTCCACTGGGAACGTGAAGGAATAAAAGAATGGACTTATTCTCTCTTCTGATCTCTCCTGGTCTTCCCATGTCTCAGCGATCTTCAGTAAAATATTCCGCCTGACATTTTACATTAAGAAGTTAAGGCACTCGGGCATAACTCAACCCCTCCTCTTACAGTTCATAAACTCTTGCATCCTACCTATTCTTCTTTATCTTTCACCCTTATTCTTTCCTGGTTTGCTTAAAAAGGACTATGTCACAATTCGTAGAATGCTGAAGACTGTCAGTAGAATGAGTGGTGTCCCAGTGGACTACATAGTTAACGTCGTTGTCGATAGGCATTTGACTTCGCGCAGTAAATTTGCTAAAGGGATTTTGTCTGACTTGGAGCATCCACTTCACCCTCAACTTTCACCTTGCATCTCCTCAGGTAGAACAAGAAGTAACTTCAGAAAACTGTATGCTCGCACGTCTAAGTATAAAAATTCTATGATACCATACTTGGCACGTATTTTATGTGATGAAAATAGCGTCAGGCAAGAATTGACTAACCTTTTTTCATCTACTAAATAAACAATCTCCTCCATCCATCTTTATATACCTTCAAGTTTTACTTTTATGATTTCTATTATATTTATGGTCCTGTTGATTCTTTGTTTTCACTTTCATAACTGCAAACACCAACTTATCTCTATGACTGCTGTAATCTTTGTTTTTTCCCTCACCATATCATGTAAAGAGAACATCATATTCAATATTTTTAATCATGCAAGGATTTGTATACCTCATCGACAGTACTGTGTGAAACAAGCCCACGGCAATTTCCACTTGTATTATTATCATTACCTTAGCTGCTATCATTATTATTATTATTACCATTTTATATGCTTCATGTTTTTTATTTTTTATTTTTTTTATATTAACCCTATTGTAAATGTAGAAAAATTTTCTGTGTGATTAATTTTATTTATAATTTGAGGAAATTAGATGCAATATTGTGATTAATGCTGAAAATTCCATTCTGTATCACAAGTACTGTTTTTGGAATAAAGTAAATCATTATTATTATTAAAAAATTACTTACTAAGAGTGGACCATAAAGAATAGGAGACAGACATTTGACATTTACTATTGACGAAGTATTCTAGGATTGTTTAGATGTTAGACGGATTGGAATATAGAAGAATATGTTCTTGTGGATGTATTACGAGTATAGAAAGGTTCAGAGGAGGTGTTGAGCTGTCCAGTATACCCTACAGATTTTCCAGTGGTTATCTAACTGATGTCGGGCTGTTTGCGGTTGAAGAGATGACCCGAGACAAAATGTACATACTTCATACTGCGAATTCTGTTCTTCTTGATTCCTCGAAGATACTCTTACGGATTCATTAATGTTTTTTTACAAGCACTGATAAGTTCACCACATAACCTGTAGCCACATCACTCTCAGATATTACAGCAGAAGTGGTAGTAAACGTCTACCTTCAACACCAATTATGTTCGGTGCGCGTGTCATAATATCCAATGAGAGAGTGTCAAATCGAGTCACAGATTTCTGACAGCTTCCAAAGTTTCTGGGATCACACAGAAGCTGTCATACAGCCCATTATCCTCAAGGAAATAGGGGGATAGGACGCTCTAACCAAAACCACTAGACAGGATTCCTCTCAGTGGTAATTCTGAGCATCCAACACATTCATCAAAACCAATGCTCATTACTCAGCTGCTGCAGCAGCAGAGATGTTATTCGGAACTACTAATTACCAGCGAATTTATCAATCCTAATGTGGAAAAGAAGACACTTGGCCAGGCTACTTATGTCGACAGATTTCGATTGTAAGTTGCTAACTCGAGGTTGGTTTCATCACGTGGGTAACCTATAATAGCGTGTGAATTTGAGAACGAGGCTTCCTTCTCGTATGCATAGGTGAGATATGAGAAAGCACAACCACCTTTTAGTCTACTACACGAAAGTGTGTTCAGAGTGAATACATGGCATTTGAAATACTTCGTGACTCAATAGTGTAGCATTAGCATCGACAGAGTAAAACCTACCCATATAAGTGACGATTCCCTCTGCGTGTTAGTGAGAAAACTTCCACATGTGACAGTTAACAACGCAGATCCTAAGGCAGAAACTGAGAAGATCGGCAAGTGACTTTGACGGGTTAAACGTTCTATTAGTGAAAAGTTTCTAGAAAAACCACGGCCATGACTCATTAACGAGTGACTAACATCTGAAATTTATTTTGGACGAAGTATTCCAGTATGGTTTAGATGTCAGACTGATTGGAATATAGAAGAATGTGTTCTTGTGGATGTATTACGAGTATACAAAGGTTCAGTGGGGTGTTGATGGACACATTCACCGTTTTAAAGTTTGCTAGAGGCAACCAGGAGTCGAACCTGGAACTGTCAGCTTATTAGATCAAGCTGGTTGACCATTTGAGGCGGAATTCAGTGACTTCTGAATTTTAACTCTGTCAATTTAGTACTATTTATTGTTAACGTTTTGAAGAATTTATTGCTCTTAAGCATTTCAAGGCACTCAGGTAACTTTACAGTTTCGTTTATATAGTGCCATTATTTTCTATCCTTTTATTTGATTGGTAGTAGTATTTTCCATGTCTGTGGTATTGGTTTCGACTTATTCCTGGTGCACGTGTCATGTGTAGATTCAATGAACAAAGATTCAGTATTCAACGTCTCTCTCCACCTACCTATATTACTTTTTAGAATTTTAACCGTCTCCCACCGTACTGTTTGGTTGTGTGTTAATGCATGCACTGCAATTGCTGAGTATATTTGTCTAAATTACTTATTAAGTATTGGTTTGTAGGGATTTTTTGATTGTTTGGAGGATTTCATCATGAGATGACATTGGTCAGACAACCATAGGAAAACCTGCAGGGACTACTGGAAAGCTGTTTCGACAGCCTAGTTTGTGACTCTTCATCAGCACGCAGCCAGTACAGAGGTTTGAACCCAGGACATTCTGGTTACAAGGCTAGAGAGCTCGTAGACCAATAAGCTACTGGGACTCAATCTGATGCTCACTGGCGACTGGTCCTATTCAGGTAGGTAGTTATCTGGGGTTCTAGTGTGAAGTTGTGACCAGTAGGGGGCAGCAGGTCGGGCGTGAGGATAAATACTCACCTATGGTCTCACCATATCAGGAATTGGCAGAAGTTTGAATTCATGGGCCATTAGATCGAGGCCCGGTGGCTTAATGGTTTACAAGCTCTCTAGCCTTGTAACCAGAATGTCCTGAGTTCGAACCTCTGTGTTCGGTGCGTACTGATGTAGAGTCCCAAACTAGGTTATCGAAACAGCTATCCAGTACTCCCTGCAGGTTTTCCAATGGTTCTCTAACCTATGTCAGCTCATGATGAAATCCTCCGGCCAATTAAATTACTTATCTTCGAGGAGTCAGTCATTCTGACTTTAGATAAATTCTTATGTTCTTATAATCTCACTAATCTCCATCTACTAGTTTGATCTATGTAGTTGAGCTCGCTCACAGTCATTGCAAGATATTATGTATTTGATATTATTTTGTCTAATTGGGTCCTTTAACATACAGAGCTTATCCTGCCCGAGTGAGCATAGGTCTGAATGACATCCTAACTTCTTCTTTATTACGAATCCTATGTAGGGTTTCAGATGTCCCTTCCTTATATGATAAAAAACTTTAGATGCCTTAGATTCCTTCTTATTTATGTAATAGTCAGCAGTTCCAGTACTCTTTTCCCTTTACTTGGAAGCCTTCGGGTTCTTTTTATTGAATTTTATGGGACAGCAATTTAGCACCGACGCTTCTTCTATTTGTTTCATTCAATTGTTTGAGTGTTCTGATGTACTACTTGGAGTTACTGCTCAGTTTGTTAGACACTTAACTAAGCCTGCCTTTACAGATAACTAATATGATGAACTGAAGTCTAAATATCTATTAGAATGAGTTAACTTTTTATCAGTGCTAGTGCATAGTTTACCTTTTTTCTATTCGTTTTATTTTTCAATCTAAGACACATCTAATTCTCCTTGCTCATTTTCTGATTGATATAAATTTATTCGTCTACTACGCATAGTTGAGGCGGTGGGCATTCGAACTATCAAGCTTGAATTATGCACTCAAAAGAAGTTCATACATCTATAATATCCCTTCCCTGGTTTATTACAACTTAGCTAACTGATGATGAAGTCATCACCACCCCTTACTACTCATAATTTCAATCCATCTCTTATCATCCCTTCATCTTATCTCATATTCATTAAAGCATAGTTTATTTTGCATCCCTTACAATCTGTCTGTCTGTCTGTTTTCGACATAGAACTTTGCACATATGTGCGGGAGTTCAAGTCGCCACACTCCCTGCTTGTAGCACACAAAGCAACAGAAGAAAGTAGGAGAAATGCATAATAGAGACAGTAAACAGAGGTGTGAGACAAAGGAATAGTAATAACGCAGAACAAAACAGTTTCATTGGAAATCATAAGTCACAAGGAGTGGATGCATCTGCGCTAGCCATTGAGAACGATTTTGAGCCATGTCACCAATTGTTTCCAACCATTGGTTTTTACCGTCCTGAGGACCCCAACTAGTCAGGAAGTCTACACCTTCCTACGTGGCTTAGACTAACTGTTGTAGATTTCATTGACTGGTGCCATGTTTTGGTCTGACCATGTGCTAGCTCTTTTCCAGCCTGGCCCTATATCAGCTAACATTGCCCGTTGTCGAGGAAGGCGATGACTAGGCATGTGTACGTAACACATGTCCTAACTATCTCAGTCGATGCAGCTTCACAGTCTCGTCGACTGATTTCCCCTCCTTACCTAGCACTCGACCCATGCCTTACCTCAATATTGCTCACCTTATTATACCACTTCACATGTGAGATAGAACGCAGGCACCTATGATCGAAGACAGCTAATCTTTTCATGTCTTCCACTCTCAATGGCTAGGTCTCACAGCCATAAAGGAGGACGGAGCGGACTGTTGAGCAGTACACACGCCCTTTGGTCGATAGTCGGATATCACGTCTACTAAGCTGTAGATGGCGTAAACTGGCATATGCGAAACGAACCCTCTGTATCCGTGCTGAGATTTCGTCAGAGATCAACCCATTGGGGCTGATGGTACTTCCCAAGTAAGTGAAGCGGTCAGCGTGCTCTACCACTTCACTTCCTATTTCTAATCTAGGGGTCGGTGTAGTCCAATCCTGCAACATAATCTTACATTTTACAGGGGCGAATCGCATGCCAAACATACGAAGATTGCTGCTCAAGGTGTTCAGAAGACTGTCCATTTTGTCAGCGTCCTCGCCTAGAAGGACTATATCGTCTGCATATTCTAAGTCAACGAGATTATTCCCTGATGGTAACAAGTCAATCCCTGAGTCTCTGAAGTGAGTTAGGGTTAAGTCCATTAGTACAATCTAGCATTACTTAATCGGTTATTTTTGTTTTTCTTTTGCCTTTATCGACTAATTCTACCTCAACATTTTTGTATGTTTAATCATGCTGTTTATCATGATTCTTGTTATCACAGATCTCTCCATTGTTTCATCTTTATTATTGATAGAATCAATATTACTATTATTATTATTATCATTGTTGGCTAATCACACAGTTCATATACACAATCTTATCACCCTGTTGACAAATCACTGTGATTGGTTTATATTTGAATATTTTTATTTGTAAAGTTGTGCATGTTAGAATGAAGCCTGAAGAAGATCTAATTGAAAACAATATTATTCGCTTATATTTATTGTTCTAAATTTCATTGTCTCCAATATTGAGTTTGTCTGTGCTTAAGAATTAGAGATATTTCATACATTTATTCCCATTAATGAATTTGAACAAAGCAACAACCACAGTTTTAGCAGAATAAAATGGTACCATCTTTTATTTCGTCGCCTTCTCGTCAGCTGCTTACAGGGCAAAGACATTATTAAATGTATCTAGCCATAGCCTATCCTGCAGCTAAGCTCGCTCCCGTCTTTCGAACAACTTGCTCTCTGGTGCAATCAAAAATCGATCGATGTACTTCTCATGTTAACTTCAAGTGTATATACAAATTTACATGTATCTGCGGGAGCAGTTACATTGGAAGAACAGAAAGAAGAGCATATCTACGATTTTCTGAACATGTACCAAAAAGCTTACGTCTAAAGGGAACAAATGCTTTAAACAGTGCTATCGCCAGGCATCTCCTCAACACGGGTCATGAGGTGGACGTCGAAAAGTCGTTCAAAATTATCAATAAGCAAAAGAGCCCAATTCTCCTTAAGTTTACTGAAGCCATTTCCACCAAGCGCCTAAAACCTGATTTGAGCTTTCAGAAAGAAGTGGTTATCAGTCTTTCTTTGCCCTGGTAACTGGATATTTTTCATCCGAATGCGAGATACTGAAAAGTTTTCATTGAGTATGATTATTATTGTTCGGAATGGTGTTTAATATTGCATATATATATATATATATTATTACTATATGCATATATTGGTCGATTGATTGATTTTTGTTTAAAATGAACTCTATGCAAGTATGTTAAAATTTTTGTAGATACATTTAATAATGTCTTTACCCTGTAAGCAGCTGACGAGAAGGCAACGAAATAAAAGATGATACCATTTTATTCTGCTAAAACTGTAGTTGTTGCTTTGTTCAAATTAGAGATATGTTGTGTTTTTACCCTGTGAAAGTCTCATCTACATAACTCAACAATATCTTTGAAGTAGAAGTGAATGTATTAAGAGTTAAATTCTCCCAACTATCTGTAAAGACATCCTTTTCAGTTAAGCATATTGATGATCCAACTGTGATAACCCTTCTGTCTCTCTATATATATAGTTTGCCCTGGAATCTGAAGACAATAGGCGTGACGTATAATTGAATTCCTAGAATAATTTTCTCAATTGGTATCCTTGTCCTGTGTGTAAGTTCGACATCAGTAGTTAGTTCTTTTCTAACTACTTCCATGGCTATATTGATTTAAGGACTAGTCATTTAAAAAATGACCATTTTTGATTATGCGCTGGTTTGCAGGGATTTGACGCGTTTCTGGATTTCATCGTGAACTGACGTCGGCTGGAGAACCATTGAGAAACCTGCAGGGAGTACTTGACAGCTGTTTCGTCAATCTAGTTTGGGACTCTTCACCAGTGGGCACCCATCACAGGGGAGTTCGAACCCACGACCCTACCGTTACAAGGCTAGAGACCTCGTAGACGATTAAGCCACTGGGACGCAGTCCGATGGCCAGTCCATGAATTCCTACTTCTGCCAATTCATGATATGGCGCCACCACTAGCGAATGTCATCGGCAAGTGTTTGTCCTCACATCCTATTTGAATATCATTTAACTTCTTTTTCATTAGAATTTTTCCTAACACGGAAATGGCATTAGATTATTGTAGAAAAGGTCCGAGAACAGTGTGAATTGGCAAGAAAATAGCAAAATAGATTCCTCCAATTAAATTTCGATTGGTGCTTGTTATTTTTGCTTAGGTGTCTTCATCACCTCTGTCTTCACCATGTTCACTTCCAGTCCTGCCTTCTCGACCTCTTCTTCCAACTTGTTGGAAGATATGATATCAGAAGGAAGTCATCCGTGAAATCCAGATCTTCTAGACCCTTTTCGTTGATCCAACGTACGCCCCCGTCTTCTCACCGATGACGATCTGTTGCATGATCCTTTCTACCTCAATCAGGAATATCATCGGTGATCGAAGGCAACTGTGTCTTACCTCTGACTTCATTACAAAGGCTTCATTGAATATTCCTTTGTGAGTTGAGTTCTAACCACCTAGTATGCGTATAGATGTAAATACGAAATCAACAGTGATTTACTTAGTAGAAGTGGTTGTTACTGGAGTTTTAAGTGAGTTTTATGCGATGCGGAAACTATATTAACAAACGGAAAACCCACACAATAAGTTGCTTGGCGATATACACTAACTCTTATATGCAGGTTAATAACACAAGACCTTTATTTTAAGGGAACCTAACAAGATACTGTGTAATCGTAATGTACAAGTGTATTGCATACATCCAATATTATCCAACCAACAGATATATGCTAGTTGTGCTATAAAAGTTTATGAATGTTTAGGCAGATTTAATTTCAGTCCAGCTTTTCATACTACTTGTAAGTAGCAAAAATAATTTTGACATCTTTTCTCTACAATCAACCAAAGAACAGAGTCGACCCTATGAAACTATGGCATATTTCTAGACTATGTAGGGATCTACATTTAAATCTCTTACTTTGTTGGATGGTACAGTGTAATCTGACCTGTAGATATCAGAAAAACTGTAAAGTAATTTACAGTTAAGAAGATCTATATGTAACCTCGCCTAGATTACTAGGTCACTAGTATTCTAGCCGGTCCCAAGCCCGGATAAAGAGGGAGGGTTGGGGCGTGGTGCTAGCAACTCCACCCCCAAAACTTAACCAAATTGCTACTAAAACTTCAACGCACAAATATATTAAAAATTCTTAAAATACAAACAATAACCTTATTTTTCGCTGGAATCGGGGAAGTGAAATGACGCAGGCTGGTGAAAGCCTTCGGGAAGCCAGTCAGCCGATGTGCCTTCTTTCGATGAAAGCGAAAATAAGGATGGGGATGTGGAATATTCGTACAATGTACGAAACTGGAAAGGCTGCTCAGGTAGCCGCAGAAATGAGGAGATATAAAATAGAAGTGTTGGGAATCTGCGAGAGCAGATGGAACGGATGTGGAAGGAGCCAACTATCAACTGGAGAGACAATAATCTACTCCGGTCACCCAGAGGACAATCACGAGCACACCGAGGGAGTAGCCATCATGATGTCACCAACAGAGGCTAAAGCTCTCATGCAGTGGGAACCAATCTCCTCCAGGATAATGACAGCCAGGTTCAACTCAAAAGGAAAAAAGGTTACAATCATTCAGTGCTACGCGCCTACAAACGCCTCAGAACATGAGAAGAAGGAGGATTTCTACAGTCAACTACAAACAGTAATGGACAACGTCCCAAAGAGCGATATCAAAATCCTGATGGGCGACATGAATGCGAAACTGGGAGGAGACAATACAGGAAGAGAACTCACCATGGGTCGTGAGGCCCTCGGTGAAATGAACGAAAATGGTGAACTCTTCTCAGACTTCTGCGCCTTCAATGATTTGGTGATTGGTGGCAGTGTGTTCAAACACAGGGATATACACAAGGCAACATGGATTTCACCAGATGGACACACCGAAAACCAGATAGACTTCATTTCAATCTCAAGGAAGTGGAGACGGAGCCTACTGGACACAAGATCGAGGAGAGGAGCAGATGTGGGTTCAGACCACTATCTAGTACAAGGGACTTTCAAGGTGAAGCTGAAAGCCTCGAGGATACCTGGGGATAGGCCACAATGCAAGTTCAACACGCAAAAACTGAAGGACACAATCATACAGGATATTTTCACTGCAACTGTCAGAGCAAAGCAGGAAACACTACGTGGCACCACTGAGGAATCATCCGTGGAAGACCATTGGAACTCTCTGAAGGTAATTTTCAACGAAACGTGCTCAACGGTTTTAGGAAGAAAGAAGAAACAAGACAAGGAATGGCTCTCAACAGACACTTGGAAACTAATAGAGGAGAGGAGAAAGGTGAAAGAAAAAATGATTCAATGCAAAGATGGACAAGAGAAAGAGACGCTGAACTCAACTTACACAGCACTGGACAAAGAAGTGAAGAAGAGTGCCAGGAAGGACAAAAGACAATTCTACGACAACCTGGCTACTGAAGCTGAGAAGGCAGCAGGCAAAAAGGACCTGAGGACACTATATCAGATAACCAAGTCTCTATCCGGGAAGAGATCAACACAAGTGAAACCTATAAAAGACAGCCAAGGGAACCCAATTACCAAAGAAGAAAGACAGATTAAACAATGGGCGGACCACTTCAAAGGACTCTTGAAACGACCATCACCTACAACCCGTCCAGTAATACCAACAACAGCACGTACACAACTGCAAGTTGACACCAATCCTCCAACGAAAGCTGAAGTCATGAATGCAATCAAGCTTCTGAAAGCTGGAAAAGCAGCTGGACCAGATGGAATACCCCCGGAAGCACTGAAAGCGGACCCAGAAACGACGGCAGATATGCTGACTCCATTATTGCAAAAGATCTGGAAGGAGGGAAAGGTGCCTACTGACTGGAGGAAAGGTTACCTAGTGAAACTACCAAAGAAGGGCAACCTAGGACTCTGCAAGAACTGGCGAGGAATCATGCTCCTGTCGACGCCAAGTAAAATCCTGAGTCGCATCATCCTGGAGAGAATAAAGGACGCACTGGATACAGAACTCCGACCAGAACAAGCTGGATTCAGGAAAGGCAAATCATGTTCTGACCAAATTGCAACTCTACGCATTATCATCGAACAAAGCATGGAATGGCAATCAAACCTCTACCTCAACTTCATAGACTTTGAGAAGGCCTTCGACAGCGTTGACCGCGAAGTAATTTGGAAACTACTCGAGTACTACGGCGTACCTCAAATCTTCATCAACCTTATTCAACAGCTGTACGACAACGGCACATGTCAAGTGATCCACAACAGAAAACTCAGCGAGGCGTTTGGAGTAAACACAGGAGTCAGACAAGGGTGCTTATTATCACCAATGATATTCCTAATTGTGGTGGACTGGATTATGCGTCAGACAGTGAGAAACGAGAAGACAGGGATATCCTGGACCGACATGAAGAACCTAGAAGACCTGGATTTCGCGCGTGGATGATTTATGTTTGATGTCACACAAAATCGAAGAATTACAAGCGAAAACCGACAAACTGGTCGAAGAAGCAGCCAGAGAAGACAGGACTCCAAGTGAACATAGACAAGACGGAGGTTATGAAAATAACCAACCAACCAACAACAACAACAACAGCAGCAACATCCAGCGCCAATCACCATCAACGGGAAGAATTTGAAAGAGGTTACTTCATTCACTTATCTAGGCAGCATTGTCTCAACTACAGGCAGGTGGAACGGACGAGGATGTCAAATCGAGAATCGGGAAGGCGAGAAACACATTCATCAACCTGAAACCAATCTGGAAATCTTCGTCACTCAGCCTGCATCAACAACAAAGTGATTCGGATTTTCAATACAAACGTCAAGTCAGTCAGTTCTTCTATACGGATGGATCAGAAACTTGACGGCGGGTCACAAAGAATATTTCCAACAGCCTGTTGCAGACCTTTATCAACAACTGTCTTCGTTCTATACTCAAGATCAGATGGCCGGAAAGAATCACCAACAAGAAACTATGGGAACAAACAAAACAAGAACCAATCGCTCAACAAATATGCAGGAGAAAGTGGAGATGGATTGGACACTCGCTGAGGAGGCCGTTGTGTGACATCGCGCGTCAGGCCAACGCTCGAGTGGAACCCGAAAGGGAAGCGGCGAGTGGGACGTCCAAGGGTGACATGGAGGAGATCGTGTGATGAGGAACTGAAACAGTATGGATTAACATGGATGCAAGTGAAAAGTACAGCAGAAGACAGAAGCAAGTGGAGGCGTGCAGTTGAATCCCTATGTTCCACTAGGAACCCAAGGGAACAATAATAATAATATATGTAAATAGAATAACATTTGTTAGTAATATTCCCTTGGGCTTCGAATGGGAAAAAGGGCCTCAGAAGCACATTTCCACTTCATTCTGTTCTCCGCAGCCTTTTTCAGCTGGTTACACAATTCCCCGTTATCTCCCATCTCCTTCTCACACGATCTTCACCATGTCAAACTTAGATAACTATCTCACCTATCTGACTCTCGGTGTGTCCATTTGGTAACTCTAATCACCATGTCACTTAAGGCGCAGAAGTGTGAGAAGATTTCTGTATCTTCATTCGTTTCTGTTAGCTTCCTGTGTTGCCTGCTCCCAGTTTGTCATTCATATCACCCATTAGGATTTTGACACTACCATTTGAGGTATTGTCCATTACTGTTTTCGATCGGCAGTGAAGTTCTCCCTTCTCCTCTTGATATGCGTGGCTCTTAGGCACATCACAGTGAATAACTGTAACTTCCCCCCCCTTTCGAGTCGACCCTTGCCGTTATTATCCTGGGGAAGATTGGTTCCCACCGCAGAAGAGCTTTGGATGCTCTTGGTTACGTTATAATGACTACTCGCTCAGTGTACTGCTGATTGTCGTCTGAGTGGCCAGAAGAGATTAATAACTCTCCAGTTATTAATATGCAGGGTACTTATCCATTCCATCTGCTCCCACAAATTCCTTCCACTTACATACCACATCTCACATATTTGGTAAATTGAGTAACCTCTCCAGGTTCGAACATTTCACGTCTCCACGTTTATTTTCGCTTTCAACGAAAGGAGAGATGTGGGCTGACTGACTCCTGGAAGGCTTTCACCAGCCCACGTTATTCCGTCTTTCCGATACCACCAAAGTATGAGTTTCATTTTTATATACTCTCTGTCAGTTGCATTTTCAGTAGTTGCTGGGTTGTTTTTCCGGGATAGGGTCACTAGGCCCATGCCCAGTCTTTGTACTTTCTCCTGGCTTAAGACTGCTTAGCAAAATAGGTTAGCTTACGTAGAACTATAAGCCGAACATAGCACAATCTGCTAATACTTCCGCTACTACATGGAGAAAACTTGCCTCTAAATTAACGGACCTAATGTGATTTCCACCTTAATACTTGGCGATTATATATCCCTTTTTTGAATTGGCGCCACTTCTACCCAGTTTGAATTAGGGCGTTTCAAGAAACAGGTCAAAATATACCAGCGCGATTTCATGAAAGTTCAATAAAATACATTGAATTCTTGAACTTACTGTCTGCCTTAACCCATTGCATTGTGCGGATGTCAGTATCGAACAACATATTTTGAAGTACAGCAAGTGTAACAGTTCGAGAATATAGTACCACCGATAATATGTACGCCAGAAAGGACACTTTGACGCAAAATTTCATTTAAAGCCAAGGGAAAAATACAACTCGTCATTAGACTAGCGTAGCAACGGGCTACGACGTTACATTTAGTGGGGATATGCAATAAAGTCAATCGTTAATGACTCATGCTGTGGTATTTCTAGAAACTTTTCACTAATAGAACGTTTAACCCGTCAAAGTCACTTGCCAATCTTCTCAGTTTCTGCCTTACGATCTGTGTTGTTAACTGTGACATGTGGAAGTTTTCTCACTACCACGTAGAAAGAATCGTCACTTATATGGGTAGGTTTTAGTCTGTCGATGCTAATGCTACACTATTGAGTCACGAAGTATTTCGAATGCCATGTATTCACTCTGAACACACTTTCGTGTAGTAGACTAAAAGGTGGTTGTGCTTTCTCATATCTCACCTATGCATACGAGAAGGAAGCCGCGTTCTCAAATTCACACGCTATTATAGGTTACCCACGTGATGAAACCAACCTCGAGTTATCACCTTACAATCGAAGTCTGTCGACATAAGTAGCCTGGCCAAGTGTCTTCTTTTCCACATTAGGATTGATAAATTCGCTGGTAATTAGTAGTTCCGAATAACATCTCTGGTGCTGCTGCTGAGTAATGAGCATTGGTTTTGATGAATGTGTTGGATACTCAGCATTACCACTGAGAGGAATCCTGTCTAGTGAGTTTGGTTAGAGTGAAATGTCGACGCAGCTTATTGTTTTCAACAAAAGCGTCCTGTCACCCTATTTACTTGAGTATGATAGGCTGTATGACAGCTTCTGTATGATCCCAGAAACTTTGCAAGCTGTCAGAAATCTGTGACTCGATTTGACACTCTCTCATTGGATATTATGACACGCGCACCGAACATAATTAGTGTTGAAGGTAGACGTTCACTACCACTTCTGCTGTAATATGTGAGAGTGATGTGGCTACAGGGTGTGTGGTGAACTTATCAGTGCATGTAAAAAACAGTAATGAATCCGTGAGAGTATCTTCGAGGAATCAAGAAGAACGGAATTCGCAGTATGAAGTATGTACATTTTGTCTCGGGTCATCTCTTCAACCGCAAACAGCCCGAAATATACATAGTATTAATAAGATAAGAACAAATGTTATTTATCCCACTACCAGAAGGCATCAGTTTCAGTGACTCCCTCGCCATTTTTCTGTTAGCCCATGGCCTACCAATTCTCACCCTTATGCTAGAAGTCCTGTCGATGGTTGGTACCCGAGCCAGTAATAGTATCCTTTCGGCCTCTTCAGCAGAGTCCAGTGTAACCCTTATTGGGGGTGGCTTACCCTGAGGTGTGTGGACACCCTTGTACAACCTGCACAATTTCGCTGAACTAATGTTCAGACCTAATTTATTGCACAAATCGGACCACTGTTCCTGATCAAACAGGGCTCGTTGTTCAAGCAAGCTATCCTTGCTCACAGGTACATTAAAAAGCATAAGAGAATTAGACCGACTGACCTCGGACTTAGGTTTGGCTTTTGGCTGCTTATATTCCTTTGCAGGGTTACTTTAGGCCACATCAGGTTTTGACCATTTGACATTCGTCTTCCTTCCTAGATGACGCTTTTGAGGTCTTATGACGTCTTGAGCGTTTCTTTTTTGTTTTGCCGTGTTTCACGAACTGGCTTTCAATGGATGCACGCGTAGTACCATGTCCACACGGTATTGCCTCTGCCATTTCAGTGCTAGACTGTGGCAATGCAGGCTTAGTATCAAAACAGGCGAGACCTACACGAGACTTTAGAATCGGTATGCGAGATAATAATAATAATAGTATATCCTCATTTTTTTACATGAAGGACGCCAGTTTACAGGCATCATCAATTCGATAAATTACGCATACGATTAGTAAGTATAGTTAGTAATGATAATATAATAAGGTACATATTTATTCCTACACATATAGGACACACAAGTTGTATAGGCATGGATAAGTATTATTTAAGTTACATATTTAGATTACATAGATTACGGTTAAATAACATGGTTGCTGTCATTTTATCTTTAGTTTGTGGTAAAAATCGGATAACTGGTGATTCAATGGAACACATCAAGAGATATAGAGATATTGACTTCGCATTAACAAAAAAACCCAAGTATGCGTTGGACGGATTACAGATACTTGGGAAAATAAATAAAGCTTGAAGTCAATTCCCTCATGAAACAATAAAATGCGTCTTACAATAATATATTCCCACTTTATGCACATGAGGGACTCCAGTTGACAGGCATCATCAATATGATAATATTGCACACATGGAGTAAACATGTTTAAAATTTTTCACTAACAAAAGGTATATATACAAGGGAAGATAATAGAATATTGACCGTAAGTACACTCTGCATAAGTTAAAACAGTTTATATGGCATAATCCTAGGCACAATTATTGTTTGAATTTGTTGAACATGAGAGTAACAACTGAGTGTTGCGTTATTTCCGGTCGATATGGTGGGCTACTCACAAAAGTATAAAAATGGCTTAAAAACGTAAGTTAGTTTACCGTAAACGATGTTTTAAGCAATATAATCTGCAAAAGGCTCACCACAGCAGTTATTATCCAGTTAAACATGCAGAGAAGTATTAATAATTCAGCAACCGATGAATTTTTGATTCTTTTCGGTCTGGAACCTGAGTAACTGCGAACCAATCCATACAAAAATGTCGAAAGAGGCATGCAGGAGCAGAATTTTGCCATCGAATGAGTCATTGGGATCTAAAATGCAACTGTCAGCATAATTTCGTTATTTCATAGATATCCAGGTTTATTGGCGCTGTATAGGTAGTGATTCGGATTTGTCATCATGATCGACATATGGATAAATATTCAAATACGTACTACAACTTGTTTGCCTTTCGGGTTTAGTTAATTACATCGCGTGTTGGGTTTGATTACTCTGCGATTTTGACATATTCCGCGGTGTCGCCGTGATGATGGGAAGTATGCATATGCTTTAAATGTATTACTTTGTTGGCTGCAACCTCCACAGAGTGTATACAACGGGAACTGTCGATTTATGTATTTCCTCACCACTGTGGATAAAATATCGCCGCATTCCTTTTGGAAAGGAGACCAGTTGGTGGATTATAAATGATGTCCAAGTAACTTATATCCTTCCATGTGATGTTGTGGTAAGTCTCGACCTTGTTTTCTCATATTTCATTCGTATGTTGGTTATGGTTCACCCTTTGTATCAGGTAGACATAATTCGATCGACTCTTATTTGTATGGGTGTTAATTTCATGAGTGCTGTTTTTTTGTCTGAAATTATAGATAAGGGCAAAAGAAACAACAGGTGTAGTCTCTAAGTTCATACATTAAATGGGCCTATAATTTCTGAAGCTCTTACATGGGAATTAGCACTGGTATCACTTGCAAACCCACCGCTACTGATCACTTCTTATTTTCAAGAAGTGAAGTGGGGTTAACTAGGAACTAAGTGAAAGAGAAAAATTTAGTGAAACAATTAAACTTATAAGATGTTACTAGTGGTCATATGCTCTTTTATTTCAAAAGTAGGTGGTATTTGTTCACTATTCAAGGATGCTAGCAAATAATAAATCATTTACTATGTACACCCATGGTGCTTAAGGCGGTCCAGTTGTTCAGGTCGATTAAAAATGATTGACTGCATCAGTGACTGACTGGTTTTAACGTAGAACTTAGCACAGACGTGCAGCAGATAAAGTCGCCACACTACATGTAGCACGCAAAGCAAGAGAAGAGGGTTAGGCGAAGTTCAAAAGATATAATAAAGAGAAGTGTGAGTGGACAAGAAGAGTAATTTTGAAATATAATATAGCTTTATTGGATATAGTTAGTCACAAAGAGTGTGTAACGGTTGGTAATTCTCCAGAATTATTAGCCACTGCATTCATCACTGAACATTAGGATGTTTTAGTCGACTTGTTTAGCTGCAAGCTCACAGTCAAGCATCCACGCCGTCGTGTCACTTTCATGCACGAACCCTAGCTACTTAAGCAATCAACCTCGCACTACGATTTGGTCCCGAAATATACTTCGGAATTTGGACTGTCAATTTTGGTATTTTGCCTTGCCTTCGGTGTACGCGGAACGAATACTATAGAAGTTGTTGGTATTCGATCTTGCGTTAGTATCCTATTATACTCTATTTTATCTCAACTATTTAGGACTTTATTAAAGCTAAAATTAACTCTTTTCATTTGCATTCTTCGCTCGCTTGAAGTCTGGTTGCTTTGATGAAGAAAATATATAACAACACCAGTGTTTGAGAACAACTATATTTTCATCGAAAACGTCGTAGTTTTCCATGGTAAGACCAATAAGGTTAGCATTGAACATTGCAAATGTGTACTATCATCCCAAGTACTCTATAGCTCCCTCTTGTATTCAACTTATAAATGTGCTGCCGATGATATATTATCCATAATTGTATTTAAACCACTATGCAGCTTCCCAGCACGTTCTTCTCTTTCTGAAATAGCGTTCAAAAACGTGTGGGCATAGTACTTACCCCAATATAAGTGGTTTCCAGTCGACCCTTTCTATCATCAAGAAACGGAACGAAGTTCGGGTTGTCCCTCAACTTTGAAGGTTACTTAAGGGGAATGCTTACAACTTAACATTTAAAAGAACCTGTTGTGATTGCTTGTACAATAACCGAACAATTTAATCTTTCGAAAAAGTATCAATTCGTGATACTTTGCGATTGTAATTCATAACATAACTGACCGTGACTGTAAAAATGGCATGCATTTCTTGTAAACACTCGTTTATAAGAAATATGAAACTATCATTATAATTCCACGTAATATTTGAAATGATGCTCTCTTTGCGGTTACAATGCGTCAGATGTCATTCTGTTGGCGCGCACTCCATGTAAACATACCCGTTTATACGAAATATACATCATTATCTTGCGTTAGTGTAAATCGTACTATCCGTGAACACCGACACCCTCAGCGTCTAAAGATTTCACGTCGTAGATCGAAATGCTTAATTTGTCCATTCGCCTTCATTGATTATCTTGAATTCGGACAGTAAATATTACATAACAATATCGGGCTGCTTTACGTCGGTTTCTTTTTCCGACGTACGGATGTTGTACAAGGTTGGAGGACTGATTCCTCAGGCGCTCTAAATTCACTTGATTGATCAAGTACCTGGGATTCTGAATCCATAACTTGGTCATTTGATTTTCTTATTGTTGTATCGGTTTGATTGGATTCGATTGTTGTTCCTGGTTTATTACCGGATGCCGGTAAATGAACATTGTGCCACCATCGAAAACATTGTGCTGAACAAAGACGAGGGAATCGCGGGCACGCTGCGCAAACCATGGTGACTTCCGTTTCATAATGCACGCAGTTTCTCAGTTTACATGCACTACACTCCGTTGTGTCACTGATGAAACCAGTAGTAGTAGTAGTAGTAACACCAGTTTCAAGCATATATTGACAAAGGAAGTCTATAGAGATTAACTTGTGTTTATCACTTATTGGTTTCCATGCTTCCTCTGGGGTAGAAGTACTAGTACTGGGTGTAAGAGTACCACATGTACTACTCATTTGACTGTTAGGAGGTACTGTATTATTGACTAGATGGTTTGATGGTTCACACAAATGATGATTGCTATTTATTGCCTCTCCATTTTCAATATTTTCACTGCCCATAACTTCACTGTTTTGATTTTGATCGTCATGATTTTGTTGTGCATCGATTTCTGTGTTCATACTTGTGCCTTCACTTTTCATTTTTATAACGGCTTCCAAATTTATAAGATGTCCTTTACGTCCGTATATTAAACCAACAACATGTTGTTGCAGCTCGCATGTCATGTCGAATGCACGCCGCAAGTCAAGAAAGTGCATGTCACCGGCCAAAACATGTATCGCATCAGCGTACAATTCCAGCTGCGCGCCTTTCTGAAATTGTACGCTGATGCGATACATAATGCCCATGTTTTGGCCGGAGACATGCACTTTCTTGACTTGCGGCGTGCATTCGACATGACATGCGAGCTGCAACAACATGTTGTTGGTTTAATATACGGACGTAAAGGACATCTTATAAATTTGGAAGCCGTTATAAAAATGAAAAGTGAAGGCACAAGTATGAACACAGAAATCGATGCACAACAAAATCATGACGATCAAAATCAAAACAGTGAAGTTATGGGCAGTGAAAATATTGAAAATGGAGAGGCAATAAATAGCAATCATCATTTGTGTGAACCATCAAACCATCTAGTCAATAATACAGTACCTCCTAACAGTCAAATGAGTAGTACATGTGGTACTCTTACACCCAGTACTAGTACTTCTACCCCAGAGGAAGCATGGAAACCAATAAGTGATAAACACAAGTTAATCTCTATAGACTTCCTTTGTCAATATATGCTTGAAACTGGTGTTACTACTACTACTACTACTGGTTTCATCAGTGACACAACGGAGTGTAGTGCATGTAAACTGAGAAACTGCGTGCATTATGAAACGGAAGTCACCATGGTTTGCGCAGCGTGCCCGCGATTCCCTCGTCTTTGTTCAGCACAATGTTTTCGATGGTGGCACAATGTTCATTTACCGGCATCCGGTAATAAACCAGGAACAACAATCGAATCCAATCAAACCGATACAACAATAAGAAAATCAAATGACCAAGTTGTGATTTCAGAATCCCAGGTACTTGATCAATCAAGTGAATTTAGAGCGCCTGAGGAATCAGTCCTCCAACCTTGTACAACATCCGTACATCGGAAAAAGAAACCGACGTAAAGCAGCCTGATATTGTTATGTGAAAGGAAAAGTTTGGCCTAGAAAAAGTAAACCCGGTTGCTCATCGAAAACATACTAAGATAATTCTGATGGACGACGCTATTTTTGAATTTATTGAAAAAATGTATGTACAGTAAATATTAGTTGAGCCCATCAATACAGGAACTGAAATCTTAATGTACAACCGTGAGTCATGTAAGCAAAAGGCTCGTGAAATAAGTTGCAATCTTCTCAACATCATGAAGCTGACTTAACACCTAGAGTTCCTAATTTAAATATCTGTAGGCGGATGAAGATCTTTCTATCATAATGGACCACAAAACAACGTATGGCTCTTACTCCCTTAACATTAGTGTCAGGTGGTATATTGACATTCAGGTTAACGAGTCCACAGAACCGTTTATCATTTGTTAGCAGAATCTTCCTTGTAGACAAACATTACTGCGAGTGTTTTTTGTTTCCAGCGGGCAAATATGCTCTTAACATGCTGACATTTGGTTCATACTTTCCTCAATATATTTGTATATTTATCAGTGTATAGATACATGAAATTAATTTGTAAAAGTCATATTTGGGCAAAGGACAACGTGGTTGAGATACTGTAATCATACTTTCATTGAATCACAGCTGATGGGTCCTGAGGACATGAACGTGTGGAAGCTTGCTTAAGTAACACAATATGAAATAGGAGACCTTACGCGGATACACATGTGTGTGTGTCACGTCACGTATATTCTGAGCTAAATCAAGCGGGGACTCACTTCAATGAACTCTTCCATGTACACTCGATGCGGCAGAAATTAAACATCACGTACAAGGTCATTGGGGGAGTGAGACGCTCCACGGTCATTCTCGTCCATGATAGTCGGCCATGTTGGATTGCAGTTCCGTAGCTGTTCGTTTACACATTGGTTTTTCCGTTTATCCATCAGTTATTCACAACTTATCTTGATGCACATTGTTCACAAATGTTGCATTTCACTTCATTATTGTTTCCGTTTCTGTTAAAATTAGTTATTTCGTTTGTTTCGAAAGTTTTTACCACCAGGTCAGTGCATTCATTTCATTGTAATTGTTTCATACGTTGCATTCATGCATGGCTTCAGTGTTTTAGTTGTTTTTCAGATATTAATGAATCAGTACTGTGTAGAAATTTTGGAGATTATGCACGTGAACATGTTTGGGAGGCAGAAGCCATTGTTTCCAGTTCATTTTTGGTTTCCGTTATTGTTGCTGGCTCAATTGGTTACTTAATATGTAGGAATCTGGAAAAAAATGTCTTTCACGTTCATGTTTACAGCATGCAACAATCTACGAGTGAATCTGGTGAAGAGAGCACGATCAGGGTTGATATTAGCAAAGTTTTCGAAGAACAAATTAAACCTAGAGAATAAAATAAAAGACAGATTCAGCGAAGAAAATTTTCTTTATCGACGAAATCATCTTCAGAGGCTGTACAATCGTATTTATAATTACAAAAATATATAGTGGTCTATTATTGAGTAATACGGGGTGACATAATTGATATAATTACTCAGAAGTGGCTTTAGAAGTGAAAATTAGAAGTTGAAAATTACGTGGTACTCGACGGCAAAAAAAGATAGAGATTTGATAAGGTTAAAATCGCTATTAAGTGAGAATAAAGGTATTTGAGTGTCAATTTAACAAGTGTGAAGAGGGTGTGAAAATATACAAAAGGAGCATCTGAGAGTGATAATAGTGAATTAATTATTAAAGCAAAAGCTAACTAAAAGTGAAATTATAATGAAAAGAAAAAATCAAAAAAATTTTTATTTACAAGGAACGATTAGTGAAGAGGTTAAGACCAAGGTAGAATAAGAGACTGGACAAACTTTTTCTGTATACAGAGTTCAGGGTTGTATTGATGGATTACCAATGCCTCTGCCATACAAAAAAGCCGAAACCTGACGCCCTTAGTACCATTTGGCTTCACTTTGTAGATGATCTTGAAAGAGGATTCTGCTGCTTTGGGCCACCTCAATGTGTGTTTATAAATTCACTTGCTCGTGTGGAGCTAGTTATATTGGCCGCACAAAGCGCACGCTTTCCAAACGCATCTCTGAGCATTATCCGGCATGGTTAGCAAAGGTACAATGTAAGACAATTACTAGCTCAATTCTCGAGCATTTGGTGAACTCAGGCCACGTAGCTCCACCAGAATCGTCTTTCAAGATCATCTACAAAGTGAAGCCAAATGGTACAAAGGGCGTCAGGTTTCGGCTTTTGTGTATGGCAGAGGCTTTGGTAATTCATCAATACAACCCTGAACTCTGTATACAGAAAAAGTTTGTCCAGTCTCTTATTCTACCTTGGTCTTAACCTCTTCACTAATCGTTCCTTGTAAATAAAAAATTTTTTGATTTTTTCTTTTCATTATAATTTCACTTTTAGTTAGCTTTTGCTTTAATAATTAATTCACTATTATCACTCTCAGATGCTCCTTTTGTATATTTTCACACCCTCTTCACACTTGTTAAATTGACACTCAAATACCTTTATTCTCACTTAATAGCAATTTTAACCTTATCAAATTTCTATCTTTTTTGCCGTCGAGTACCACGTAATTTTCAACTTCTAATTTTCACTTCTAAAGCCACTTCTGAGTAATTATATCAATTATGTCACCCCCTATTACTCAATAATAGACCACTATATATTTTTGTAAGTATAAATACGATTGTACAGCCTCTGAAGATGATTTCGTCGGTAAAGAAAATTTTCTGTGCTGAATCTGTCTTTTATTTTCTTCAAATCCCTAAATGATTATTAATGCCTAGTGTACTAGATCCAAACGCACGAACTAGGACTGCCTGTAGTGAACGCGGTGTTAACAACCATTTTATTTGTTTCAAAACGATTTGAAAAGAGGATAACATACGATGATCTGGTGAGTGTTCGGTAAGGATCATGATACATAATTTTATCACTTATTGTTCCACTACACTTTTTACTCTGCTAAATAGACTACAACTTAGTTGCTGTAATACTAGCTACTTCTATACTTTATACTTCTTAAACGCAATTTCCTAGGCGTCTGCTACAAATATATTATTAATATTAGTAGTACTATTTTTGAGTTGAAATGACTATCTTCAGTCAACAGTTACCCATTTTCATATAATTTTCTAAAAAAAATTCATATTGTTGAAATTATGTAGTATTTTTCCATTATGTAATTGATGAGTCACTTTGCAATGTGTAACGCACACCATATAAAATCGGTCGTGAAAATTTAGCATAACAAGTTCTGCTAACCAGTTGCCTTACTCAGGACCACTTTACATAACTTTATCACTAATTCTTCCTCTACTCATATCACTCTGATAAATAGAATATAACTTAGTTGCTCTAATATTAGCTATTTTTATCCTTCATAACTCTTAAGGGAAACCTAATTTCTTAGTCTGTTGTAGTAATCCACTTGTTCACTAGTATGATGATAATACTGCTAACAATGTCCTCTGGTATTATTGTGCCATGTGACCTATTGGGAAGCACTTGTCATGAAAGCTGTTAATGTGCAGCATACTGTATGATTGGGACGGAGTCAAAGCAATCCAATATTACAACTGCAGTCATTGTAAAAGGTCTCAGAGCTTAATGTCAAAAAAGGAGGGAGGGTGGCGCATGCTGATCAGCAGATTTGGTAGTGGTGGTAGTGTGAATCGCTCCGATCTGTAGGACAGCAACATGCATTATTTTGGCAGCTCGAGAATTAAACATGAGTTTAGATACTGAAAGTATAAAAAAATTGACTTTATAAAAAATTTTAAAAAAAAATAAAACAATAATGACTACAGTTTTAGCTTGTAAAAAAAATCGGGTTGTGAGGGCGATTGTTACTTCCCGGCTGCCCACACCGTGGAAGTTGGTTGCGTGACCGCAGAGCCCAGGGGACAACTGCTTGAGGCCGGTCACACACGGCCTGTTTTTGTTTTTTATTTGGTGTGTCTCAGTAGCGTATTTATCACTTCTGCCCTGTGACACGGCAGCAGAAAGCGCGGTCGTTGTTAATCCGGGCCCCGACCGATCCGGCATGGTATTTTGTGATTTGTTTGAAGTCATATGATTGGATTGGGTAACTGCTTTTAGTCTAACCGCTATCCAAACAACCTTCCTGGCATGGTAGGACCTGCAGGAACATAAGTTCCAGCCAGTATAGCTTGTTGGGTCATTGCATTGTTCAAGCCCGACCACCACGTCAAGGTAGCAGCTTTCGGTCGGGTGTAAAAAAAAACAGTGCTTTCGCTCCTAACATCTACAAGCCTGCTCAGTTTCTTGTCAAGATGCTATCCCATGGGCCATACACAAGTTCGCCAGACATCCTACAGGTCACCATATTCAACAGGTTCTAATCCTTCTAGCCACTTCTCTCTGAAATGTCACTTATATACTTCACGATAATCCTTCTACCTAATTACTATTATACTCTATTTTATCTCAACTTCCTAGGCCTTTAGTAAAGCTGAAATTTCTTTTGTTTTTCTTTTTTCTCATTCACACTCTTCTCTCGCATAAAGTTCGGTTGCTCTGATGGTAAAAACAAAACATAACAACAGCGCTCATGTTTGAGAATAACTTTATTTGCATAGAAAACGTCATAGTTTTCTACGGTAAGACCAATATGGTTAGCATCATACATTGCAAATGTGCACTATCATATCAAGTACTGTATAGCTTATTCTTGTATTTTTCTTGTAAATATACTTCCAATAATGTATTGTTTATGATTGCATTTTATACCACTTTGTAGCTGTGCAGGACTTTCTCCACTTCCTGAAATAGCGTTCAAGCACGTGGTTGTCGCTCAACTTCGATGGAAACCTTCGTGGAAGATTTACAAATTAACAATTATAAGAATCTGTTCCGATTGCTTGTATTATATAATTCAACAATTTGAACTTTAAAAAAAGTGATAATCTTACTATCCCTTGTAAACGTTGTACTTACCTCAATATTGGTTGGCTATCGTATGCCTACAACTACGGGTTGAAACAGAAACGAGGTCGATTTTCCTGCGCAACCTGGAGGACTACTGTTTAATTCAATAATGATACGACGTGGGTCAGACAATGAGTGTATATATTATGTATATATATATCAAATATTTAGCTGTTCAAACATTATTAACTTGTAGACAATCTACTATTTGACATTATATCATACTTGATCGTGCCTGTAAAAATGGCATGCATTTTCATGTAAATTTATGTTTATATGAAAATATAAATTATTATTATAACTAGCAAGAATAACGTTCCGGATTTTGGTTTACAATCGGTGGTTTTTTCGAAGTTACAACAAGCTGAGAAGCTGATTATTATTCTGGGTGAAAAAATTGGCTGGTTACAAATTGCTTGTTTCAGTTCAAATAATGAGATTCGTATTTTTCGGATGCTTGTGATTTCTCCGTGGCTATAAACACGGTTGCCCATGATTTTTAGGGAAACTTTAAATAAATTTTCCTTGAACCAATGGTCTTCTTTTTCTTGGCGAGGCATCTATTGAGACGATTAGGTAGCAAAGTAGAATGTTCTGTGATTAAGAATCGTAGTCGTTGCGTTTCGGATTTATATCGCGCATCTAATTGCTATAACCCTATGGATAAAGCTTTTTCCTCAAGGTGCATTATGATATCTAGGAACCATAAGCACACTGCCTTCGGTAAATTCATTTTTACTTTTTAAGTGACAGCAAATAGTGAGTCATTTGAGGTGATAGGATAAATACCTCTAAACGCTTTCGTGAAGAGATTAGGATATGTTTATTTTTTCGACTAGGAAACGATCTTTTTACCCAGAAAGCTCTCAGGATGTCGGCTTTTACTTTGTAATTCAAAGATAACGTTCAGTTGCTCACTTAGGTAGTAGCAACAGGAGATTACCTTCAGGGGGAACTACTTTAAGGTAGCTTTAGATAATGCGTCATAGAAGTAATCAGTGTATGTTTATTGTGTCTGAATATATTAAACGTTGTATAGCTGGTCAAATCGTAGTTCTCACATATGAGTTAGTTTTTTAAATTACGAGTGTACCGTACTAGCTTTTACCCTGATTTGTATACCTAGCTCATAAACATCATGCATGCGTGTGGTATACACTTAAGGCTAAGACGCTGTGTGATGAAATGGTCCGAGATACTTAACGTCAGACTTGTACCACTCATCAATTTTGCAACGGTCATAGGAATTAACAGCCTCATCTAACTTTCTTTTACATTGAGAAATTGACAGTCTGACATTTGGAAGGATTTAGTTTAAAAGCGTTTTCTGACTCCTGGTAGAGAGCTGTTCATTTTAGTACAGTGTAGATGCGAATTAAAAGACACTGGAATAGTTAGTCCGCGCACTTGACATATTTCATTTCGTATGCATATGTACATTAAGTTCGTCAAACAAAAATACAATTGGTAGTGGACGACTATAATGGAGAAAATGTTGTGATACAAGACTGCAGCTGCATCTAAAGTACTACTGTGTTTATAGGCGAATTATTTGAGATCGGTAAAGGCTTTAAGTGAAGGTTGAAGATAAAGTAAGAGTAACTTTTCCATAGCTTTTAGAAAAGGGGAGGTAATAGCAATAGGTCCAAATTTAAATCATGTTCCATTAGACGACTTAGGTATAGGTACAATATTAATATCCTTCCAAACGGCTGGCACAACATTTCTAGAAAAAGATTCATTAAATATGTCCACGAGAGGATAACACAGGATATCTGCACATTTTCTAAGAATAAGGCTAGGCAAACAATCTGGAACTAGGCTACAAGAAGGGTTCAACGACTGTAGATATTTTAGAACGTCATTTGTATTGAAACCAAGGAAGCAAACTCTTGTGACACCAGAAACCTTGGCATTTGTGGCAGAATGTATGAATGCCTTGTTTACCGTACACACATCAAATGAATAGGAAATATTTTTGTAATACTGGAGGTAATTAGATGCATGAAGGCGTGAGTTATTTAATATTCATAAAGTATATATGCAAACACCGCAGTAGTTGATCATAAAAATGATGGATATTAGATAACATCACATGATTCATCGGCATATTAGAAATAGATGAAAATTGCTTCTTTGCTCACTCTCAAGTGAACAGTCTATTTGATGATGTCACTGCATATTAACATATTAGTGAAGTAGCTATCAAGCCTAAGTTATTACATTTACTTGTACTTCATACTTGGCGTTTAACAGTATACAGACTTGCAACTGGCTAGATTAGGCGATTTTAGCGTATCGAACAGTACAGAATTATTATTCAACTTGCTAAATCCTACTTAGTTTTTACAATGTGCTACTGTATAGAAAGACACGAAATCTGACGAAGGGCTACAGTAACAGTCTCATAATACTATGGTATATCTCCATCCCACTAACTAAGTTTAACATGCATTGATCCGAATTCACTTATTACAAAAGCACATAGTATAGCGACGCACTGAAAAAGTCTAGAGGAAGTAAAATTGAAGAGTATATTAAACATTTCATTAATTTACAAAAGAAAATCCCGATGAAGCGTATTAACGTTAGTTTGACCGAATGATATTTCCGCTGATTTCATATTCGACAACCTCCGTATACCTGAAAAAAATAGAGCACATGTAAGGACTAGCACAACATGAAGTTATGAAAGATAATTCTACATATTAGCACACACTATGAATACACTGATTCTGTTAATACTAAGCAATATCTCATGCAAATAGATGTATTTGTAGTCCACAGCTGGTTTTTATATTGGCACTATAAGCATCAATAGACCACATATGTTTACCAGTATTAAAGGATTACACGCAAATATCAAGACAATCTTTGAAACTTCCATACTGTTGAGGCGTCATACTCTCATCAACTTTACTTGCAGATCAGCTTCACACTGAATACGTTTACATTAAATGAAGTATTGCAAATGTGTAACTTAGAAATTGATCCATAATCTCAGAAATGTCTAATGAGCATAGTTTTATGAATCCTACAAAAATTACATTCTCACATTAAGGAATCTGTAGCCATCAAATATAAGCTGAACATGCTTCAACTCTAAACAGCTATGCACAGTGTTAACAGCATAGAGAAACACTTAAAATATTGTAAGATACGCAGACCTGTTGTGTTGATGAGGATAACAATGACATATTTTTTATTTTTGATTACAGCTTGATACCACACCGTATTTTCAGTACAAGTATGGTATTTTCAGCATGGATATCGGTAGCCCAAATTTCACAGGCCGACCATAGATATCGGGTGTGCGTCGGCAGGGGATCGAACCCCAGACCATGTGTATGGTCGGCGAGAGTCCTAACCACTGTGCCACAGATGCAGCTATACAACGTTTAATATATTCAGACACAATAAACATACACTGATTACTTCTATGACGCATTATCTAAAGCTACCTTAAAGTAGTTCCCCCTGAAGGTAATCTCCTGTTGCTACTGCCTAAGTGAGCAACTGAACGTTATCTTTGAATTACAAAGTAAAAGCCGACATCCTGAGAGCTTTCTGGGTAAAAAGATCGTTTCCTCGTCGAAAAAATAAACATATCCTAATCTCTTCACGAGAGCGTTTAGAGGTATTTATCCTATCACCTCAAATGACTCACTATTTGCTGTCACTTAAAAAGTAAAAATGAATTTACCGAAGGCAGTGTGCTATTGGTTCCTAGATATCATAATGCACCTTGAGGAAAAAGCTTTATCCATAGGGTTATAGCAATTAGATGCGCGATATAAATCCGAAACGCAACGACTACGATTCTTAATCACAGAACATTCTACTTTGCTACCTAATCGTCTCAATAGATGCCTCGCCAAGAAAAAGAAGACCATTGGTTCAAGGAAAATTTATTTAAAGTTTCCTTAAAAATCATGAGCAACCGTGTTTATAGCCACGGAGAAATCACAAGCATCCGAAAAATAGGAATCTCATTATTTGAACTGAAACAAGCAATTTGTAACCAGCCAATTTTTTCACCCAGAATAATAATCAGCTTCTCAGCTTGTTGTAACTTCGAAAAAACCACCGATTGTAGACCAAAATCCGGAACGTTATTCTTGCTAGTTAAATTCTTACCGAACACTCACCAGATCATCGTATGTTATCCTCTTTTCAAATCGTTTTGAAACAAATAAAATGGTTGTTAACACCGCGTTTACTACAGGCAGTCCTAGTTCGTGCGTTTGGATCTAGTACACTAGGCATTAACAATCATTTAGGGATTTCCTATTGCTTCCAAAAGTACATACAAACACCACACATTAATACTTCACATGTGGCTCATCCTTGCTTGATTTTGATTCTTTCACAATATATCTGATTTTTTAGCTGACAACAGACACCTTGTCGAAAAGCTTCAAAGCTTTTTAAACTTCAAACCAGGTTCTAAGTTCTCTAGGTTTAATTTGTTCTTCGAAAACTTTGCTAATATCAACCCTGATCGTGCTCTCTTCACCAGATTCACTCGTAGATTGTTGCATGCTGTAAACATGAACGTGAAAGACATTTATAAAATTATATTTGTAAAATCTCAGCGAAATTGAAATGATTAATTCCAACGTTTCGTTCGGCAATCTGGTCCGAACTTCTTCAGGGAAATTAATCGAATTAAAATAAACAGAGGTTTATATATAAAAGGAACAACTCATGTGTTTTAAAATTTTGTCCAATCATGAGTCATGCAACAGTCATCAACATGTATAATAAATAAATAAATAAAATAGTATGTTTATATATAATAATAATAATAGCATATTCTCATTTTTTACATGAGGGACGCCAGTTTACAGGCATCATCAATATGATAAATTACATATACGATTGGTAAGCATATTTAATAATAGTAATTTAATAAAATACATTTTTTCCTACCTGTGTAGGACACACCAATTGTACAGGCATGGATAAGTATTATTTAAATTACATAAATTTGGTTCATGGTAAAATTATAAGGTTGCAGTCATTTTGTCTATGGGAACAATATGATAACTAGTCATTCAATGGAACACATCAAGAAATATAGAAATATTGTCTTCGCATTAACAAAAAAACCCAAGTATGTTTTGGATGGATTACAAATACTTGGGAAAAAAATAAAGCTTGAAGTAATTCCTCCACATAACTTTGGTGTGAACGGCATCGAGTCTTATTCTTCATTTATATCCAAATTTGATAATAATTTAATAAGTAATACACTTGTATACTTTCGTCAGCATTTTCTTCGTAACATCACAAGTGAATAGTACTCAAGGTAGACTAATAATAATGACAGTTTATATTTTCTTATAAACGGGTGTTTTCAAGAAATGCAAGCTATTTTTGCAGACAAGATCAGTTATGTTGTAAGTTACAATCGTGAAGTATTATAAATCAATACTTTTTTATTGGTATAAAGGTATATTTCACAACTGTAATCCAGGTTGCGTCGTTGGTGAAGGCAATGCGCAATTCACGAGGGAATTATAAGATATGGGACCAATAATGTTTGCAGATCATTTGTCATTGTAAATGGGCAAATATCCACATTCTTCATTCTCATTCAAAAAGTCAAATGGAAGCTGAAATGGTGAGAGACAAAAGAAGACAAACAACAACAACGCAAAAGAAAGCAAGTGGAGTACTTAGGGAGTGATTAATATGTATATATACATTTATATTCTGTTTAGTAATTATAGTTATTTTGGTGCACTAACTAACTAGTCCCGTGATGATAACTTTTATATTGTGTGAACTAATATTGTTGTCCTGTGTAAAAATGTCTATCATGTACTTCCAATAATATAAAAATTTATAATTGTAGTTTGCTGTAACTACACGTTTAATGAACTTAAAATATCTATGTTGGGCGAAAAAGTGGGTGTAGGATTCAGACGCAGAAGTGCACTGTCATCTTTGAGCAGTCTCGTGACTGAGGAGATGAACACTGCGAGTGTGTTTGCATCGCGCACATCAGCTGGTAGTCTATTCCAAATGACTGAAAACTTATTTAAGAAGAAATTATACCGCATGTAAGTCTGACAATGCTCTATAGCAGCTAGGTTGTGATGATTTCTAAGATTGTAACTGATGACAATGGTAGGTTTAATAATTGGCTCGGAGGAGTGCACGAGCAGATTAGTTAGCTTGTAGTAAAAAATCAGGTTTAGCTTAAGACGTCTTTTCCAGAGTGGTTCTAAACTTAGTCTGTCGCAACGTTCATAGTATTGGAGACCACTTTCTAAACCAAGAATTCTTAAGGTGAATTGCCGTTGCACTCCTTCTAACTTAAGCTTGTCATTTTGTCTGAGTCCGCTAAGAATAGACGGACAGTATTCTAAAATAGGTCGGACACATACTTTATATAATAAAACCCTAGTTTCACAACAAAAGAAATTGCGAGTTGTGCATCCTAGGAGCCTTCGTGTTTTACGTCTGGCATAATCAGTTTGTTCAGAGAACGTTAAGTTACTAGAGTATCTGATACCGAGATCTACGACTGAGTTGAGCTTGGCTAGTTTACGCCCATTAATTTCAAGATTCAGGTCAAGGTTACTGTTTCCGATACAAATCCAGCCGCATTTATCAATGTTGAACTTTAGACAGGATTCAGTACACCATGTTGCAAGACCACTTAGTTCAAGATGTATTTTATTTACCATATCGCTTAGTTCATGAGCGTAGCAGGAGTAAACGACTTTGAGGTCGTCAGCATATAGGAATGATTTACCTGAGGTGAAGCAGTTGCAAATGCTGTTAATGTATACTGTAAATAAAAGTGGACCTAGGACACTACCTTGCACAACCCCACTTGTGATCTGCCTAGGATGAAACAATACAGATCCAACCTTGGTTATTTGTACCCTATTGCTTAGAAACGATTTTAACCAACTCAGTAATGGATTGCGAATCCCACATGAATACAGCTTCTCAAAGAGAATACTGTGAGATACCATGTCAAATACCCTAGATATGTCGAAGTAGAGAACAACAACTAGCTTGCGTGCTTCGCGACTACTAGTGATGCAGTTGAAAAAGTCGAAGTGGCAAGTAACGCAAGACCTATTTTTGAGAAATCCGTGTTGAGACCTTGTAACAAGATCTTCCTTAAGTAGATAGTCTGACAATTGATCTTTGACAACTTTCTCCATGACTCGCGAGACAACTGGGGTTATATTTATAGGTCTGCAATTGCGGACGTTTGCCTTATCACCGGATTTATAGTGTGGAATTATGAAGCTAGTTTTCCACTCATTAGGGTAAGTGCCAGTGTCCATAGATATTGAGAAGAATTTAAGAAGTAGTAGGGGTATATCACACCCACTGTTTTTGAAAATTATAGAAGCAAGGCCATCTGGTCCCGTGCTAGTGGAAGGTTTCAGGCTTTTAACTGCTTGTTCTATTAATTGGTCGGTGAACACTATGCTTCCGAGGAAAGAGCTAGTAAGGGGGCCGGTGTCACCAGGAATGCGCGTTTCTAAACTGAAGTTTGCAAACCACTCACTGAATATTTCACAGATGGTGGCAGGCACATTGTAGATAACTTTGTCATGAAGTAAATAGAGGATGTCCCTAGTCGACTGCATTCGTTTTTTAAGAAGTGTTGTTAAGTTATAAACTTTGGAGGTGCTTTCAAGTGCCCTTAATTCTTCGTCGAGGTCCTTTTGAGAGCGTTGGCGCTTGATAGATTCAAGAGATTCATGGATTGAGTGCAGTAGTGATATATCCTTAGTGGAATAGTACTGTTTCTTCAACTTCCTTAACTTATTGCGGCATGCCCTCGGAATGTAATCAACTTGGTGTCTACTCAATTTCACTACCTTCTTAGGAGCAACAGTATCTAGACAAAGGATAACATTCCTGTAAAATAGGGACACAACAGTCTCCAGGGAGTCAGTGGTAAAATATTCATCCCAGTGACAGAGTCGAATGAGTTCTTGGACTAATCCCCAGTCTGTATGTTTGTAACTACGACAAATCAACTCCCTGAATCCTGTTTGTTTCCTGTATTTAGTGGTGAGAAAGGCAGAGAGCAGAGTACCATTCTATGGTCACTACTGGAAAATCTGTTACCAACATAGGTGGAGACTGGGATTGTGTCATGACAAAACACAAGGTCCAACATGTTGTCGCCACGAGTAGGTGTCTGGATGTGTTGCTGCCATCCATAACAATCGATAGTGGCAAGTAATTCGTCGAAGCGTTGGGGGCCGGAACTACCTAACCAATTGACTTCTGGAAGATCGAAGTCCCCTGCAATTATTTTGTAATTAGTACTAAACGATGAGGCGTGTGCGAATGATTTAGCTAATAACGCATCAGTTCCTTTGGTTGAGCTTGGTGCTCGATAAAAACAGCCTATGAGAAGCTTGTACTTATCTCCTTCTAAGACGACCCAGAGTGAATCAGTACATCTCTTTTAAATTGTTTGTCCAGTCATGTGAATCAATAAACAGCTATCAATAGGTATAGTAAACAAAACAAAATTTTTAATATGAACTGTGATCAAAATTTGACCTCAGACTTTCAAAATTAGTCTACTTTTGTTAAAATATATGTGTATATGTGTTACGCAATATCAATGGTGTGTGTGTATGTGTGTGGATGAACAGTCATAAAACATTTGTTATTCTCATATGAGCTGTGATCAAGATTTGACCGGATAGTTACAAAATAATTGAGATGTTTTTTACAAATATAATATAATTTTATAGATTTGTTATTCTCTCCATAAAAAGACGTAGACAATCGGGAATTTGATCAAGTGTGACTAGTTGTTGAAACATATCCAATTTATTTATTAGTCAGGATTTGCCATGCATCAGCTAAGATCACACCTTCACGTCTGTTCAAACTGTTGGGATTCACCCATATATGTAAGGCTTCTGCAGTCAGTCTTTCTTTATATGAACCAAAACCTTTCTGTAAAACCTTAGTCTTATCAAAATCGATTTTGTGTCCCGTTTCTATCGAGTGCAGTGCAATCGCTGAGTTGTTTTCTAGCTTCTTCAAGTCTGCAGAGGTCTTTGGAACCACCTTTAGACATTGTTTATGCTCTTTCACCCTTACATTTACCTGTCTGGAAGTTTCTCCTACATATACGGCGTTACAATCCCCACAATTGATCTGGTATACACAATTTTGCTGGTTTTCTTGTTCTATTTTATCCTTAACCTTAACCAGTAATGAGCGCAAGGTGTTTGATGCACGAAAATACACTCGTATATTATGGTCGTTAAGGATTCGCTTTATTTCGTCGGATGTTTCTTTGCGGTAAGGAATCACCGCTGTACTAACCCAATTCTTAGCAACAGGTTTTCATTCATCCTTATCTTCACATTTTAAATATCTATTTATGAAGGATTTTGGATAATTATTTGATTCAAGAGTGGATTGAACCAATTTTAATTCCTTGCTAATATCTTCCTCCTCAGTAACTAGACGTTTGGCTCTATTGATCAGATTCTTGGCCACAGTTACTTTGGTGGTAAATGGATGAGCTGAATGGTAATCTAGGTATCTATCCGAATTTGTCGGCTTTCTAAAAATGTTTATTTTAAATTTTCCATCTAATTTTCTTTGTACTAAACAGTCCAGGAACGCCAACTCATTCTCATCGGATTCAACCTCTTTGGAGAACTTGATAGTTTCTGATATATTGTTTATTAAGTGAAACAGTTCATTTAACAAACTACGTTTGATTATGATGAAGGTGTCATCTACGTATCTTAACCACATCTTTGGGGGACTAGGGCATCTCATAATTGCATTTGTTTCTAATGAGTGCATAAATAGATTGGCGACTAGCGGAGATACTGGTGATCCCATAGCAATGCCTCCTGTTTGACGATAAAGAACCCCTTTAAACGTAAATAACGTGGATCGAAGACACAATTCTAATACCTTCATAATTTCGTCGGGGTTTAAAGGACAACGACAACTGAGTTCGTCATCAGTAATAAGTAAATTATGAATAATACTTAAAGAATCATTAACGGGAACATTCGTGAATAATGAATAAACATCGAAACTTGCCATTATTTCATCTTCTTCAATATTAGTCAGGTTTATTCTCCTCTTAAATTCATACGAATTCTTCACTCCATGCTCCACTTTCATTTCATATGGACTAAGAATTCGATAAATGTATTTAGAAAGTTTGTATGTTGGAGAATTAGTAAAATCCACTACTGGACGTAATGGAACATCTGATTTGTGTATTTTTGGTAAACCATAAAATCTACAGGGGCTGCAACTTTTCGGAGCCAGAGTAAACCAAAGTGATACACCGAGCTTCTCTTTTATTGACCGTAACATTTTGCTTGTTTCAGCCTTCAGTTTATTTAATGTTGCTCTTGATTTATTCGCGTTGAATTTTTCATAAGGTCCGTCATTAAGATGATCAATGGCCTTCTTTTCGTAATCTGCAGTATTCATGACAACCGTGATATTGCCTTTATCTGCTCTTGTAATTATAATCGATCTATCTTGCTGTAGTTGTTTTAATGCCAGTTGCTCGCTTTTACTTATATTCGGAGCATTTGGCTTCTGGTTCAGTAGAACTGCTGCAATTTTGTGTCTTATGACGTTTGCCTCTTCGGCTGTCACTGAATTTAACGACGGTTCAATTGCTGGAACTACTTCAAAGGCTGATAAACGCCTTTTGTTTAAGTTGAAATTAAGTCCCTTTTTAAGGAGGGATAGTTCATAATCTGATAAGTTTCTGTCAGAGAGATTGACCACCACTTTGTTCGTATCCAGAAAGTTATGACTAGACGGATTGTCAAATTGATGGTGTTTAGGATTAATGTTTACTTGAAGTAACCTGTCGAACTTTTTGATTTGTCTTCTTTTTGAAGATTGAAGATAAAATTCTTCTTTAAACTTAAATATGTTGTCAATGAGAGTCTTCATATCTGATGTAACCAATACAGATAAAATTTCATCTAAATTGGACATTCGCATACGAAATAATTCCATGTTTTTGGTTGCTCTGTGAACGCGTTCTCGTACAAAAGTTCTTGTTGCGGAATGAGCTGCTTTAATCGATCTGCTAGAGTTATCAGTTGACTTGACAGTAACGGATTTAGGATAGATATTCTGTTGCAGACAACGGAGATTGAAAATACGATGATTGTACCAATTACACATTTTCTTTGTTAGTTTAATTCGATTGCAAAATAATTCATATGAACTGTGATCAAGATTTGACCGGATAGTTGCAAAATAATTGAGCGCTGAGTGAGAAGTAGACATTTATAAAATTATATTTGTAAAATCTCAGCGAAATTGAAATGATTAATTCCAACGTTTCGTTCGGCAATCTGGTCCGAACTTCTTCAGGGAATAACAAATCTATAAAATTATTTTATATTTGTAAAAAAACATCTCAATTATTTTGCAACTATCCGGTCAAATCTTGATCACAGTTCATATGAATTATTTTGCAATCGAATTAAACTAACAAAGAAAATGTGTAATTGGTACAATCATCGTATTTTCAATCTCCGTTGTCTGCAACAGAATATCTATCCTAAATCCGTTACTGTCAAGTCAACTGATAACTCTAGCAGATCGATTAAAGCAGCTCATTCCGCAACAAGAACTTTTGTACGAGAACGCGTTCACAGAGCAACCAAAAACATGGAATTATTTCGTATGCGAATGTCCAATTTAGATGAAATTTTATCTGTATTGGTTACATCAGATATGAAGACTCTCATTGACAACATATTTAAGTTTAAAGAAGAATTTTATCTTCAATCTTCAAAAAGAAGACAAATCAAAAAGTTCGACAGGTTACTTCAACTGAATATTAATCCTAAACACCATCAATTTGACAATCCGTCTAGTCATAACTCTCTGGATACGAATAAAGTGGTGGTCAATCTCTCTGACAGAAACTTATCAGATTATGAACTATCCCTCCTTAAAAAGGGACTTAATTTCAACTTAAACAAAAGGCGTTTATCAGCCTTTGAAGTAGTTCCAGCAATTGAACCGTCGTTAAATTCAGTGACAGCCGAAGAGGCAAACGTCATAAGACACAAAATTGCAGCAGTTCTACTGAACCAGAAGCCAAATGCTCCGAATATAAGTAAAAGCGAGCAACTGGCATTAAAACAACTACAGCAAGATAGATCGATTATAATTACAAGAGCAGATAAAGGCAATATCACGGTTGTCATGAATACTGCAGATTACGAAAAGAAGGCCATTGATCATCTTAATGACGGACCTTATGAAAAATTCAACGCGAATAAATCAAGAGCAACATTAAATAAACTGAAGGCTGAAACAAGCAAAATGTTACGGTCAATAAAAGAGAAGCTCGGTGTATCACTTTGGTTTACTCTGGCTCCGAAAAGTTGCAGCCCCTGTAGATTTTATGGTTTACCAAAAATACACAAATCAGATGTTCCATTACGTCCAGTAGTGGATTTTACTAATTCTCCAACATACAAACTTTCTAAATACATTTATCGAATTCTTAGTCCATATGAAATGAAAGTGGAGCATGGAGTGAAGAATTCGTATGAATTTAAGAGGAGAATAAACTTGACTAATATTGAAGAAGATGAAATAATGGCAAGTTTCGATGTTTATTCATTATTCACGAATGTTCCCGTTAATGATTCTTTAAGTATTATTCATAATTTACTTATTACTGATGACGAACTCAGTTGTCGTTGTCCTTTAAACCCCGACGAAATTATGAAGGTATTAGAATTGTGTCTTCGATCCACGTTATTTACGTTTAAAGGGGTTCTTTATCGTCAAACAGGAGGCATTGCTATGGGATCACCAGTATCTCCGCTAGTCGCCAATCTATTTATGCACTCATTAGAAACAAATGCAATTATGAGATGCCCTAGTCCCCCAAAGATGTGGTTAAGATACGTAGATGACACCTTCATCATAATCAAACGTAGTTTGTTAAATGAACTGTTTCACTTAATAAACAATATATCAGAAACTATCAAGTTCTCCAAAGAGGTTGAATCCGATGAGAATGAGTTGGCGTTCCTGGACTGTTTAGTACAAAGAAAATTAGATGGAAAATTTAAAATAAACATTTTTAGAAAGCCGACAAATTCGGATAGATACCTAGATTACCATTCAGCTCATCCATTTACCACCACCAAAGTAACTGTGGCCAAGAATCTGATCAACAGAGCCAAACGTCTAGTTACTGAGGAGGAAGATATTAGCAAGGAATTAAAATTGGTTCAATCCACTCTTGAATCAAATAATTATCCAAAATCCTTCATAAATAGATATTTAAAATGTGAAGATAAGGATGAATGAAAACCTGTTGCTAAGAATTGGGTTAGTACAGCGGTGATTCCTTACCGCAAAGAAACATCCGACGAAATAAAGCGAATCCTTAACGACCATAATATACGAGTGTATTTTCGTGCATCAAACACCTTGCGCTCATTACTGGTTAAGGTTAAGGATAAAATAGAACAAGAAAACCAGCAAAATTGTGTATACCAGATCAATTGTGGGGATTGTAACGCCGTATATGTAGGAGAAACTTCCAGACAGGTAAATGTAAGGGTGAAAGAGCATAAACAATGTCTAAAGGTGGTTCCAAAGACCTCTGCAGACTTGAAGAAGCTAGAAAACAACTCAGCGATTGCACTGCACTCGATAGAGTATCTTAACCACGTTGTCCTATGCCGAAATATGACTTTTACAAATTAATTTCATGTATCTATACACTGATAAATATACAAATATATTGAGGAAAGTATGAACCAAATGTCAACATGTTAAGAGCATATTTGCCCGCTGGAAACAAAAAACACTCGCAGTAATGTTTGTCTACAAGGAAGATTCTGCTAGCAAATGATAAACGGTTCTGTGGACTCGCTAACCTGAATGTCAATATACCACCTGACACTAATGTTAAGGGAGTAAGAGCCATCGAACTGCTGCACTTCGGTGCCAAGTTCTATGTTGAATCCAGACAGACAGACAGACAGACAGATACGTTGTTTTGTGGTCCATTATGATAGAAAGATCTTCATCCGCCTACAGATATTTAAATTAGGAACTCTAGGTGTCAAGTCAGCTTCATGACGTTGGGAAGATTGCAACTTATTTCGAGAGCCTTTTGCTTACATGATTCACGGTTGTACATAAGGATTTCAGTTCCTGTATTGATGGGCTCAACTAATATTTACTGCACATTCATTTTTTCAATAAATTCAAAAATAGCGTCGTCCATCAGAATTATCTTAGTATGTTTTCGATGAGCAACCGGGTTTACTTTTTCTAGGCCAAACTTTTCCTTTCACATAACAATATCGGGCTGCTTTACGTCGGTTTCTTTTTCCGATGTACGGATGTTGTACAAGGTTGGAGGACTGATTCCTCAGGCGCTCTAAATTCACTTGATTGATCAAGTACCTGGGATTCTGAATCCATAACTTGGTCATTTGATTTTCTTATTGTTGTATCGGTTTGATTGGATTCGATTGTTGTTCCTGGTTTATTGCCGGATGCCGGTAAATGAACATTGTGCCACCATCGAAAACATTGTGCTGAACAAAGACGAGGGAATCGCGGGCACGCTGCGCAAACCATGGTGACTTCCGTTTCATAATGCACGCAGTTTCTCAGTTTACATGCACTACACTCCGTTGTGTCACTGATGAAACCAGTAGTAGTAGTAGTAACACCAGTTTCAAGCATACATTGACAAAGGAAGTCTATAGAGATTAACTTGTGTTTATCACTTATTGGTTTCCATGCTTCCTCTGGGGTAGAAGTACTAGTACTGGGTGTAAGAGTACCACATGTACTACTCATTTGACTGTTAGGAGGTACTGTATTATTGACTACCTGGTTTGATGGTTCACACAAATGATGATTGCTATTTATTGCCTCTCCATTTTCAATATTTTCACTGCCCATAACTTCACTGTTTTGATTTTGATCGTCATGATTTTGTTGTGCATCGATTTCTGTGTTCATACTTGTGCCTTCACTTTTCATTTTTATAACGGCTTCCAAATTTATAAGATGTCCTTTACGTCCGTATATTAAACCAACAACATGTTGTTGCAGCTCGCATGTCATGTCGAATGCACGCCGCAAGTCAAGAAAGTGCATGTCTCCGGCCAAAACATGGGCATTATGTATCGCATCAGCGTACAATTTCAGAAAGGCGCGCAGCTGGAATTGTACGCTGATGCGATACATGTTTTGGCCGGTGACATGCACTTTCTTGACTTGCGGCGTGCATTCGACATGACATGCGAGCTGCAACAACATGTTGTTGGTTTAATATACGGACGTAAAGGACATCTTATAAATTTGGAAGCCGTTATAAAAATGAAAAGTGAAGGCACAAGTATGAACACAGAAATCGATGCACAACAAAATCATGACGATCAAAATCAAAACAGTGAAGTTATGGGCAGTGAAAATATTGAAAATGGAGAGGCAATAAATAGCAATCATCATTTGTGTGAACCATCAAACCAGCTAGTCAATAATACAGTACCTCCTAACAGTCAAATGAGTAGTACATGTGGTACTCTTACACCCAGTACTAGTACTTCTACCCCAGAGGAAGCATGGAAACCAATAAGTGATAAACACAAGTTAATCTCTATAGACTTCCTTTGTCAATATATGCTTGAAACTGGTGTTACTACTACTACTACTGGTTTCATCAGTGACACAACGGAGTGTAGTGCATGTAAACTGAGAAACTGCGTGCATTATGAAACGGAAGTCACCATGGTTTGCGCAGCGTGCCCGCGATTCCCTCGTCTTTGTTCAGCACAATGTTTTCGATGGTGGCACAATGTTCATTTACCGGCATCCGGCAATAAACCAGGAACAACAATCGAATCCAATCAAACCGATACAACAATAAGGAAATCAAATGACCAAGTTATGGATTCAGAATCCCAGGTACTTGATCAATCAAGTGAATTTAGAGCGCCTGAGGAATCAGTCCTCCAACCTTGTACAACATCCGTACATCGGAAAAAGAAACCGACGTAAGGCAGCCCGATATTGTTATGTTGCTGCTGCTGCTGGATTCAACATAGAACTTGGCCCTGAAGTGCAGCAGTTCGAGTTGTCACGACGGAAGCCAAAAAACCATATTGTTATGTAATATTTACTGCCCGAATTCAAGATAATCAATGAAGGCGAATGGACAAGTTAAGCATTTCGATCTACGACGTGAAATCTTTAGACGCTGAGGGTGTCGGTGTTCACGGATAGTACGATTTACACTAACGCAAGATAATGATGTATATTTCGTATAAACGGGTATGTTTACATGGAGTGCGCGCCAACAGAATGACATCTGACGCATTGTAACCGCAAAGAGAGCATCATTTCAAATATTACGTGGAATTATAATGATAGTTTCATATTTCTTATAAACGAGTGTTTACAAGAAATGCATGCCATTTTTACAGTCACGGTCAGTTATGTTATGAATTACAATCGCAAAGTATCACGAATTGATACTTTTTCGAAAGATTAAATTGTTCGGTTATTGTACAAGCAATCACAACAGGTTCTTTTAAATGTTAAGTTGTAAGCATTCCCCTTAAGTAACCTTCAAAGTTGAGCGACAACCCGAACTTCGTTCCGTTTCTTGATGAAAGAAAGGGTCGACTGGAAACCACATATATTGGGGTAAGTACTATGCCCACACGTTTTTGAACGCTATTTCAGAAAGAGAAGAACGTGCTGGGAAGCTGCATAGTGGTTTAAATACAATTATGGATAATATATCATCGGCAGCACATTTATAAGTTGAATACAAGAGGGAGCTATAGAGTACTTGGGATGATAGTACACATTTGCAATGTTCAATGCTAACCTTATTGGTCTTACCATGGAAAACTACGACGTTTTCGATGAAAATATAGTTGTTCTCAAACACTGGTGTTGTTATATATTTTCTTCATCAAAGCAACCAGACTTCAAGCGAGCGAAGAATGCAAATGAAAAGAGTAAATTTTAGCTTTAATAAAGTCCTAAATAGTTGAGATAAAATAGAGTATAATAGGATACTAACGCAAGATCGAATACCAACAACTTCTATAGTATTCGTTCCGCGTACACCGAAGGCAAGGCAAAATACCAAAATTGACAGTCCGAATTCCGAAGTATATTTCGGGACCAAATCGTAGTGCGAGGTTGATTGCTTAAGTAGCTAGGGTTCGTGCATGAAAGTGACACGACGGCGTGGATGCTTGACTGTGAGCTTGCAGCTAAACAAGTCGACTAAAACATCCTAATGTTCAGTGATGAATGCAGTGGCTAATAATTCTGGAGAATCACCAACCGTTACACACTCTTTGTGACTAACTATATCCAATAAAGCTATATTATATTTCGAAATTACTCTTCTTGTCCACTCACACTTCTCTTTATTATATCTTTTGAACTTCGCCTAACCCTCTTCTCTTGCTTTGCGTGCTACATGTAGTGTGGCGACTTTATCTGCTGCACGTCTGTGCTAAGTTCTACGTTAAAACCAGTCAGTCACTGATGCAGTCAATCATTTTTAATCGACCTGAACAACTGGACCGCCTTAAGCACCATGGGTGTACATAGTAAATGATTTATTATTTGCTAGCATCCTTGAATGGTGAACAGATACCACTTACTTTTGAAATAAAAGAGCATATGACCACTAGTAACATCTTATAAGTTTAATTGTTTCACTAAATTTTTCTCTTTCACTTAGTTCCTAGTTAACCCCACTTCACTTCTTGAAAATAAGAAGTGATCAGTAGCGGTGGGTTTGCAAGTGATACCAGTGCTAATTCCCATGTAAGAGCTTCAGAAATTATAGGCCCATTTAATGTATGAACTTAGAGACTACACCTGTTGTTTCTTTTGCCCTTATCTATAATTTCAGACAAAAAAGCAGCACTCATGAAATTAACACCCATACAAATAAGAGTCGATCGAATTATGTCTACCTGATACAAAGGGTGAACCATAACCAACATACGAATGAAATATGAGAAAACAAGGTCGAGACTTACCACAACATCACATGGAAGGATATAAGTTACTTGGACATCATTTATAATCCACCAACTGGTCTCCTTTCCAAAAGGAATGCGGCGATATTTTATCCACAGTGGTGAGGAAATACATAAATCGACAGTTCCCGTTGTATACACTCTGTGGAGGTTGCAGCCAACAAAGTAATACATTTAAAGCATATGCATACTTCCCATCATCACGGCGACACCGCGGAATATGTCAAAATCGCAGAGTAATCAAACCCAACACGCGATGTAATTAACTAAACCCGAAAGGCAAACAAGTTGTAGTACGTATTTGAATATTTATCCATATGTCGATCATGATGACAAATCCGAATCACTACCTATACAGCGCCAATAAACCTGGATATCTATGAAATAACGAAATTATGCTGACAGTTGCATTTTAGATCCCAATGACTCATTCGATGGCAAAATTCTGCTCCTGCATGCCTCTTTCGACATTTTTGTATGGATTGGTTCGCAGTTACTCAGGTTCCAGACCGAAAAGAATCAAAAATTCACCGGTTGCTGAATTATTAATACTTCTCTGCATGTTTAACTGGATAATAACTGCTGTGGTGAGCCTTTTGCAGATTATATTGCTTAAAACATCGTTAACGGTAAACTAACTTACGTTTTTAAGCCATTTTTATACTTTTGTGAGTAGCCCACCATATCGACCGGAAATAACGCAACACTCAGTTGTTACTCTCATGTTCAACAAATTCAAACAATAATTGTGCCTAGGATTATGCCATATAAACTGTTTTAACTTATGCAGAGTGTACTTACGGTCAATATTCTATTATCTTCCCTTGTATATATACCTTTTGTTAGTGAAAAATTTTAAACATGTTTACTCCATGTGTGCAATATTATCATATTGATGATGCCTGTCAACTGGAGTCCCTCATGTGCATAAAGTGGGAATATATTATTGTAAGACGCATTTTATTGTTTTATGAGGGAATTGACTTCAAGCTTTATTTATTTTCCCAAGTATCTGTAATCCATTCAACGCATACTTGGGTTTTTTTGTTAATGCGAAGTCAATATCTCTATATTTCTTGATGTGTTCCATTGAATCACCAGTTATCCGATTTTCACCACAAACTAAAGATAAAATGACAGCAACCATGTTATTTAACCGTAATCTATGTAATCTAAATATGTAACTTAAATAATACTTATCCATGCCTATACAACTTGTGTGTCCTATATGTGTAGGAATAAATATGTACCTTATTATATTATCATTACTAACTATACTTACTAATCGTATGCGTAATTTATCGAATTGATGATGCCTGTAAACTGGCGTCCTTCATGTAAAAAAATGAGGATATACTTTATTATTATTATCTCGCATACCGATTCTAAAGTCTCGTGTAGGTCTCGCCTGTTTTGATACTAAGCCTGCATTGCCACAGTCTAGCACTGAAATGGCAGAGGCAATACCGTGTGGACATGGTACTACGCGTGCATCCATTGAAAGCCAGTTCGTGAAACACGGCAAAACAAAAAAGAAACGCTCAAGACGTCATAAGACCTCAAAAGCGTCATCTAGGAAGGAAGACGAATGTCAAATGGTCAAAACCTGATGTAGCCTAAAGTAACCCTGCAAAGGAATATAAGCAACCAAAAGCCAAACCTAAGTCCGAGGTCAGTCGGTCTAATTCTCTTATGCTTTTTAATGTACCTGTGAGCAAGGATAGCTTGCTTGAACAACGAGCCCTGTTTGATCAGGAACAGTGGTCCGATTTGTGCAATAAATTAGGTCTGAACATTAGTTCAGCGAAATTGTGCAGGTTGTACAAGGGTGTCCACACACCTCAGGGTAAGCCACCCCCAATAAGGGTTACACTGGACTCTGCTGAAGAGGCCGAAAGGATACTATTACTGGTTCGGGTACCAACCATCGACAGGACTTCTAGCATAAGGGTGAGAATTGGTAGGCCATGGGCTAACAGAAAAATGGCGAGGGAGTCACTGAAACTGATGCCTTCTGGTAGTGGGATAAATAACATTTGTTCTTATCTTATTAATACTATGTATATTTCGGGCTGTTTGCGGTTGAAGAGATGACCCGAGACAAAATGTACATACTTCATACTGCGAATTCTGTTCTTCTTGATTCCTCGAAGATACTATCACGGATTCATTAACATTTTTACATGCACTGATAGGTTCACCACATACCCTGTAGCCACATCACTCTCAGATATTACAGCAGAAGTGGTAGTAAACGTCCACCTTCAACACCAACCATGTTCGGTGTGCGTGTCATAATATCCAATGAGAGAGTGTCAAATCGAGTCACAGATTTCTGACAGCTTCCAAAGTTTCTGGGATCACACAGAAGCTGTCATACAGCCTATCATACTCAAGGAAATAGGGTGATAGGAAGCCTTTGTTGAAAACAAAAAGCTGTATCGACATTTCACTCTAACCAAACTCACTAGACAGGATTCCTCTCAGTGGTGGTAATGCTGAGTATCCAACACATTCATCAAAACCAATGTTCATTACTCAGCTGCAGCAGAGATGTTATTCGGAACTACTAATTACCAGCGAATTTATCAATCCTAATGTGGAAAAGAAGACACTTGTCCAGGCTACTTATGTCGACAGACTCCGATTGTAAGTTGCTAACTCGAGGTTGGTTTCATCATGTGGATAACCTATAATAGCGTGTGACTTTGAGAACGAGGCTTCCTTCTCGTATGCATAGGTGAGATATGAGAAAGCACAACCACCTTTTAGTCTACTACACGAAAGTGTGTTCAGAGTGAATACATGGCATCTGAAATACTTCGTGACTCAATAGTGTAGCATTAGCATCGACAGACTAAAACCTACCCATATAAGTGACGATTCTTTCTACGTGGTAGTGAGAAAACTTCCACATGTCACAGTTAACAACACAGATCGTAAGGCAGAAACTGAGAAGATCGGCAAGTGACTTTGACGGGTTAAACGTTCTATTAGTGAAAAGTTTCTAGAAATACCACAGCATGAGTCATTAACGATTGACTTTATTGCATATCCCCACTAAATGTAACGTCGTAGCCCGTTGCTACGCTAGTCTAATGACGAGTTGTATTTTTCCCTTGGCTTTAAATGAAATTTTGCGTTAAAGTGTCCTTTCTGGCGTACATATTATCGGTGGTACTATATTCTCGAACTGTTACACTTGCTGTACTTCAAAATATGTTGTTCGATACTGACATCTGCACAATGCAATGGGTTAAGGCAGACAGTAAGTTCAAGAATTCAATGTATTTTATTGAACTTTCATGAAATCGCGCTGGTATATTTTGACCTGTTTCTTGAAACGCCCTAATTCAAACTGGGTAGAAGTGGCGCCAATTCAAAAAAGGGATATATAATCGCCAAGTATTAAGGTGGAAATCACATTAGGTCCGTTAATTTAGAGGCAAGTTTTCTCCATGTAGTAGCGGAAGTATTAGCAGATTGTGCTATGTTCGGCTTATAGTTCTACGTAAGCTAACCTATTTTGCCAAGCAGTCTTAAGCCAGGAGAAAGTACAAAGACTGGGCATGGGCCTAGTGACCCTATCCCGGAAAAACAACCCAGCAACTACTGAAAATACACCTGGCAGAAAGTACATAAAAAAGAAACTCATACTTTGGTGGTACTAGAAGTACGGAATAACGTGGGCTGGTGAAAGCCTTCAAGGATTCAGTCAGCCCACATGTCTCCTTTCGTTGAAAGCGAAAATAAACGTGGAGACGTGTAGTGTTCGAAGCTGGGAAGATTACTCAAAAGGGGCGGGGGAAGTTACAGTTATTCACTGTGATGTGCCTAAGAGCCACGCATATATCAAGAGGAGAAGGGAGAACTTTACAGCCGACCGAAAACAGTTATGGACAAAACCCCAAATGGTGGTGTCAAAATCCTAATGGGTGATATGAATGACAAACTGGGATCAAGCAACACAGAAAGATAACAGAAACGAATGAAGTTACAGAAATCTTCGCACACTTCTGCGCCTTAAGTGACAAGGTAACTGGAGTTACCAAATGGACACACCGAGAGTCAGATAGGTGACTTAGTTATCCAAGGTCGATATGGAGAAGATCGTGTGAGAAGGAGATGAGCGCTTACGAGGAATCGTGTGACCAGCTGAGAAAGGCTGTAGAGAACAGAATGAAGTGGAAATGTTCTTCTGAGGCCCGTTTTTCAATTCGGAGCCATGGGAATATTACTGATAAATATTGTTCTGTGTACATATAGATCTTCTTAACTGTAAATTACTTTACAGTTTTTCTGATATCTACAGGTCAGATTACACTGTACCATCCAAAAAAGCAAGAGATTTAAATGTAGATCCCTACACAGTCTAGAAATATGCCATAGTTTCATAAGGTCGGCTCTGTTCTTTTGTTGATTGTAGAGAAAAGATGTCAAAATTATTTTTGCTACTCACAAGTAGTATGAAAAGCTGGACTGAAATTAAATCTGCCTAAACATTCATAAACTTTTACAGCACAACTAGCATATATCTGTTGGTTGGATAATATTGGATGTATGCAATACACTTGTACATTACGATTACACAGTATCTTGTTAGGTTCCCTTAAATTAAGGTCTTGCGTTATTAACCTGCATATAAGAGTTAGTGTATATCGCCAAGCAACTTATTGTGTGGGTTTTCCGATTGTTAATATAACAACCACTTCTACTAAGCAAATCACTGTTGATTTCGTATTTACAGCTATACTCAGTTACAGTTACATTAATTCTTTAAATACTAGGTTGTTAGAATTCAACTCACAAAGGGATATTCGATGAAGCCTTTGTAATGAAGTCAGAGGTAAGAAACAGTTGCCTTTGATCACCGATGACATTCCTGATTGCGCTAGAAAGGATCATGCAACAGATCGTCATCAGTTAGAAGACGAGGGAGTACGCTGGATCAATGAAAAGCGCCAAGAATATCTGGATTTCACGGATGACTTCTTTCTGATATCATATCTGCCAACAAGTTGGAAGAAGAGGCCGAGAAGGCAGGACTTGAAGTGAACATGCGGAAGACAGAGGTGATGAAGACACCTAAGCAAAAACAACAACAAGCAACAATCGAAATCAAGCGGAGGAATCTATTCTGCTATTTTCTTGCCAATTCACACTGTTCTCAGACCTTTTCTACAATAATCTAATGCCATTTTCGTGTTAGGAAAAATTCTAATGAAAAAGAAGTTAAATGATATTCAAATAGGATGTGAGGACAAACACTTGCCGATGACATTCGCTAGTGGTGGCGCCATATCATGAATTGGCAGAAGTAGGAATTCATGGACTGGCCATTGGATTGCGTCCCAGTGGCTTAATCGTCTACAAGGTCTCTAGCCTTGTAACGGTAGGGTCGTGGGTTCGAACTCCCCTGTAATGGGTGCGCACTGGTGAAGAATCCCAAACTAGGTTGACGAAACAACTGTCCGGTATTCCCTGCAGGTTTTCCAATGGTCCTCCAACCGATGTCAGTTCACGATGAAATCCAGAAACCCGTCGAATCCCTGCAAACCAGTGCTGAATCAAAAATGGTTATTTTTTAAATGACTGGTCCGTATATCAATATAGCCGTGGAAGTAGTTAGAAAAGAACTAACTACTGATGTCGAACTTGTACATAGGACAAAGATACTAATTGAAAAAATTATTCTAGGATTTCAATTATACGTCACGCCTATTGTCTTCAGATTCCAGGGCAAACTATATATCGAGAGAGACAGAAGGGTTATCAGTTCCATCATCAATATCCTTAACTGTAAAAGATATCTTTACAGATAGTTGGGAGAATATAATTCTTATTACATCCACTTCTACTTCAAAGATATTGTTGAGTTATGTCGATGAGACTTTCACAGGGTAAAAACACAACATATCTCTAATTTGAACAAAGCAACAACTACAGTTTTAGCAGAATAAAATGGTACCATCTTTTATTTCGTCACCTTCTCGTCAGCTGCTTACAGGGCAAAGATATTATTAAATGTTTCTATAAACACAATTTTAACATATTGCACAGAGTTCATTTTTAAACAAAAATCAATCCATCAGTATACGCATACACTAATAATACATACATATATATATGCAATATTAAACAAAATTCCGAAAAATAATAATCATACTCCATGAAAACTTTTCAGCATCTAGCATTCGAATGAAAAATATACACCCGTAATCATATGGATTGACATCAGGCTTTATGTGAAATAATAGTAATACACTACTTTTGATTACACTTAACCTTATACGAAATCGAACTCCACTGCAGTGCCAAAGTTCTATTCTTATTTTTCAAATACTGAAGTAAGGTATTTTTGTCATTGATCCCTACAGATTTACCTATGACTAGGAGACGTAATCACGTAACTTTAGGCAGATGTTTAGGCTTGACTAAAGCGCTTATAATTCACCACTCATATAGATCGATAGTGTTTCTGCAGGATTACGCTTACGTATAGTAACGAGATCATACCCTAGAGAGTACCTGTCTGGCATGCCGTACTCCCACTGCAAGTATATCAAGTAGAACACAAGAATATTAGATAGAAAATTTTATTTCGCTGCAACGCAAACAAGTTTATTAACATGTGTGGGATGTGCACAGTCAAAGGTGATAAGTCTTCGTTTGAGAAGTATCTTCCATTATTCGACGGAAACTTCCCAGTGTCCAAGTCGCGTCACCTTTAGATTCTTCGCAATTCAAGTAAACAGAACTGTATGCCCACATCCGAAGTTATCCGGTATCACGAACTGCAAAAATGAATATCTGCAAGGTTATAAGTGAATGAGCGAACTTACCTTCGCTTGCTGTCGCATGCAGAATCAATTCCTACAACTGATTATGCAAATGTATCTGGTCATAAATCGTAAAACACTCGTCAATGTTTTTAGAATGCCTTTGTCCGAATGCGACTACATCTGCTTGCACTGAATTCAACTAACTGACAGACCCCATTACGACTCGACATTCCTAAAAGTGATACAGATTAAATTCACTAACATAAATTAAGCATTTACATGATTAACATGCATGACGTAAGTATTCAACAAATTCAGTCATCATAGTTCACACTTCTTTTGAAATATGGAGCACATTAATGGTGCAGAAAATATCATGACTATTATTATTACTGTCTCCTTCAATTCCTAGAGGAACATAGGGCTTCAGCCGTGAAAACCCAGTACTTGAATTCCGTATCTTTTCATTTCGTTTACGATCTGGGCAGCTTTGCGAATCTCGTATATGGTGCGGACATTCCATGTCCCCACACGGACTTCTTCTTTTGGCGCAAAGAGATTCGTCGTGCTGCTTTGTTTACAGGGTGGGGTTGCTAGCCTCACGCCTGAGAAGGGAGAGAGAAAAGGTTAGTATTGCGTGACCGCAGAGCCCAGGGGAACAACTGCTTGAGGCCAGTCACACGCGGCCTGTTTTTGTTTGTTCTTTTTCATTTGGTGTGTCTCAGTAGCATATTTATCACTTCTGCCCCATGACACAGCAGCAGGAAGCGCGGTCGTTGTTAATCCGGGCCCCGACCGATCCGGCATGATATTTTGTGAGTTAGTTTGAGTCATAGTATTGGATTGGGTAGCTGCTTTTTGTCTAACCGCTATCCAAACAACTTTTCTGGCATGGTAGGACCTACAGGAACATAAGTTCCAGCCAGTGTAGCTCGTTGGGTCATTGCGATATGCAAGCCCGACCACCACGTCAAGGTAGCAGCTATCGGTCGGGTCATGACTATTACGCATACATAATATTATTAACTGCCAGTAATTGTGCCATAGAATTATACTACAAGAACACATATAACAATACTTTGTTAGTGGTCTGAGGGAGAAAAATATTAGAGCGAAACATATAGGCTAGATCAAAGTTCCACAAAGTTGTCTCACTACTATGCAATGTCTCATTCGCCGATTTTTCCTCTGCACGTAAACGTAGCCACATACTGGTATGTGAAAAAGGTTGTCACTTTTAGCAATATATAAGTTCCTCGCCTTTTGAGAGTCCTCTAATGCGTCCACAGCTTCTTACATATGTGCTGCTTCTGCCCGCACTAATTACCTGCGATGAAATTCTAGAGAAAGGGCTCGTTAGCGAAGCACATTATTGCCACAACTTGTCACAGTTAATTCGCAAGAAACACAGGATACCAGACTATGTGATTGAGAAATATCGAAGTAGAAAATACTGTACGTATAACCACAACTCAAGAAATGCGTTGGGACCCCACGGGATCGTAATCACCAATAACCGCCATAATGGCTAACCAGTTTCAAGGGAGTTTCTAATGAAAAGACCATTGCACCTGTATAAAAAACAGTGATACAACGTTGGAATAGTCAAATGTTACATTTATAGTCATCACAGTTGCTTGCAAACCACGCATAACACAACCACACGAAGCCGCACACGATAGCACCTACCTAGGACGAATCAAAAATCCAAATGGCCGCCACTTTTCTAGCCAATGAAGGTAGGCGTCAAATATTACGTTCTAGAACAGCTGTTAAAATTTCACTTGGAAATTTTTTTGTCAATAATTTTTAATAAAATTGTGTTATATGTTATCTGGATTGATGGGAATTCCCATTTTCTGGCCAGTTATTTTGGTGTCCGCGTCATGTAATCCGACTGCGACACCCCCTAGCATATTGGTTGCAACGATCAGTGTTTCAGGCGAACTGTAGCAAAATATCGCTATAATGAGAAAGATAGGATAGTTGAAGGGTAATGTCATCTACACAAATAGTCTACTTTATTTAGATGCTGCACCTTTCGACATGGTATCATTCAATGGAGACTTAAGACGTGAATTCACGTCTCAGGATATTAAATCAGCCTATTTTCGTGTGAAGAACAGTCCTTTTTGACAAAAGAATTCTAGCAGTAATTGGAAAACACCTGAAAGTGCTAACAGAACCTTCTGTGGGAATAGAAGTTATCATGTAGATGTGTCTCACCGTATGTGTGTTTGGACAGGAATTATCGTAAGTTTAGAGGTTATTTCTAAGTGTATTTCGTGTATATTTGCACTGTTTGGTGTAGCGTAATAAGAGTTATGTGGACTCAATGCATAAAAGACATCTCAACTTTATTAATATTGTGCCATTGCTTAGCTGACTGATAGGCTAACAGATGTAGCTGGTTCTCATGATTATTGCAAGTGCAGTGCAGTGGAGAAGGCAATCACTCGTTTAAATTAGCTTACTGTGTCACTTAGTGTATTAATTCAGTGTATAGTATTATTATACACATGGATTGTGTCAATTATGAGAACTGAATCTAGTCAGCTCTATTACTATCAATCTACTGTCTGTTATGTCATTCTCACTGGCACTGTAAACTTAATGCTGCTATGTTTTTGATCACCAATAGTGGTGATGAATTTTCCTGAATTTCCCAGTAACGTGAAGCAGTACATATGCAGTGTCACCCCGTAAACAAAGCTGCTACAGAAACTTCAGCACGACGAATCTCTTTGCGCCAAAAGAAGAAGTCCGTGTGGGGACATGGAATGTCCGCACCATATACGAGATTCGCAAAGCTGCCCAGATCGTAAACGAAATGAAAAGATACGGAATTCAAGTACTGGGTTTTCACGGCTGAAGCCCTATGTTCCTCTAGGAATTGAAGGAGACAGTAATAATAATAGTCATGATATTTTCTGCACCATTAATGTGCTCCATATTTCAAAAGAAGTGTGAACTATGATGACTGAATTTGTTGAATACTTACGTCATGCATGTTAATCATGTAAATGCTTAATTTATGTTAGTGAATTTAATCTGTATCACTTTTAGGAATGTCGAGTCGTAATGGGGTCTGTCAGTTAGTTGAATTCAGTGCAAGCAGATGTAGTCGCATTCGGACAAAGGCATTCTAAAAACATTGACGAGTGTTTTACGATTTATGACCAGATACATTTGCATAATCAGTTGTAGGAATTGATTCTGCATGCGACAGCAAGCGAAGGTAAGTTCGCTCATTCACTTATAACCTTGCAGATATTCATTTTTGCAGTTCGTGATACCGGATAACTTCGGATGTGGGCATACAGTTCTGTTTACTTGAATTGCGAAGAATCTAAAGGTGACGCGACTTGGACACTGGGAAGTTTCCGTCGAATAATGGAAGATACTTCTCAAACGAAGACTTATCACCTTTGACTGTGCACATCCCACACATGTTAATAAACTTGTTTGCGTTGCAGCGAAATAAAATTTTCTATCTAATATTCTTGTGTTCTACTTGATATACTTGCAGTGGGAGTACGGCATGCCAGACAGGTACTCTCTAGGGTATGATCTCGTTACTATACGTAAGCGTAATCCTGCAGAAACACTATCGATCTATATGAGTGGTGAATTATAAGCGCTTTAGTCAAGCCTAAACATCTGCCTAAAGTTACGTGATTACGTCTCCTAGTCATAGGTAAATCTGTAGGGATCAATGACAAAAATACCTTACTTCAGTATTTGAAAAATAAGAATAGAACTTTGGCACTGCAGTGGAGTTCGATTTCGTATAAGGTTAAGTGTAATCAAAAGTAGTGTATTACTATTATTTCACATAAAGCCTGATGTCAATCCATATGATTACGGGTGTTAACGTATAGGGAAGACGAAGTGTACACGAGACAATTGATTGAATGGGTTGAGCTGTAGCAATCGTAGCAATATTTCGCCAACGATTACTTTCTCAGGTCTCATTGATTAGTCAGGCTTCCATCTCGTCATAATGACAAATTTAGTTTCACTCAGATAGAATAAGAAAAGTATGATAAGCAGGATGTAGGTTTATTTAATGAAAAATAATAACAAGTAAATGTCTTAACACAAATGTTTTTCGTAATGATTTCGGCGATATCGAATATCAGGGGATCTCAAAGTCATGTGATCTAGAGTCATCTGAATGAATACATCTATCAAGTGTGACTGCTCCGTGGAAAAATCTCGGAGCAACTGGGGCAAATCCCCATGACGCATAAGAAACAACTGTCCGATGTAATATCGTGCTTGTAATGTTTATTAATACATGTTAAAGAGCAACGCTACTTTTTCTCATCTGAATTCCGATCAGGAAGAAGACAGACACAGGCTAGTTCACACGGAATTATTAATCACGTCCAATGTCTGTACAAATGAGAATGTATTATTATTGTCATTAAGTATGGGCCAAATAAGAAGTCTTACCCAATTCTCCAACCTACTCAAGCCTAGGATTATCTCATCCTATGGTGAATCCAATAATAAAACTCATTATCCACTAAAAGAAATAGGTAGTAGGTCGATAGATATGGGTGAACATGGTACTCACACTAATTCCAACACATGGTTGTTATGGCGTGCGGAACCAGTGAATGCTGATCCACACCTGAGCCTGATTGACGAGCATAAATACTTCAAACAATACTTCAACTCCCAACTTTACTTAATCCTTATTAATGCTAGATCTATCCTCAACAAACTACCGATGCTCGGGGCAGACACGCTGGTATATAAACCCCCCAGTAATCATTATTACTGAATCCTGGTGTCACTCCAATATACCAGACGAAGAGATAAGCATCGAAGGGTACATACACTTTCGATGTGACAGGAACAGTGGTAAGGGACGAGGCTGCCTAATGTACTCCCTCAACACGCTTACTGTACTACAGCTAGATACAGGGAACTCAATGACATGCACGACAACCTATGGGTCAACGTACACTTCAAAAATGCTACACTACTAATAGGATGTATCTACAGGGCACCTGGCACCTTTAGTGATTACGAGACACAACTTATAAATGCACTCGAGCAAGTATCCACTCCTCCATACGAGCATAAGATCATATGTGGAGACTTCAACCTACCCAAAATCAACTGGGATTTATTAACAGGCCCAGCTAAGCATGACAGGCTCTTAGGTACACTGGGCATTTTCGGCTGGAAACACACTGTCACTATCCCTACAGAGGCGACAACGTACTGGACTTAGTTTTCTGTCATGATACAGGTCCCCTCTCAATCTTAGTGGGTTCTAAGTTTTCAGGTGGTGACCACAAAACAGTGATGTGTGCACTGCCACTTCCACTGAATAGCAATGCAGCTCATACCTCCACTTCACAAAAGTTTTATATAGGAACTATAGTAAGGCAAACTGGACCTTAGTAGAATCAGTGCTAAGATCCTCTGAATGGAGCGAATACTTCACTACTGATGACCTCTCGAGAGCTCTGAGCATCTTCTACCATAAATCGAACACATGCTTAGATGCTGTCATTCCACTCCAAACACTTGAGCTTTCCCCACATAGGAAGTCATTCATAAAACCAAAGGATCGTATAAAACTTAAGAAACTCTCAACAAGTTACTTCAAATACCACGACTTTGGCCCACTAGGTTTAATACTTAACACCCTTAGTTCCATCTCACAAGCTCGAGATTTCCGCATAAGAAACGAAGAACGCATCGCAGTAGCCAGTCCTGCTAGAGTGTATGCTCTCACGGAAATCCTAAAGGAGCGAATGAATCGCAAAAATCACACTATTTCTCTCCTCATAGACAAAGGTAGGCTAGACATGAATGGACTATTCAAAAAAACATTTGCAGCTAACTAACCTAAGCCTACTGTCCAGTTACTCGATATTCATACTGCTACTAATGTGGCACAAACTCCATCTCCACACACACCTAACTTAATTAGTACTGTTGAATTTAACTATACTAACATTAAACAAACTATAAGAACCCTAAAATGCTCAAAAGGTTTCGGTACTGACGGTATATCATCCTATTTTTATAAATATGGTGGCCCTGACATTCCCTTACTACTGCTTAAAATATTCACAATGTCCTTAGAAACCCAAACTTACCCTGATGTGTGGAAAACAACGTTTATTATGCCTAAACACAAATCTGGCTCGAAAACAGACGTCAGTAACTACAGGCCAATTAATATCACACCTATAGCATCTAGAATTATGGAGAGACTAGTTAAAGATAACCTAATCAAGCATATGCTTAGCTGCAACATTATAAGTCCGAACCAACATGGATTCCTAAAATCCAGATCTTGTTTAACATGCCACTTAGACTTCTTTAACTTTGTGACCAGCAGTCGTGACAGACGACAACTAGTACTTGTCATCTACTTTGACATCTCAAAGGCATTTGACCGTGTCGACCATTTACTACTAATGCATAAGCTGAAATCCCTAGGAATACGTGACCCACTATTAGGATGGCTTAAGTCATTCCTAAACAATAGGTCCCAAATAGTTAAACTCGGATCTATAACTTCGAAACCTAGCCCAATCACCTCTGGTGTAGTACAAGGTGGTGTCATTGGACCCCTTCTATTTACTATATATATTATTGACATATGCGCTTACTTCTCTCATGGGAAACCATTCATCTTTGCTGATGACCTAAAAGTAGCTTATACATTCCAATTTGATGACCTAGGGTACTTCCAGAATGTTGTACAAAAAGAACTAGATAAAGTGACTGCTTGGTCGTCTTTATGGAACCTCCAATTTAACCTTAAAAAATGTGGCTGGATCTGCTTCGGTGCACCCTCAATCGACATGAAATTAACGCTTCAATCGGCTAACCTAACCAAACTCCAAAGTGTCGTTGACCTAGGTCTGAGGTACTCGAGTAACCTAACATTCTCTGAGCAAGTGGCATCACAGACTCAAAAGTCGAGGATGCTCTTAGGATGCACACTCAGGAACTTACACGACAATGAAGCAAAGCTCATTCTGCACAAAACCTGTGTGAGGCCACTACTAGAATACTGTCCATTTATTATTAGCAGCACTCACACACGTGAAAAGCTAAGAATAGAAAGTATCCGACGATAGTTTACCTCAAAACTACTTGGCTACGAATGTAAGAAAGACTACACCTCATGGTGCATGATTCTAAATCTTGACCCACTTTGGACAAGACGACTCATTATAAACCTAGCATTCTTCTCTAAGTTCCTACACAAAATATCATTCTCAGACAATAAGAACATACAGCTCTCACCGGAGGGCACTTACGATCTGCGTAACCAAACTTGCACAGTGACAATAAAAGCCTTTAAGTCAACACTCCGCGAAAACTTCTTCACAGTCATGTATTCTAAAATATGGAACAATCTGCCCCTAGATGTCAGGAACTACAATACGGTTATAAGTTTCAGTGGCTCTCTGTACAGACTATTTCACTCTACTGATTATATAAATAAAATATTTATTCCTAGAACGAATCAACTATTAGTCTACTACAGTACCTAAACAACGCACTTAAATACCCTTACTTCTCTAAAGACTATAAATAAACTAGTAGCATAGATGCATAAAAAGACTTAGTAGAAATAAATATTTGTTCATCAAATTACAGTGTACAACGAATATAAACATATATGTCCCAATCCACATACTTTTTCTCTGCCCTCTGGTACATTTCTGTTGTATTTGCTTAGTAGTACAAGTTACATTGATCTACATTCCGACTGAAGCTGAGAAATAACTGAAGTCACTTACTCATATATTATCCCTCTAGGTTTGGCTAGTAATGGCCATACTGTACAGATACATACGATCTAAAATGGCTTTTATATAGCTTTCTACATGTTTATCAACTTACTCGTACGGAACAACCATGCTGTGACAAATGGCAGGCTATGGGTAACTTGAGTGCAGTAAAACGAATCTGCTTGACAGTGACCAGTAATAATCTGCATTCAGTTGAATTCACATCTGGTATTACTTGCAATAAAAATGATGTCGAAATCATAAAAATAAATCACTCATTTTAAATTAATACCCAATTTGACCATAAAACAAGATACGATGCTGCACACAACAAAGTTATATGGAGGAATTGACTTCAAGCTTTATTTTTTCCGAAATATTTGTAATTTATCCGACACATACTTGGGTTTTTTTGTTAATGCGAAGACAATATTTCTATATTTCCTTATGTGCTCCATTGAACGACTAACTATCAGAATGTACTCACTAACTGATGTCAGATAGGACAGAAACCATGTAATCTCACCATATATCAAATTTATGTAATTTAAATAATACTTATCCATGCCTGTACAACTGGTGTGTCCTACATAGATGCGAATAAATGCATATTATTATGATATCCTGAGGCCATAAGATCCTAAAGTGTTCTAACAAACCCTGGACTTCTGGGTTGAATAACCTCATCAAAAAAAGATAAAAACTGCCTGAATGCCGCAGCTCGGGTATAAACTTTCTGAATAGAAGCTCATGGTGTGGTTTCTCTACTTCAGAAGGAAATCTTACTGTATAAACCAGAACATCAGCATAAATATGACTAAACTTTCGCTTTTCTTCTACATATTTAATGTACTATGGCGCTTGCATTTACCTTCTTCAGCAGTATCTGTTCCTACCACTACCCTATATAGGTGGGAAAAATCATCATCATTCGTTTCTCTCTTGTTTCTTTTATACCACCATAAACTTCAGATAAACGTTACTGCGCAACACTATAAAACTGTTAGTAATAAAAAAGGAATGGATCCTGCGTATATCGCATATTTTTGATTTAAAATACTAATATTTGCTGGCTGACTCTGTACCTCTATTGCCGTTTTCTTCTATCTTCTCTTTTCAAAGGCACTGCATTGGAGCACTGCATAAGTACAGTAATGCTGCTTTCTACGTTTGTATTACTTGAAGTGAGTTTTGAAATCATTATAACTAACATTTGGCAGATATTCAGATTATTGTTAGCACATATGATGAATAACGGAACGAAATCCATCATGCGATCTGTTTATCATCACAAAGTTGGTCCAGTAAATCTGCTAATACCAAAATAATTCTGTGCTTACCGCTACTGTGGAGTTTTATAAATTTTCAGACCCTTTATAACTGATTAACTGACACTGATTGTAAGTTGTGCATTCTATTTATCTTACTCTAGCACCTTTGTATCATCTTCTTGCCTTCCAATAACGCAACCTTTTGTAATTCCCGCGTGAATTTGACCGACAATAATAAAATATATATTTATTCCTGTTTATGCAGGAATATACCAATTGTACAGACATGGATAAGTTATTATATAAATTACACATATTTCGATGTATGTTGAATTTACAGTTTGTTTGTTCTTTCTGACATTAGAGTCAGTCGGAACAGTCTGCATAAAGAGATATAGAAATATTGTCTTCGCATTAACAAAACCCCAGACATCAGATGAATGTAATACAAATATCTGGGAAAAATAAAGCTTGAAGTAAATTCTCCTATATAACTTTGTTGTGAACAGCATCCTTGACTTGAAGTTTATTGATGTATTACGTTGAGATCAGTGATATATTTATTCCATTTTTTCGGCAGTCTAATCGTAGTTTTATAATAGGAAAGAAATTTGATCGTTTTTACGAAAACTAGATAAGGTCATGTTGGATTGTTTTACTGCATGAAATGGGGCTGAGGCCGATTCCAGAACTATCCATTGGCGCCATTTGTGTCAGCATGACAGACTGTACACGTAATTTGAGTAATACATTGAAAACTGTTTGGAAACCAGTTACCTCTTTATTTCAGATCATGAATACTCCTTGTACAGAATGTTGACCAGCGTCTTCAAATGGTAGCATGGGATCGTTCATGGAATTTGAGTGGTTATGATTTAAATGGTCTGGAGTCCAGCTTCATTTCAGTTTAAATGTAGGGTTGTTCGACCTCGACCAGGAGGTATATAGAAGTATAGGCTCAGCAGCAGAATACCAGAAATAGAAAGTATGTGAACATGAAAAGAACACTGATGTTTTTATGTATATATAAATGTTTATAAATGTATATCACTGTATAGTAAACACTTCCTATATCCTAGTTGTGTTTTCATGTATTTTTGTGAGGTCTTAGAGTTTATTTAGTGCCATAATATATATTAATTAGTCTAAGCGTTATAGTGTTCTAATAACTGGTGCGTTTTAGAACTAAGTGGTGCGGTCTGGTTGGCATAGTCATTGGGATGAAACAGTTTATATAGCAAGCGTTTGAAGGTTATAATAGAGTGACAGGTCCTTATTTCTAGGGGTAAACTGTTCCAGATCTTAGAGTACATGACTATGAAGAAGTTTGCACGGAGTGCTGTCTCATAGTTTTTCCTAGATACTGTGCACGTTTGGTTACGAAGGTTGTAGGAGCCTTCCTGTGAGAACTGTATCTCCTTGCTGTCTGAGAATGATATTTTATGCAAGATTTTAAAGAAGAATGTTAGGTTAATGCTGAGTCGTCCCATCCAGAGTGGGTCGATACCTAGAGTTATACACCCTGATGTGTAGTCCTTTTCGAAGTCAAATCCTAGTGGTTTAGACGTGAAGTATCGTTGGACACTTTCTATTTTAAGTTTGTCACTTACGCGAGTGCTGCTGAGAATAAATGGACAATATTCAAGTAGTGGTCTGACACAAGTTTTATATAATAATAGCTTCGCCTCGTAGTTGTGGAAATTCCTGAGTATGCATCCTAGGAGCATCCTCGATTTACGCTTCTGTGTTGCCACTTGCTCGGAAAATGTCAGGTCACTGGAGTACCTGAGTCCTAGGTCAACAACACTTTGGAGTTTAGGCAAGTCAATAGATTCAAGTACCAGTTTGATATTTATTGAGGGTGCACCGAAACAGATCCAACCACATTTTTTAAGGTTGAATTTGAGGTTCCATGTGGAGGATCATGCAGTTACTCTATCTATTTCTTCCTGAACAGCTTTCTGAAAGTATCCTAAGTCATCACAGTGGAATGTGTAAGCTACTTTAAGATCATCTGCAAAGATGAATGGTTTACCAAGTGAGAAAAGCTGCATATGTCGTTGACATACAGAGTAAATAGGAGGGGCCTAAGATGCTACCTTGAACTACTCCACAAGTGACTGGACTAAACTTAGAGCTTACAGACCCCAGTCTAACTACTTGGGACCTATTGTTAAGGAATGATTCAATCCACCCTAATAATGGGTTACGTATTCCTAAGGAGTTCAGCTTATTTATTAGAAGCAAGTGGTCAACGCGGTCGAAGGCTTTCGATATGTCGAAGTAGATGACTAGTACTAGTTGTTGTTTGTCTCGGCTACTAGTTATATAGTTAAAGAAGTCAAGGTGACATGTCATGCATGATCTGGATTTTAGGAATCCATGTTGGTTGGGACTTAGAATATTGCACCTGAGCATACGTTTGAGAATATCATCTTTAACTATTCTTTCAATAATTCTAGATGCTATGGGTGTAATATTGATTGGCCTATAGTTGTTGACTTCAGTTTTCGATCCGCATTTGTGTTTGGATATTATAAATGTGGTTTTCCATCTATCTGGATAGGTTTGGCTTTCTAGGGACATTGTAAAGATCTTAAGTAATAAAAAGGAAATGTCAGAACCACTGTGTTAATAAAAATACGATTGTATACCGTCAATACCAGCACTACTAGAGTTTTTAAGACTTTTAATGGCTTGGTTAATATTAGAATAAGTGAAATGAACTGTACTGATTTGTTTCAGCGTTGAAGAAGAAGGGGGTTCTATTGTAGATTGTAAACCGAGAAGTGGACTTGTAGGCTTAAGGTAGTTAGCTGCAAACGTCTCATTAAACAGTTCACACGTGTCTGCATGGTTGCTGTATAGTTTATCCTTCTTTATAAGGAGAGAAATTTTATGGCTTTGGCGATTCATTCGTTTCTTTAGGATTCCTGTGAGAGCACCTACTCTGGTGGTGCTGGCTAGTGCGTTGCATTCTTCATTTCTCATACGCAAGTTATGAGCTTGCGAGATGGGACTAAGAGTACTAAGTATTGACCCTAGTGTACTAAAGTCGTGTCGTCTGAAGTAACTTGTTGACAGTCTCTTCAGTTTCGTACGATCCTTTGGCTTTATGAATGACTTTCTATGTGGGGAAAACTTTAGTGTTTGAAGTGGGATGACAGCATCTAAGCATGTGTTGGAGTTATAGTAAAAGATGTCTAGAGCTTTCGAGAGGTTATCAGCATAGAAGTACTCTCTCCATTCTGAGGATCTTAACATTGATTTCACTAGAGTCCAGTCTGCCTTACTGTAGTTCCTGTAAGTTATTTGTTGTGAAGTAGGGGTATGGGCTGCATTGCCACTTGACGGAAGTGGCAGTGCACACAGTACTGTTTTGTGGTCACTCCCTGAAAACTCAGAACCTACTAGGGTAGAAAGAGGACTTATATTGTGGCGGCAGATTAAGTCTAGTACGTTATTACCTCTTGTAAGGGTAGTGACAGTTGGTTTCCAGCCGAAAATTTAGTTGGGCCTGTGCGTATATCCCAGCTGATTTCTGGTAAGTTAAAGTCTCCACATAGGATCTTATGATCGTAGTGTAGGGTGGATAATTGTTCCAGAGTACTAATTAGTTGGGTCTCGTAATTACTAAAGGTACCAGGTGCTCTGTAGGTGCATCCAGTTAATACTATTGCGTTTTTTAATTGTAAGTTAATCCGTAGAGTCTCAGGCAAGTTAAGTATACTACCTTCCAGCTGTGATACAGTGAGCGCATTCAGAAAGTACATGAGACAACCCCCTCCCTTACCACCTTCCCTGTCACACCGAAAGTGTGTATAGTTATCTAAGCTTATCTCTTCATCCAGTATGTTCGAATTACACCAGGATTCAGTAATGACAATTATAGGGGGTTTGTGTATTACTGTGAGTGCTCTGAGCATCGGTAGTTTATTTAGAACAGATCTAGCATTTATGAGGAGTAGGTAAAGATGAGATTTCAAATAGCGTTTGAAGTACTTAAGTTCGTCAATCAGCCCCGAATATGGTTCAGCACCCGGAAGTACTGTCTCACATGACGACCCAATGTTAAGAGGAGTTTCAGCATCATGCTCACCTATGTCTATCGAGTTGGTGTGCGCTGTTTTCGGTGAAGAATTAGGTGCTGGAGTACTGGGTTTGCTATAGGCCAAGGCATTTCTATTTTTAGTTAAGCTAGAAACGTGGGTAGGGATCTTTATTTGACCTAAACTTGTGCATGTATCAAGTGTGCCTAATGGGTGCTGGTGCACTAGACTGTTCCAGTATTCATGCAAGGGGAAGCCAGCACTAGCGGTTTAGGAGTGTTAACATCCCTCCCAGCTGTTTTTTCAGCGCTGACGGGGACGCAAGGGATAAAAAATGATTGGGACCTTGTGAAGACCATAGTTCAATATTCCACCTATTGTTAGGTACTAGTTGTGTCCTTGTATGGGTTTCGTGTGTACTGCTTTGTGGGTTAGTTCCCAGCAGTCTTGTACCATATATCCGATCAAAATTTATTTGTGCACCATACTGTGAATACCCTGAGTTGTTGGTGGTCGAGTTCTGGTTATTGCCACTTGTACTATTGAGGGTGGCATTGTTGTGACGTTGGTTATCAGTGTGTGCCATGGTACTATTTTGCACGTTGTGGGTTCTAATACTATTGACCGTAGGAAGTGTGGGCTTATTTATACCGCCATTGCTGTTGTTGGCATGATTTGGGGTCATATTTTCCTTTTATTTACCAATGGAGTTATGGCTAGGAGAGGACAGTGTCAACCTTTGGGGGATTTTGACTTTTTTCCGGGATTATTTAGTGACATGTCTGTATATACGGTGATAGGTGGTATAGTTTTATTGGTTATTTGATTACAATTTAGTGGCCTTTCGGTTGATGTGTGGTTTGAGAGGAGTGGTGCGGTGGATTCTACGGTATCTCTCAAAGGGTTGGATATAATTGCTGCTTGCAATGTCCTTTTGTTTATTCCACAATTAGGCTTAGTGAGATAATTGTATGCGCACCTTTCTATTACTGTCTTGTCCACCGCAACCTTTATTAGTTTGTATTTCTTGCTTGCGATAGGGTGTGTTGGGAGTGGATGAATTTTCTGGCCTCTGCCGGTGTTTCGAACTGAAAACGAATAGGACAACACTTTTCATGTTGACTCTTCTTCAACCTGTAGCACTTAGTCTTGGAGTTGGGCATCTTTGCCTCACTAAGTAAGATGCGCTGTGCCCTTTTTAGTACCTCACTGTCCGGAACGTTGTAGACAGTAGCATTTAGTTTAGCGTCGAGTCGTTTTGTTACTTCTGTAGTAACAAAGTTAATGAGGTTATCTACCTTAGATACCGATTCTGTGTCAAGTTTGTTAGGGTCTACAGTTTTCATGAGGATAGTAAGAGGTGCCAGTTCACAGACCTGCGATCTGATATCGCTGATCTGATTTGATAATTTGGATATTTTGGTATTGGTTTAAGAAATTCCAGGATTTACTGACTTATTGTTTTTTATTTCCCTTAACTCGGTTTTAAGTTCTCCTATAGACAACTTTAGAAGTTCTATTTCTGAAAATAATACTGAAACAGAGCTTAAAGGATGGAGTTTATCGATAAGCACATAAGGTGTAGGGAGGGTTTCTGTATGAGCAGAGGGTACTGAATTTTTGGGAGTAGTGCTAGTACTAGCTGTCCGTACATTTTTATCCCCAGTTTCAGCTCGACGCTTACAACATACAAGTGAGTTATGTGGCTCACCGTAGCCGCTTGTAGGAAGTAAGTTGCTTGATGTAGCAATCAAGGACGTAAAATTAGTTATCAGATTTACAGGGGATTGAGTTCGTTGCTTTTTACTTTGATTAACCATAACTATTTGCCATGAAAGTTAATGGTTACAGGTATGTTAGTAGTACAGTAGTTGCGTAAGGATTACAACAAGATAAATTTTACGTAACGAATCGCGCAAAAATGTAACGCAAACGTTGAACATACCGCGTGTTTCAATCATGTAAATGCCTAATTTATGTGGATAAAATAATATCACTATCTCTCTCCTCACTAATTAGACACCTAACGGCCGCCAAAGGGGTAAGAGTCATGTGTCAAAAGGAAGTGAGAGAAAGGTTTCATAGCACCAAGTAATACAGTTTATCCTAAGGTGATACAAAGCCTGAGAATTTATTATTTCCCACGGGTATCCAGCTACAACAACCCACATGAGGCTGACTGTAGTACCTATCGGGCATCTCTCGTCTGCTAACAGTATGAAATGTGAACTCTTATGGAATCAGAATACCCACTTCATGTACTGTTTCCAGATGTATCCAAAGTGCCTGATGACGGATTATACGAAATACTCTCCTGGACATTCTTCACAATGGTGATCGGCAACCCACTGCTGTTCTAGATCTCAGATTAATTGGTGAGTAAGGAATTTCATACCACATCAAGTCAGATGCATTCTTCATAAGAAACATCTTGTTTAAGTGAATCGTGGGGGGCTGTTTTAGCACCACTGCTACCTCTAATCTTCACTGGTAACCAAACTGCACTTACTTCACCAGCTGGTCAGCTGAAAAATAAAATTATTCCTCAACTGAATCACAAGCACCTCCCGGTACAATTGTAGATGGCACCGATGGATGAAAGCCTTTGGAACGTCAATCGGCCTGTGTGTTTTCCCGATGGGAGTGAAAGTAAGTATGAGGAAACGGAATGTTCTTACTACTTTATGGACTGGCAAGAGTACACTGACTGTAGGAAAAATGAGGAGATATAACGTAGAAGCTTTGCAAATCCGTAAGAGCAGATGAAACAGAATTGAAATCTGTGAAATGTCAACAAGTCAGTAATCTACTCACTTCATCCAGACAGCAACCACAAGCACGCTGAAGACGCTGTTATGGTGACTCCTCCATGAACACTGAAGGCCCCATGGAGAGAAAATCAAACTCCTCCAAGACCAAGAGACCAAGATTCAACTCAAAAGGAGCGTGAATCACAAATATGCGACGTTGCGCTCCTACAAACAGCTCGGACCAAAAGAACAAGAACGAATTCCATAGATGATGGCATAAGGCAGTGAACGGTACACCAGATGGTGAAATGAAAGTTTTAACTGGCGATAGGGATTCCAGTAAAATTAGGATGTGTCAGTACAAAGGTGAACTACGAAGGGAAAAGCTGAGTATAACCCATAGGTGACTCGATAAAGGGATAAAGAGTACATGAAAAGACAAAAAATGTTTTCACGACATCCTGGCAACGAAAACAAAGCAACCAGAAGGTGTGAGAGGCTTCACCGTACCATGTCAAAAAAACAGGCTACTATCCGAGAAGAAACCAGCACAGAGGGAGCCAGTAGAAGAAGCAAAGGAAATCTAGTGACCAAAGAGGTAAAGCGGAGAAAATATTGGGACGATGACTTCAAAGGACTGATGAACTAACTACCACCCATAATCGGACCATAGATACCATAACCATATGCAGAACTGCCATTTAGCACTAACCTCCAAAACAAAACCAGTTTTCGGGGCCATCGAGCTGGTGGAAGCCAGGAGAGCAGCGTGATAGAATGGAACCAGGCAGGAGTACTAAGAATGGCCTAAGATGCCTAAAAGCATGTACCAATATCACTACTAAAGCAGGTTTGGGGGGATAGGAGGTTCCCTGTCGACTGGAAGATTCACCACTTTGTAAGACTGCTGAGGGAAGGGGACAAATATGGTGGAAGAGGTGGTGCGGGGTTATGCTCCTGTCCACCCGAAGAAAGTCGTCATACGGTGCAATACCCCACCATTATTCAGGGTCCACAGCCCCCAACCAACCTCATTTATTACTGTATTGCCATTCTGGAAAGGCGAAAAAATGTCTTGAATGAAAGACTTCGTGAGGAAAGGATGAATTCGGGGAAAACAAGTCATGAAGAGATCAACTGGCAACAGTACGCCTCATCCACCAGCACAGCATAGAATGGCAGTTAGGTTTTTACCTCATTTCTATCGACACTTAGGAGGCTTTTAAAAGTGTAGACACTATGGAGTGCTGCAAACAATTATAAACCTCATTCAACAGCTATACGATAGTGCCGCATCTCAAGTGGTTCGCAACAGAACCCTCGCTGAAGCTTTCGAAACGAAGGTGGGAAAAATAATAAGTTGCCTTCTACCCCCACTAGTGTTCCCAATTGGGATCAGCTGGATAAAACGATAGACCATGGAGGGTGGGAAGAAGTGCTGGCTGGAAGATCTGGACCTCGCGGATGACATATGTCTAGCGTCACACAAACTAGAGGACTTACAGGCGGGAACCAACAGGTCAGCAGGAAAGGTAGAAGAGGCAGCACCTCGTGTGAATATAGATGAGGACAGGCGTGGTGAAGATGCCCGATCAACATCACTAGCTACCGATCATCGTTAGCGCGAGAAATGCGAACGAGGTAGTTGCTTCATTTGCCTTAGCAGTATCGTCTAAACTGCAGGTGATATAAATGAGAATGCCAAATAAAACAGGGATCAGGACAGAGATTTTTCGCTTGGATGTTCATGTGGAGATATATGGACAGCAATCAGTAGAAATAACAAGATCTGACAATTTAACGATTGGTCTAAGCCAGTTTTTATGGTTCAGGAATTTAACACAAGCATCACCTAAGGCTACTGCAAACTTTCACCAATAACCACCCCTTGTGCTCAATACAAGGAACAGCTTGTCAGAGAGATTGGGCGGACAAAATATGTCAGGCAATGAACCAGCCAAGAAATATACAGAGGGAAATGGAGAATGATTGGAGATAAGCTGAGGTGACGTTCAAGTGACACTGAGTGCCAGGTAGTCGCACGCAACCCGAATAGGAAGCATAGAGCTCGGTGTCTATGGGTAACGTGGAGCAGATCGTGAAAAAAGCCAGTTGAAAGTGATGGCGAAGAACCAGGTGGAATAGAGGCACGCCTCTGAAGTTCTATGTCCCACTGCCAAAGCAGGGAATGATAAATAGCTGCAGTCATTAACCTGAGGTTTAGTTCACTCGAATCATTCCGTTGTCGAGGTCATTGTAAAGTTGCCTGCGTTGCGCACAGCCTCCGTAGTAGTTATTTAACTTAGGCGCTGAAATGGCCTAGCAACTATTTATTCGTCACTAGTCAATTGTTTTTGTCCTTCCTCTTCTCCCCTGTCATTTTCAGTTTCGTTTTCACCATCCGCTTAGACAAATTTGTCCTACATGATTTCATCTTTGATTTTCCGTCCTTTCTACTCCTCTAATTTACAGTTCACCTACTCCCCTAGTTTAAACCAGCGTGAAGTATTGTTAGTTGATAGAATAAATACCCCTGTAGAAAGCGACGAAGCTCTGAAACGAACGACGAATTCCCATCTATCCACCGCATCCAAAAGAACTACTGCAGGCGAGCATGTAGGTCTATTGCAGTGGAGTACACTGATCTTATGGTACTATTACTCAACCTCGGGAAATAAGGAACAGGAAATCAGTAATTTCACACAAGCCGATTATGAATACATTGGCAATTGTGCCTTCCAATATCCAATATCATTTTTACGAGCTAGTGTAGGCCAGTATGATTTCTTTGCTCTCACTCCTTGCTTGTAAGTTAAAGGTTCATAGTCATCGGTAAGCTTCTGAGTATTTTGTCCCGCCACTCGGCTGTGGTAGCTCTGGTTGACTCCAAAAGAAGTGCTCTTAGGATTAATCATATGTGGTCTGCAGTGTATGGGGTGTTAAGACCGTGCTGGTACTGTTATCTTTTCACCCGTTAGTCGTCCGATGTGGTCAAAAAGAGAGACAACAATAATAACTGATTTAATTAGTTTAGATTATTTAGAATTGAAAAGAGGAAGAAAGAAAATGTATGTACAGATAGCTAATGAAGTCTTTACTTGATGTATGCATATGAATAATAATAGTGTGAGGGACGTAATAGTTGGAGCAGTCAGAAGAGTAAGACAGTGAAGCAGTAAAAACGCTAGTATAGTTGGCTTCAAGTGATTCCTTTACTAATGGGATAAAAAGGCCTATACACTGAAGACCAAATAGGATTCGAAACCTATACACGCAGCCAAAAATATGAAAATGTTTATTGCCCGTTGTTTGTCTGAGGCACTTTATGTTACTTCGTCTTAAGTATTTTTCAACACAAGTTTGCTACGTCGCTCGCCTGCTTTTTCTGGTTGCTCAAAATGGTCGAAATATTGCACCGTAACCCTGCTAGCAGAGAGCTTTTAGACAGATTGGATGACCATGCAGACTGGGTAATTATTATTTGCTGAACAACGGTTGAGATATCATCATTATTAATACTCTTAACGTTCACTAGAATTATTCTTTGTTGTCCTTCAGGTGTTATAAACTTTACGGCTTACCTGTAAAATTAATCTTTTATAGATATCTCTATATTCTATATATAACATGCAGGTCCTTACTTATTTTCTGAGCATTCATCATGCATGAAGCACAGTCAACATCATTTGTAGAGTAGTGCTGGCTACTTTGACTCAACAGCCAAGTTGTACTGGAGCGATACAATAAAGAAAATAATGACACAAATATATGAATCTCTGCACATAATTTGATACCCTTTTCATGAAATGCAGACTGTAAAGCGAAGTTAGTAGTTCAGTGATTGGCTGCATATTTTTTTTTGGCTGTTAAATTTCTCAAAAGGCTCACCAATCTTCACCTATTTGTCGTCATCACATACGTATTTAGTCATTGTTTATGTCTCTTTATTTTGCTTCGAATTGAGCTAATTTGGACTGATTCACTTCTGTGCTAAATCTTAAGTTGATTCGCTAGTTACTCAATCCATCATTCTAGTACTAATACTCATGCGAAGGAGTAGCTAATGTAATAGAATACCATTCGTGAGTAGTAAGCAACTTAGCTGGAGCTCAGTTGTGCTAAAATGACTTTTCATGTATCTGGCTACGAGATACTTGTTGTGAGGGTTAGTTAGACTTTTGGTGGAGTGGAATTGGATTTGGATGGATTTGGTGGAGTGGAATTATAAATCGATATTTACTGTATTAAAGTCAAGTACTAAAGTCAGTCAGCCACATCTACAGATAGATGTCTACATAGACCCTAGCATTATTTCACAGTAATCGAAGTTGTCATGATTGACGTAATACGCATTACATTCATAGTTGTATACTAATCTTATCTTTTGCGGACAAAAGTTTAGGTGGAAGAAATAGCATTTAACTCTGCATAGTTTATTTCTTAGAAGTGACTGGTTGCATATGTATGTGTGACATATGCATAAAATAGAAGTTTTATATATTATGGCGAGTCTCTTGTAACTGAGATGTTTGCGGAAGAATTGGAAATGTATACTAATTCGTCTTCGTTAGGTTTTATTACCTGAAGACAGACTCATGTTACATTCAACTCTTAGACTGGTAAAAATTAGTGTAAATAGTCTTTAACTTGTTGGTGAGGCTGAAATTCCGTTTACTCATTGTCTCATTTAAAATCCCAAATATCATAACTTTCTAATTAATTTGTTTCTGGAATCTATTTGTTGCTCCAAGTTATCATTTTCATGGTAATTTCCACTTTTTATGCTTTTTCGCTGTGTGGCTGTAATTCATTTTTGTCTGTGTATTCAGTACATGCACAGTAAGACAGCAGAAGTAGATGTAATCTCTCATCAAATGGTGCATTAGACTCATTAGCATTTTTAATGTAACCTCAGGTTCTTCTATAGTGACCTAACCGCCAATCTGTCGTCTTGTAAATAGAATGCATGAGCTATAAAGTATGTAGGGAATGATGGACTATCTGCAAGATTAAGAGAAGTTAGCAGTTAAGAATTCTGATTGATTCGGTAACACTTGTAGACGTAGTCAGTTTACTATATTCAAAACATTATGTTACTATCTTTCTCTTATATATGCCCTTCTCCTCAACTTTGATGTCATTTATTTTCATACTATTCTATTCTATATCTGTTGCTGTTGTGTCTATCAGTGCATTGTGTCTCAAGTTAGACCTATGCACAGGTTTGCTCCTTTCTTGCATAAACTTCTTCGTGCTGCTATATCATCCCTTTAAGCATTCAAGAAACCGTACTTATGTGTTATTGGCTTACTGACTTAGGATTTTTGATTTTGACCGAATGATTTTTTTCTCATCACCTATCTTACGCCAACTCTTACATGCCTACCCCTTCGGTAAATTACCTGGTACGCTCAAAGTCACGTGGATAGTAGTTATTTTTAATGCCATCATATAGCTACTCATTCATAGCCTCTGTCAAGCGATTCTTGTTCATTATTCTTACGAAATGAAAGGACCCCGATATGAATGTGCAATTCTCATCATCAAATTAATATATACGGAGTAGGCGTAAAACTGCCCAAATCGCACTTAATCAGTTGGCGATCAGTGTCTGTAAGTATGGTATGTGCTTTGCACCGTCTAAGTGCAAAGTACTGTTACAAGATTGGCAGGAGCCTGTACCTGCACTCACTCTTGCGGGTGAACCACTTGAAGTTGTTGATAAGTTTGTGTACCTGGGTAGTTGTGTCAGTGCTGGTGGAGTGGTGACGGATGAGATTTCCAACCGTATAATGAAGGCTAGGGTGGCATACATCAACTTGTGCCACCTCTGGCGCCGTCGCGATGTTAGCCTGGCTGTCAAAGGTCGGGTATACAATGCTTCGGTGCAGGCTGTCTTGCTCTACGCCTATGAAACCTGGCCTCTCCGAGCTGAGGATGTGCGGCGACTCTGTGTGTTTGATCATCGCTGTCTCCGCAGGATTGCTTGCGTCCGATGGCATCATCGCGTGAGTAATTCTGAGGTTCGGCGGCGTGTGTTGGAAGACAGTGGAGATCACCATTCATTGAGTGTCGTCATCTGGAAACACCAGCTTCGGAGGCTTGGACATGTGCTGCGAATGTCATCCCAGAGGCTTCCGTACAGGTCTCTGTTTGCTAGCCCTGGGACGGGATGGAAAAGGCGCAGGGGTGGTCAGTCCATGACGTGGCGTCGTGGGATGAAGGATATTTGTGCTAGATTAGCATCGGTTGGTGTGTCACAACTCCCTGGTTGGGGTCCGCGAGATAGCTCAAATCGATGGCTCGAAACGTTATCGGATATGGCCAAGAATCGTAATCAATGGCGAACGTGCTGCAATTTCCTTCTTTCTTCCCTTCCTGATGATAGTTAACGAATACTGTTTGAACTTGTTAAACATGACTGTTTTCCTTCCTGATGAAGTTCTTTATCCGTTTTCTACTTATATTTTTACTTTTAATCTATGTTGTTTTATTATTATTGTGTGGCGCATCTTTCTTGATGCCATATTGTACCAAGTTTCTCTGCGTTTAAATATATAAAAAGGCGTAAAACTCTGCATCCAAATAAATAGTAAGCTGGGGGATCCGAATAAAACAAGTGGCTTTAAAAACTGGTTTGGTCACTAGGACCCGTAGGATTATATCTATTGATGTTACTTTACTTTCTTATTGATCAGAATTCAAGTCAAAACTTAAAGGAGTAGTCCTGTCTGTTTTGATCAGGAATTGATTGTATGTAAACAGTATCTCAGCCTTTTGACATAATATTAGATGATATCGTTTGTATTCGTTTCATGAAAAATACCAGTCAGGACATTGGAAGGAAAAGAACACGAAGTTCACCAGAAATATCCTTCAAATGATTTCATTCATTTGTTCTACTCATTTTTTTTTCGTGTCGATGGCGTATAAAATCTGTGAATTAAATAAATTAACAGATAATAACAGCTTATTTGAAGATGTTATCTTGGTGAATGTAATACCAACTGAGGAAAAAGTGAAGGTTGGTCAAACTAAAACCAGGTCATAGATTCATTAACTATTCATCTGCATCTTATGAAAAAGTGCAGGTGATTTGGCTTGATTCCGTGTGGCTACTGAAATGTGGATTTGAATGTGACATGTACCGGTTACAAGTCGAATTCTTAAGCCAGTAGCCTACATATCTACGTGTATTTTATGTGATTATAATAGGTGTGGTAACCACGTCCTTATATTAATAGTGTCCGTTTAAACAGTCGAATATCATATTCAAGTGATGAAGAAAATATCTATGTTTGAAAGTAGTATCATTGTTAAGACATTATTTTGGATTATAGTGTTCAGCAACATTCCTTCATTTAATCCTTCTTCGTGTGATTCGTGGTGGTTAATCTCTAACTGACATTGACGAAAAAAAATGACTAAGAATATTGTCGTGAACGGTGTCCAAGATACCGTTTTCGGCTCAGAGAACAAACACTTCTGCATGAAGAATATCACTGATTTTTCAACTATCAGAGCTATTATTATTACTGTTTCCTTTAATTCCTAGAGGAACATAGGGCTTCAGCCGTGCGTCTCCATCGCCTTCGGTCCTCTGCTAGAGTCTTCACCTGGCTCCAAGTGTGCCCACACCTTTTCATCTCCTCTTCACATGACCTCCTCCAAGTCACCCTTGTACTGACGACCAACTCGCCGTTTTCCTTTTGGGTTCCACTCGAGCAATGGCTTGTCTAGTGATGTCACCTGATGCTTTGTTTCCTCAGAGTATGGCCAATCCATCTCCATTCCTTCCTGCCTATTTCTTTCACAATCCATTTCTGGTTGGTTAGCTCATTGCCAGAGATCTCTGTTGCTGATCTTTTCTGGCCGGCCATCTGATCTTGAGTATTGAGCGAAAACAACTGTTAATGAAGGTCTGTAGTTTGTTTGAGATGCTCTTTATGACGCGCTGGCCAAGTCTCTGATCCGTATAGCAAGTAGCACTGACTGACTTCATTTGGAGTTGAAAATCCGGATCTTATTTTTGATGGTGAGTGCTGTTGACCTCCACACAGACTTGAGAGTAGTGAAAGCTTGTCTTGCTTTCCCGATTCTTGCTTTGATATCGTCGTCAGTTCCGTTGGCCTGTAGTTGAAACGATGCTTCCCAGGTAGGTAAAAGAAATTGTTTCTTTCAGGTTCCTCCCAACTTGTTTTTTTTTTTTGTAGGTATTATTTATACAAATTTCTGTGTGTAGAGAATTTACATTTTGATTCCCAGTTATGTATAATGTAATGAGTAGCCTTGACGTCAAGCGTAAAGTGTGTGTTAAGTAAGGAAGGGAAGTCAGTAGATTAGGTGTTGTAAAGCTCTGTCGATTGAGGTAATCGCCAGGATATATGTGTTACGCATTGCAAAGCATCGCCTTCCTAGACCAATAATGTTAGCTGATATAGGAGTAAGTTGGGAAAGGGTTAGGCGTGGCGGTCAAATCAAAATATCTCATCAATCTATGAAGTCTTTAACTGTTCGTTAATCCATATTATTGGGTGTGGGGTGGGGTGGGGTTCGTGGACGGCGTGATTGCTGTCCTTGAGACTGTTGGTGATGATATGGCTCAAAACCATTGTCAATATTGCAAATGCATTCACTCTTCCCACACCCATTAAATTCTTGTGTTCTTTCTCCTGTAAATTTCTGTTCATTTTATAGTCCTTATGCATCTCTGTGTTCCTCCCATTCGTCTAGTTTATTTTTTATTATGGTTTGTAGCAACATGAACTGACACACTTTTGTACAAAGTTCTATGTTGAAACTCAATTAGTCAGTTAAACTTCCCAATTATTATAGCGTGCATCTTTTAACTAAGGCCAGCACTTTTATTCACTATGGTTTTGTTTTGTTTTGTTTTCATTTTTTCTCTTCCACAGTTGGTGAGAAAAAGTCGACGGTATCTACCGCATGTAGCAAGATTTTGTCTTGTATCAACATTTATTGAAGATGGATTCCGTTTATTAACACAATGGTCAGATCAAGTCGATTATATACAATCTGTATGGGGTATACCTGTAATATTTGCTGCATTTTTTATTCTACTCAATATCTGTACACAATTTATTGGAAGTTCACTTGTTTTAAGTCGTTATCATGTGAAAATCGGTGTTGGAATACTTATGGCCACTGTATTACTTCAGGTAAGCTTATATATATATAATTATTTTATTTTGATTATAGCTTGATTCCACGCAGTATTTTTGGTATAAGTGTGGAATTTTCAGCATGTGATATCAGTAGCCCAAATTTGCAGGCCGACCATTGATATTAGGTGTGCGTCGGCAGGAGATCGAACCCCGGACCATGTGCGTAGTCGACGAGAGTCCTAACCGCTGTGACACCGACGCATATTATATATATATATATACGGAAGAAAGAATAACTACATGTAAAATAATGATGTTAAGAAACTGACAGTAGTAATCTTAACGACACTAGACAGACAGTCTGGTTCAAAACTTCTTGGATTGGTGCCTTGTTTCGGCTCGGCCTCTCAACTTTTCACTCTTCTCTAACCCAATTATTTATCAGCTAACATCGGTCGACGAAGGTAGCCAACAACAGCTTGCTTAGCATGTGTGTGTGTGTGTGTGTAACCTCATTGACTGACTTTCCTGCCTTACCTAAAAGTCGACATCTAACCCAAATATTACTCACTATATAGGTATTACTTGACACAGGAGATAGGGCGCGAACACCCATTGTTGAAGATAAATAGTGTCTTCCTACCCTCCATTTACGATGAGCATGTCTCACAAGCATGTAGATAGACTGGTGGAACTGCTGCACAGCACACAGGTCCTTCCATCGATAGCCAGATATCACGTCCACACCAGAGATGTAATGTAAGTTGGCAAATACTAGAGGATACTTTTGTATCCTTGCCGATATTTCCTTGGCAATCAGTCCATCAGAAAGATACCGTAATTATAAATTTAGACATTGGTGTAATGTGTACGCAAAATCCAGTTACTATGAAATAAGAAATTACGTCAGATAGAGTAAGCATCTACAAATGGAATGAATCAATTAATAGACACCAAAGGATTTAAATTCAAAAAAATGTAACCAGAAGGTCCTGGGTTCAAACCCCGGTTGGTGCGTACTGATGAAGAGTCCCAAACTAGGACGAAACAGCTGTCCAGTACTCCACTGCAGGTTTTCCAATGGTTCTCTAACTAATGTCAGCTCATGATGAAATCCTGTATATAATAGGCGTTTAAGTTTTTGCCTAATTTGACCTACTTTTTTTCCCCTATGTTTAATTGATATAAGTAGTGTTGGGAACTACTCACAAACAGGCAGATTGAAGCCGAGATTATCATCAGCAGCAGTGTACTCAGTATGACTCAGTTAAGATAGCTAAATCAGTTCAAACTATTCGAATTCTGATTATAGGTAGGTAGGTAGGTAGGTAGGTTAAGTACTTGAGTGGATTGTGGCAATGCATAGACTGAAATTCGTTGTTTGTAAATTACATCATTCGAGGTGATAAACCACCACATCATAAAGTAAATAAATTCAGATCACAATATATATACAAATGTGACCATATTGGATGAAATTCCAATGTCTCTGACTTCATGCTTTAAGGCAGTTGAATCGTATAACTCATGAAATCTTGTTTGAATCAAGCGCAGTTCAGCTACGCACCTAGTAACAGTTATCGTCTAGTATTTCATAAAGTTGTTTCATAAACTGTGACCACCTTTTATACTCCCTATGCTCTTACTTAACTGCTGTGAGACAGACGTAGCGGTTGGAAAGTTGAAACTATGAAACTATGGCTAACATTGTTCGACCACATTGATGATTTTTTCTTTTAACCTATCTCTTATGTTATGTAGCCTACTGCTGTAAGTCTGTCTGTCTGTCTAGATTCAACATAGAACTTGGCACCAAAGTGCAGCACTTCGAGTTGCCACGTTCCAAATAGCACACAAAGGTAGACAAGAAAATGAGAGTGAAGAGAATCAATAGAGTTTTGACAAGTATAAGAGTGAAACAGAATGAGTAATGGTAGAAAGGAATATGCGACTAAATATTACAGAGACTGAATACATCTGCGTAGGCCATTGACAACGATTTTGAGCCATGTCACCTATTGTCTGTCTCCAGCCATTGATTCTTAGAGACCCGAGGACGGGCCCCAACCCGGAAGTCTGCATCTCCCTCCCTACCTGACTCAGTTTAACTGTCAAGGATTTCATGGATTGATGAGGCCATGTTTTTGTTTGGCCACCACTTACTCTTTTCCAACCTGCACCTATATCAGGTAGTAATACCCGTCCGTCGGGGGAGGCGACGGTTAGGCATGCGCAGCACGTGACCTAGCCATCTCAATCTATGTAACTGTATAGCCTCTTCGATTGATTTTCCCTCTTTGCCCAACACTCTACGCCTAACGTCAACATTACTTACCTAACGTGGGAAAGAGATCGTAGACATCTATGATCAAAAACAGTCAACCTTTTCATGTCTTCAACTCGTATCTGTTGTGAGTAATATGGAGGTCAGGTGTGTAGAGTGTTAGATAAGGAAAGTAAGTCGATCGATAGGCTTGTGAAGCTCTGTCGATTGAGATAGTAGCTAGGACACATGTTATGCATTGCCTAGTTATCTCATTCCTCATCGAACAATGTCAGCTGACATAGCATGATCACGTTGGAAAACAGATAAGAGTCACCAAATCGAAACTGTCTTCAACTGTTGGTTTGAATCACCTAGAAGTAGTTCCAACTGCTCGGCTGGCGTTAATGGATACCATAAGAAGCAATAGCTTCACACTTTTGGTGAAATGGCTCAAAATCGTTTTTAATAAAACAAATTCATTCATTCCATTATGGATAAGATTTTATTTTGATAAATCACACAGTGTTACACAGTAATATTAACTGATGACTTTTCGAGCACAAATTATTGCCACTCATAATCATATCAAGTTACTCACACAAGGAATGAATGAAGAAAATGAAGGAAAAAGTTGTGCGATTACCTTGATATGATTATGAGCAATAATTTGTGCTCGAAAAGTCATCAGTTAGTATTACTGTGTAACACTGTGTGATTTATCAAAATAAAATCTTATCCATAATGGAGTTACACTCTACCACAGTGCCCAAGTTTTATACTTATATCAAAATTCATTCATTGACGCACTCACTCACTCACCGACTGTCTGTGAACGCCCACCTCCTAGATTCATTAGATTGTCATTACTGTCTATGTGATTAGTCTTTCTCTTGTCTATTTCCACTCATTTAAACTGCTTTTGTATCGCTATTTTTTTCTCTCTACCTTTGTGCGCTATATGTAGTGTGGGGCAACTTGAAGTGCTTTACTTTTGTGTGCAAAGTTTCACGTTGAAAATTCACATCAAGTTCAGTTTCTTCTTAAAGAAAAAAAAGTGGTGTCAGCACATTTACCAAAGTTGTTGAGATTACACAAAGAAAATATTTTAAGGTCAACAGAGTAGATTTTATAAGACGATGAATAGTTTTATTTCTTACGAAATACAATCAATATGCTAGAGTTAGAGATAATAGTGATGACACATTTCTGAATTTTGTTCACATTTTCACAATGAGATTAAATCTGAGTTGTGCTCAACATTTAAACAGGACCTATCTATTGTTTGAAGGCTAATGGTACTTTTTCCAGACTCTTCCTCAACCTCGATGGGTGAAGTCGAGTTGGAACTCATAATCCAAATGGTTGAAAGTCAAATACCTCAGTTGTGGCCCTAAATTGTTTGATAGTAATATGCCCTGTAATTTTGAAGTTGATTAAAACAGGTTTATATCTATGTATGAAGATGCTTTTCCTCATAGAAAGATGGTGTATGAGTGCAGAAAAGGAAGAAACTTGAGGCAAAATGAACTTCTTTTTATTGATTCACCTCTCACGACATCAATAGCCTTCTCTCTTTGGATTTCATAGTTTGTGCGAGAGCTGAGTCACTGTTCGGGTGCTGAGACCAAAGCAGATGGTTGCCTTAAGGGGGCCACTCTCCCTCCCCCCCCTCGGGTCTTTGACTTAAAGTCTCATCTACATGGCAGTGGATGGTCGGTCGGTCGGTCGGTTTTCGACATCGAACTTTGCACATATGTGCGGAAGTTCAAGTCGCCACACTCCCTCCATGTAGCACACAAAGCAAGAGAAGAAAGTAGAAGAAATGTATAATATAGACAGTAAACAGAGGTGTGAGACAAAGGAATAGTAATAACGGAGAACAAAACAGTTTAATTGGAAATCATAAGTCACAAGGAGTGGATGCATCTGCGACCCGACCGAAAGCTGCTACCTTGACGTGGTGGTCGAGCTTGTATATCGCAATGACCCAACGAGCTACACTGGCTGGAACTTATGTTCCTGTAGGTCCTACCATGCCAGAAAAGTTTTTTGGATAGCGGTTAGACAAAAATCAGTTACCCAACCCAATGCTATGACTCAAAGTAAATCACAAAATATCATGCCGGATCGGTCGGGGCCCGGATTAACAACGACCGCTCTTCCTGCTGCTGTGTCACAGGGCAGAAGTGATAAATACGCTACTGAGACACACCAAATAAAAAAAGAACAAACAAAAATAGGCCGTGTGTGACCGGCTGGCTTCAAGCAGTTGTCCCCTGGGCTCTGCGGTCACGCAACCAACTTCCATGGTGTGAGCAGCCGGGAAGTAACAATCACCCTCACAATCCGAAGTGCACGCGAAACCTCTCTAATCCTCACTCATCTTTATCTTCATCTTCATCTCTATTATCTTGCCTTCCTTCTACTAATGCAACTCCTCTACTTGATGGCTCTTCACTCTGTGTGCAATGAAAACGACGTTCCCTGTAAAACATTTTAATCTTTTTACTTTAATAATTAATTCGCTATTATCACTCTAACCAATGATGTTCACCTCTGTCTACTCTTCATCTCTGTGTGTATAGACTATAGGTTATAATATCTGGACTCATGTATTCTTTATGCGTAATCTTTCATTGATTGGTAGTCTGTTACTACTATTGGCTGAAGTACAACAACAAACACGCAGTCTGTTAGCTGGTCTACCATCATCCGGTGAAAATACTCAACGACAGTATATACTACTCGGTGGACGTATATTAATTGTTTTAATGTTTGTTACATTAATTCACTTGGGTAATAGTATATTTTATGTTATACAGGTGAGTTTCTCTCTCTTTTTTTGTGTTGTTTTGTTTTGTTTCGTTTTGTTTTTGCTTTTCAAAAACTTTCATTCAACTTTTGTATTAAAGTATTACTTACTAAATTAGTCAGGTTGCGGTTATCTAAACACCAGCCCCGGCTGTTTCACTCGTTTGGAGTCGAGTTCAGCTCATCAGTGGTGTGTGTATCAGGTTTAATTCAGCCCAGAGAGAGACAGAGGCTAATCAGTAATATGGTAGTTTGATGAACAGAGCTTGACTCCAAACGAGCGAAACAGCCAGTCGATGTTTAGATCATCTCGATCTGTCTGTCTATCCGTCTGTCTGTTCTCGACACAGAACTTCGCACCGATGTGCAGCAGTTCAAAGGAATAGTGTAATAACGAAGAACGATATAGTTTCATTGGAAATTATAAGTCACAAGGAGTGGATACATCTGTGCCAGCTGTCGAGAACGACTTTGAGCCATGGCACTAATTGTCTCTAGCCATCTCGGTGTTTACCGTCCCGAGGACCCGAACCAGTCAGGAAGTCTACACCTTCCTACGTGGTTGGCTGGCTTAGACTAACTGTTATGGATTTCATTCACTGATGAGGCCATGTTTTGGCTTGACAGCCGCTAGCTCTTTTCCAGCATGACCCTATGTCAGCTAACATTGCCCATTGTCGAGGAAGCCGATGATAGTTCATTTAGTTGCCAGGGGTGTGTTCGAGCTTCCTCTTCCTTCTGGTCTTAAATAGTCCCAAATATCCTGGATTCCTCATAGTCAGAATAGAAAACTCAAGTTTTAAACTAATACGCTTTAGTTTCCTGAAAGGAACAAATTGCGTTGTTCACTGATGTCTCCCGCATCGGCGACTATTCGAATCAAAGAAATTTGTAATTCAGTTGGACAGTTGTTAGTTTCTCATTTTGACAAAATTCAAATCAGTGAGCTAAGATTAGATATCTTCAGCACTAAGTTAGCTGTGAGAAAAGATACTCACCGATGACACTGGCAGGCGGAAGCTCTGTATATGTATATGACGAGTCGGCAGACGTTATAACTCATGGGTCATGGGATTTCGTCGAAGTGGTTGTGAATGACAGAGGGGCTCACCTCGTAACCTGAAGGCAGACATATTATTATAATAGGCACCAAGAGATTCACCACACAAAACCTCATAGTTCGTGCGAAGACTGGGCATCTGCCGGGATGACCAGACGTAAACCGTTGGCTGTCTTAAGGAGCTAACCCCCCCTTCGACCTGGAGTAAAATCGACAAGGTGGTGGAGAAGCGTCATGAGCTGCGTTTACATGGTTTCTGGTGACCAAAACAGGTTCAGATTCTGGAGGCCATATATATATATATCAGCTTTTCCAGCTCCCCTAGACGAACTAGCACGCCCACCAGTCCAGTCGTAAACTCCACACATTCGTATTCTCCTTTTCACTTTCGTGAGGAACACTTCTGCCATGTGACGGCAGGGAATAGGACTTTACCTGGCTGTTAGAGGCTATGAAGGCGTGGCCGCATGAGAGCATTGAGAGAGGAAAACCAACGTCTACCCGCCCCAAGTTTTTTATAGGAGCATCTCAAGGTAAGTCCTTGGGTCTTATACCCGAGGTAGGGTCATGCTCACTATATACTGCTGAGGAGGAGTCACAAAGTAGGATAAAGTGACTTTCCGGTACTCTCTAGTTCTCCAGCTGATATTTTTGAAGTAAATGCATAAATATCAATTTTTTTGTATTCAATCACATCAATATGCATATTTTGATGTCTGAGTTCCTTCTTCTTCTTCTCCTCTCTTTTCAGTCCATCGGTAATCTTATCCTCATTCTGCTAGTTGCTATTGGTTACAAGACAAAATTATGCGCTACAGTATTAGTTCTTTGGTTAACTGGTATGAATTTCTATTATAATCGTTTCTGGTCTGTGAGTAATGATAGTTTAATGTGGGATTTCTTAAAATATGATTTCTTTCAAACATGGTCAGTTATCGGTGGTTTAGGCCTGGTTGTAGCCTATGGTCCAGGTGGTGTCAGTGTAGACGACTACAAAAAGAAATGGTAATATCGATGAAGGAATTTCGAGAAGCTGTTGACAGCAGTGATGATGGTGATGTCAGTGAGAAGATCCTCGTGATAATATAATCGTACACAATCACTCATCTCCAACAGCAGTATAACATATGTGTGTATGCGTGTGTTTTTTTTTTGGGGGGGGGGAGAAATAATACGTTGAAAATCTTTTTTCCTTTTTCTAATCTCTTCTATTTTGGTCTCTTCCTCTCTTTTCTTTGTCCCTCGTCCGGTTGCCCCACTATTTCCGTATCTTTTATCTCTACCATGTTTTTGTTGTGTACTTCATCCCACACACAAACTTCGTCATTATGCTTTTCATCAATCAACTAACCAACCAATCAGTAGTGTTTGCTGATTACCCCACTCTTAGTATTCTTCGCCTGTACGAATGAGCCTTGCTCATCTTTATTTTTTTTCTGTAATTGCTACTTCATTCCTGTCATTTTCTGTGTTTATACTCGTCTTCTCATCTGTCTCTTCCCCCCCCCTCCCACACATACATATATCTATATCTGCTATGAATCCTGTTTTCCTTGTGTACAGTATATGCGTGTATTTGTTATGTCTTTTCCATGCAGAGGAGGGGAATCCTTTTTGGTCTGTTTCTGTGTATGTATTTATATTTGACATATGTGTTAACAAATCCTCGTTTTTTGTGTGTGTGTGTGTTCCCTTCTTGTGTCTTTTTGGTCTTTTTACGCCCACCTCCTCACATTGTTTTCAAATGTTAATATACATATACACGTTGTCAAGGTCAACTTCTCTTTTTTTGTGTTGTTATCTGTTATTGGTTTATGTATGTACGTAGTGCGTGGGCGTACATACACTCGTGTTCTTCTTCTTCCTATTGGTCACTGATTCCTTTCTGTCTGTCTATCTAACTATCTATTTCTCTCTCTCTCTCACACATACGCACACTATTCCACCTACCACTGTATGAAATCATACACAGTCAACCATATTTCATAGTCAAAAAATACAATCATGCACATAGACACCTGTGTGTATTGCTGCAAAATAATCATTTTTTGTAATTTTGTTTTCCTATCCATTGTATATCAATGTAGAGTATAATGGGGGGGGGTTGAATACTCATTGAAGGTGTAAAGGGGGGGTTAGCACTATGTCACGATATAACAAAATTCCACCTACCCCCAAGAGGTTGAGTGGTCAATCAGGGTTCGCCTCGTAACCCAAGCGTTCAAGGCTCGATCGTTGTGGCGGGGGGGGGGGTTGGTCGTAAATGTGCACTACTTACTGAAGAGTCCCAAAAGGCTGGGACGAAACAGCTTCCGTCCAGTGGTTCTTAATTTTCGATGACCTCTCTAACTGAAATTGGAAACATTTATTTCCCGATACGAATTTAAAACAAGCAACAAAGGTTAATAATGCAGGATTTAATGAATTCATCAAATTTCGGTAGAACTCGTCAGCTGAATACTCTACATACACGGATATATGTACTTTTGAAATTACATTGGGAGATATAAGACTGATAAGCAAATAAACTACAGCGAATTAGTTATGCAGAAAGACAGGTGCGAATGTTTTCCAGGCCATGTTCAAATAGATAAGGGGAGAGGGAGCTTGAGTGATTAAAATTAAGATAAAATGTATTACGCCTCAATTACATCACTTAGATAAACAATTAGTCATTAGAGAATTTAACAAGAATTGCAACCAGAGGGATGTGAACGGTATTAGTTATAATAACAATAATAACAATAGTGTTGAAGTGAGTTAAGATAATGCTACTGATAAAGGATAGTTTTAAATGAATCAATAATAATAATAAGAGGTAGAATAATAAGTAAAACGTATTACCATGGTAGATTCAGAGTCACGACCATCTCCTTTTGTATATACAGAGACCTGGTTTATAAACTGGAATTGCACAAGCCTCTGCGATCGCAAGCATCTTCTTGTTTTTTTGTCAGCTGACAATAGTGAATGACTTGACAGCGTCGATATCATGTCCATAGTCCACAAGATGTTTTGCACTTTGCATTCAGCTGTTCTCAACCATTTTGGAAAATGCTCCATCATGTGAGTGGACAATCGCCTTTCTGTACGACCTGTGTATTTGCTTCCCCCCACAAACACACTCAAATTGATATACTCAGTTTGAAGTGTCGAGGATTGGCGACTGGTCTTCCCCAGATTGTTGAAGCACTGGCTTAGTGGTGTTAAGGAAAACAAGTTTTACAGCATAATAAGTTCTCGTGATAGTGTGGTGAGTGCTGTGTACTAGCCAAATTGGTAGACAGTAATTTACGTCAATATTTACGTTCCCAAGATTTGTCGTGAGAAACAACCAATCGGAAGACTGTGTTTGTTTGTTTACGTATCCATAGTAATGTACATGAAAACATATATAAATATGCGTTGATTTCCTTAATAAATGATCTGTTGCCTGACTCTTGCCTTCTGTCGTTACAATAGCTTTATCGAGTCTTCGCTTGACTACTTCCTGTACATCATCTCCTTTGAATGGCAAACTGAAATAGACAGATTTCTTTGTAACTGTTTGAATTGTTTTGCAGGGGCTAATTTCTTTAGAGTATTTATTAATGAACTTCTCAGGATATCCATTCTTAGATAAAATATCCTTCAGAGATTTTATTTCATACTCAATTGTACTGTCAGAACAAGTTTTTTCCATGCTCTATTGAACAGTGTTCTGACTAAGTTTTTTTTACACTGGATTGGAACAAAGCTCTTGAAATGCATGTACTGTCCTGTCTATGAAGACTTTCTGAATATAGATCTTTCGATTATGCCATCAGTTATTTTCGCTAGAACAACGTCTAGGAAATTAAATTAGCACGAATTCCACATAATCCGAGTCTTTTTTTAGCTTACTCCATGATTATTCCCCAATAAGCTATCATCTCCTCGGATATGTACGTCCACTTGGTTGTTTCTCATTCAAATTCCACGGAATGAAGACATTGAGTAGGAATGATCAATCACAGTGAAACTAGAGAATATACACAGACACGCTTTTACACAGTTGAGAAGTTTGTATTTAATTGGTGGATGGTGATTAGCAGTGGAATAATCCAGGATAACACGCATTTCGTCCTATTTGGGACTCGTCAGCTAGGTGGATATACCTGCATTCCCCAGTGAGTCAGTGATGATGTTCCCACCGAGGCTCAAACCCAGTGACCATAGTTTGAAACGCCAAAACGTTATCTACTAGACCACTTGGGCAACGAGAGCCACCCTACCTCTTGTGCAACGGGTCATATTAATTATTTAATTGAATTTCGGATTTTCCACCAATTAAATGACCAGACATCGTCGCAGCATCTGCACAAGAAGCCAACAGACATGTCAGTCTGAGACCGAGCACTTCGGTTCAATCAATCGATGGACGGGAAAATCTAAAATTCAATTAAGTTGAGAAGTTGACTTGTTGCTGTCAATGTTTCATAATTTGTAGATGCCTTTATTGTGATTTTCAGTTTAATTTAGTTAATAATGTCAATCTGAATGAGGATAGGGCGATAGCCACACTGTCGTCTCAAGTATAGTCGAATAGGTAGAATAAAGGCGGTCAATTACAATTTGAATTTCCTCAAGTAGTAGTTGCTTTTTTAATATGATTTTGTACTACATGCTTAGAGGAATGTGCTGTAATCATATCAGATGTTACATCTGGTTGTTTTTAAAGGTGTTTCATCAACTTTTTTTACACAGCGAGTATGTCTATTGTGGAGTTTGCTATGATGCTGTGCGCGAAAACACATTATTATTGTTTCCTTTAATTCCCAGAGGAACATAGGGCTTCAGCCGTGCGTCTCCATTGCGTTCGGTTCTCTGCTACAGTCTTCACCTTGCTCCAAGTCTGCCTACACGTTTTCATCTCCTCTTCATATGACTTCCTCCAAGTCACCCTTGCACTGACGACCAACTCACCGCTTCCCATTCAGTCGGGTTCCACTCGAGCAATGGCTTGTCTAGTGATGTCACTTTATGGTTTCCTTAGAGTATGGCCAGCCAATCCACCTCCATTTCTTCCTGCCTATTTGTTTCACAATCGGTTTATGCTGTGTTGGTTCGCTCATTGTCAGAGATCCCTATTGCTGATCTTTACTGGCCAGTCATCTGATCTTGAGTATTGAGCGAAGACAACTGTTAATGAAGGTCTGTAGTTTGTTTGAGATGCTCCTTATGATGCGCTGGCCAAGTCTCTGATCCGTATAGTAAGTAGCACTGACTTCACATTGGAGTTGAAAATCCGGATCTTATTTTTGACGCTGAGTGCTGTTGACCTCCACACAGACTTGAGAGTAGTGAAAGCTTCTCTTGCTTTTCCGATTCTTGCTTTGATATCCTCGTCAGTTCCGCCTGTAGTTGAAACGATGCTTCCCAGGTAGGTAAAAGAGGTGAAAACACCTTGCGATCACTTTTTTGTTTTAATCCTCACCTTATCAATCTATCTTGGTAAAAAAATGAAATCTCCATGTTCATGCAGCTCATTCGTTGAAGGTTCAGTTGAAATTTTAAGTCTTCACCATGAACTTTGATGCCTCAGGTTAAAAGATCTGAAAGGCTTCCTATCTCCTACAAAAAGTTTTGGGTCCAGTAAATATGATGATTAGCATTCTTTTTTTTAAGTAATATGGCAAAACACGACTCATTTGGTTGAATCACTTGATTTTCAGTCATTGGGCTCTAAGTTCGAATTCCCTGTCACTCTCTCTCTCTACTTGCTTTTCAGCTCTGGGCTTTTAGGTAATATCATCGGTCCTAACACCATACAGAATATGTGTGCAACTTATACAGCCTGGTACATATCATATCTGCTCTAGGGAAGTGAGTTCTTCAGAGAGGAATTCTTCTTATTGATAAATTTCAACAGAAATAGAAGAAACATTGACCCAGTGGGAAATATAAATCCATTTCATTTCAAAAGAATGGGTACTGAACAAAGAGTACTCTTTTCGATAACCCCTTAATCATCAGGCTCTACATTTGTATACACATTGTAATGAATGAATGAATTAGTCTTATGAACGACATTAATGCTGTTTAAATAACATCGAATCAATAATATTGATAGATTACAGCTGAATAGCATGAACATAAAATAAACTGAATGTCAGAAGAATTATGAAAGATAATAATACAAGTTCATGAGTCTATAGTTTCTACTGAGGACCGATATATGGATGATACCTTTATTCTTTGTGATAATGGTTCTGATAGGAGTACAATAATTACTGAATTCAATGAAATACATTCGGCTATGAAATTCACATGCGAACAGGAATCCCAAGACAGAATTGCCTTTCTGGATTTCCTCCTTACAAGAAAACCAGATGGTAGCATAAACAGAAATTTGCATAGAAAAAGCACTTGGACAGGAGAATATACACACTTTCACAGCTTCGTTCCTATCAACTACAAAAGAAATTTAGTGAAGACCCTCAGCCACAGAGTTAGAGCTATATGCTCAGAAGAAGTAATTGAAGATGAATTAGGCATTGTATATGATACTTTGATCGAAAATGGTTATCCTGACAAATTTATCAAGAAACACATGACAAAGAAAGCGGAAAAGGACTACTCACTATCCGTAAACAAGAAGCCTTTATATATACGACTACAATTCAAGGCGATATACCAAGCGAAGTAATTACGAAGAAATTAACAAAATCAGTTCAAAGGACTTTTAATGCTGGCGAACTACACGTATTATTCTCTACACGACCGATGGTGTTACCTAGACTGAAAGATGAAGTACCCAGAGTGGCCACTTCAAATTGTTTTAATCAATTCAACTGCGCTTGTGGAGCGAGTTATATTGGCCGTTGCTCTAGGAACTTGATTTTTCGTGCTCGAGAATATATCCCGCTATGGCTAAGTAAATGTGTAGTCAAAACCATTAACAGTTCGATATTGGACCATCTAGTGCAAACCAGTCACAAAGCCAGCGTTCAAGAATCCTTCTCTATCATCTACTGGATGCCTAACAAATTACCAAAATCATCGAAGCACCGCATGCTCCAAGCAGCACAGGCTATTGCAATTCGCTTCAAGCAACCAGTGCTCTGTGTTCAAAAGAAACAAGTCCAGCCCCTACTACTGCCCTGGCCTTCAGTAGAGACTATAAACTCATGGATTTGTAATATTATCTTTCCTAATTCTTCTGACATTCAGCTTATTTTATGTTGATGCCATTGAACTGTAATCCATTAGTATTATTATTGATTCGATGTTATTTAAACAGCAACATTAATGTCGTTCATAGCACTAATTCATTCATTCACTATAATGTGTATATATAATTATAGAGCCTGATGATGAATTTGTCGAAAAGAGTACTCTTTGTTCAGTATCCATTTCATTTCGTTGGTTCTCGTCAACTGTCCGTCTAAAACCTATGATATCTAATAAAACCAGTTATCATCATTACAATTTTAACACACTTTTGTTTACCATCGTGAATCAGTCCTCCAGTAAGGAAGGATTGTTGTAAGAAAGTCATAGTATGGTGAGAGCTATCGGTTAGCCAAAATTGTAGACGACAATTTACGTCAATGTTTTTACGTCCTGAATCGCGGGGTCATGAGAGAAAAAACAAAGCTTAACCTTGAGGAACTCAACAACCAATCACAGCAGACTTAACGTGTGCAAATACGATTCGTAGATATATAGCCTGACTTTCTAAGAAGCAGCCACAAAGAGATGACAGAATAACCTTGAACAAGAAAACAACCAATCAGAAGACGTTGCTTGTATGCTAATAATAACGAATAATAATGTACATAAAAATCTATAAATATCTGTTGATTTTCTCAATAAACGATCTGTTGTCTGGGCCTTGTCTTCTGTCTTCACATTTGGTGTCGTTGCCTACCGACAAATGGAAAGCCTATGCCGTACAGTTTTTGATTGAGACATATGGATCCTCGGGCAGGACTTCAAGGCTGTTGCACAGTTGAGTGGCGTTCAAGATCCGTCAGCGATGGGGCTGTTACTTGGAACGCTTCTGGGAGGTCGGACGAAGGCAGCTTATGAAAATGTAAGGCGAAACACCGACGAATGCGCGCCATGGTCAGGCAAACAGCATCCAAACTGGAAAGGACCACATGTGGTCACTTTAAGACGGTGTTACGTAGACACAATCACAAATGTAAACAAAAACAACGAGAAACAGGGGAGCGTCAGCGACCACCGGAATTCTAGACAGCAAGACAAAGGAATGAAGCCACCAGAACCAAGAAGATCGAACCAACTTCAGTCGGAAGTCATTGACGAGGGAACGATTGTGGTGAGAGCTGTCAGCTAGCCAAAATTGGTAGACAGTAATTTACGTCAATGTTTATGTCCCACGTCTTGGTCATGAGAAAAGAACAAAGACTAACTCAACAACCAATAACAGTAGACTGCGTGGGCGGATATGATTAGCAGATATATCAGCGGACTGTCTAAGAAACGGACGGCAACAAAGACATGACAGAATAACCTTCAGAAGGAAAACAACCAGTCAGAAGACGTTACCTCTCCGCTAACAATAACGAATAATAATGTACATAAAAATGTATAAATATCTGTTGATTTCTTCAATAAACGATCTGTTGCCTGGCCCTTGTCTGTTGTCGTTACAATAGTGAAATAAAACAAGATAAGATTTGATAGTGTGGAATATTCCCACATTATAAATTAGAAGTTTCTCGTAAAAATCAATAAATTTGTTCAAGCCACAAGCTTGAAGCCCTATGTTCCACTGGGGAACATGAAGGAAAAAAACGGTAGTAAAATACAATGATTACAGCTGATAAGATTGGAAAGTGACATATAAGCGAATAATATTGTTGTTTTCAATTAGATCTTCTTCAGGCTTTACAGCTCAACAAACGCATTAATGAGCATCTTCCTTCATGGTTCGGAAAAGGTCTAATAAAATCTATAAGGAGTTCTATTTTGGCTCATTCGATTGATAGCGGTCACCAAGTGGACAAAACTAGTGCCTTCAAAGTTATCTATAGCATTCCATCGAGCCTTTCGAACGGAATTCGAACCCGTCTTTTACACACTGCCGAAGAAATGGAAATTAGTTCGAGAGAACAATCCTAGTCTTTGCATACAAAAGAAGTTTGTTCTACCTTTGTCTCTCCCTTGCCTGGCCTAGGTGAATTCTATTCAAAACCCTCCCATCCTTTCTTATTTTCCATCTCCTTCGTACTTTTATGATATTTATTTAAACTCTGATTATCTGTCCACTTCACCTACCTTTAGTATTACGTAACTTTTAAGATTTGACCTAACTTATTTATTTATTGAATTGTCTACATATACACATATTACTGCCTTTGTTTTTCTTATCGCCACCTGCATAAACCTTATTATCAATATTTTGTTATCATTATAATCATCGTTATTAACTACGTTCAAAACATTTACCACATTATTATTATTATTATTATTTGATCCACAAAATCACCGTCATTGGTTAAAAAAATTTTATATATAAATCTATATAAATTAGCGTAAAGCCTGAAGAAGATCTAATTGAAAAAAGCAATATTGATCGCTTATATGTCTTCTTCTAAAATTTAGTGTGTACGATGTCGAATGAAAGGATGATAATGATGGTGATGTCATACAGTGAGTAGAGTTCAACAAGCCAAAAATTAATTCGAATATGAAAGCGATGAAATCAGCAGAGAAGGAGAGTTACTAGGATGAGAGTTACCAGAGTAATTGAAATCTCATGGCGAATTCTTTTTCAGCACATAGGTCAAATTTCAGCCGTTTTATTTTGGTAAATTGAATATTCCCATAATTTATTCAGAACAAAATAGTTAGAGCGAACAATTGTGGTTTCAATAAATTCTTCCTTCTTCAGGCTCTACAATTATAAATCCATTAATTTAAGCATACAACAGCCAGTAAAGGCAAATTAGAATCATATCAGAAAGTGTATTGTGGAACAAGTATCAGATGGGATGGAACAATAGTCAGGTAGTTTTATTTAATATGCATGGTCAATGAGAACATGGGACAAAATCAGATGAAGTAATTTAATTTAATGATGCGTGTGTATATATAAATATAGTCAACAGAAAATTACAAGTTTCGAGTGTGTGTGTAATCAGGATGTGTGAGACAATATGAAAATAGACCAACGAATGGGGCGGACTAGACATAAGTTCAAGGTTGAAAATAACGACAATAAGAATGATTGTAAAATAATAACGATGATATGATGGTGTAAAATTACAAGCCCTATTGGTGAATGATTGTCAAATAATAATAATAATGAATATATTGAAATGGAATGAACAGGATTTTGTAAATACGATAGCAAGTTAAAAAAGCACTACTTAAACCTAAGGTAATAAAATCATAAGAAAGGTCATAAAATCATAAAAGTCGAAAATGAACGTTTGTCAATGAAACAGAGGAATAAAAGAAGAAGGAAAGAAAAGAAAATTGTGAAAGGAATTTATAGTGTTAATGGAGGATTTGTTGGCTTTATGGTAGGCCAAGGTAAATATAGAGGTTGAACATACTTCTTCTGTATGCAAAGAGCCGGTCTTCTGGTATTGATTGCAACCGCTTCAGCTACTGATAGAAGACGTAGTCGAGCTCCTCTAGATAAATTACTAGGAACGCGGTAAATAACTGAGAACGCTTGGTCAAGTTCTATCGGGTGTCAAGTATCTACCAAGTGAGCTAAGACTGCACTATTTACTCATTTGGTTACTCCTTTATTCAACCATACAGGTACATGTTCACGCACGCTCATGGATAAAGCCCTCTGAGTACAGCCAATGTAACTAGCTCCACATGAGCAGTTGAATTCATAGATGCATATTGATGAGGCCATCTTCGGTAATTTATCCTTTACTTGCTGTGTGAGTACTGGTTTAGTTGAGAAGTTGAGTAGCCTTAGCAAACCGAAGAAGACTAAGGATTATTTTGTCTGTTAAATATTCACAATGCGTGTCTACTCAGTTTCTTGTGTCGATCAGGTGTTTGATAATTGATGAGTTTACACTGATTCGATCGCTTTAATTGAAAACTCCTACGTACACACGTTCAGAGAATCTGGCACACGTCTTTTTTTCCCCTGTTCTTCCAATGTAATTGCTTCCTCAGTTCCAGGTGAATTGATATACAAAGTTGAACGTGTAATATATGACGGATGCTTGCCGAATTTCGATTGTGCCAGCGAGCAGAATGTTCGGGAGGGGAGATTAGTTTTACTGCCGGACACGTCGCAATCGGTGCTGTACTCAGGCGTTGATTGGTCGTTCTCATCAGCTATGAATTCAAGTTGACTGAAATTAGCTTTCCTGCCGACTATGAATGGAATATTCCCATATTATAAGTCATAAGAAAAAACGTAAACAGCGAAGAAAATTTTCTTTTCGACGATTCACTTTCATAAGCTGTACAATAGAAATGATAATTAACAAAGAAATCATAAGACCAATCAGATACTAGTCAGTAGAATTTCTCATCGAAAAGTGTATTACATAATGTGAGGTGTAACCTAGACGGGGATGACTAATTTGGAAGTCAGAAAAGAGGTGAAAGTTGGCATGACGTGTAATAGGTGTGAGAAAATGACCAATCAATATGATTGTGTAGAGTGGACAAGAACTAGTGGGAAGATGATAAAGTGTTTTTATATAAAATCTTTATGAAAACACAGTTTTATTATTAATAAACAGTAATAGAGTGATGATAAAATATGGATGATGGGAATAATAATGATAATAACAATAATAATAATAGTAAACTTACATAATAAAAGGAAGCGAAATTATGGTAAGAACGTTACTCTGACCACAGTAGGGTGAGGGAATGTAAGTGGCGCTTTTGAATGCAGAGGTCCAGTTTCAGATCCCGAATAGCCAATGTTTCAGCTAAAGATGGCGTATTCAAAGTCCCTTTGTACGACACTGAGGGACTCTGTGAAGCATTCATGAGCCGGGGTTGCTCGATGCCCAGAGTTGACAAGGTGTTTGGGGGTGGAGCCACTAGTATTCTTCTTTTCTTCTCTGGCTAGCCAAACTGGACAGTGTTCCAGAATGCTTTTGCTGACTTGACGTTGCGTACAGGCGATAGACTTTGCTCCACGCGTACACGTAAACTGATAAGTACACACTGAGGTGGCCAAATGTGGTATCACGTCCTTAGGATTAGACTGGATAAATTGTCTACTGGGGAACGTGATGGGTAAGGCAGTTGCTTGAAATGTTTTCTTCAGACATTTCTGCTTTGATGTCATCTTTGAATTCCAGGTTCATGAAGAGAGTTTTCTTAGGAACAGTTGTGATTTTTGGCGACGAAGGCTTTTCCTTCATGTTTTTATCGATTAACCTTGGTGGATAATCATTCTCTGCTAGGGTTTTACGTAATGAATTCAACTCATTCTCTGTCGTATCTTCCGAACAGATTTTTTCTATTTCTTGAACTTAATATACGTACTAGGTTTTGCTATCAAACCAGTGGGACAAAGCTCTGGAAGTTGATAAACTATCCCGTCCATGTTAGCTTGCGGTATATTGATCTTTGGATCGAGCAGTCTTGCCTTCTGGTAATTAGTTATATATACCCAGGAATGGAAATGCCATCTTTGATTCAAGTTCTAAGTTGAATTTTATTGATGCGCGTGCCGCGTTGAAGGTTTTGAGGAGTAGTTACTCTCAATCGACTTTTTCACCATAGATTATAAACGTATCATCTACGTATCTCTTATATAGGTGCAGTTGACTTATCAAAGGATCGAAGATGTGGTTTTCAAGACTCATCATGAAGCCGTCAAGTAGGAGTGGACCGAGAGGAGACCCCATAGCTACACTATCTTTCTGTATTTAGAATTCTTAAGGTCCTGTTCATACCTGTAACTAATGAAATCCCTGCTCGCTACGGACTGGGTCCATACAGAGAGAGAGATTTACCTGAAGTCCTGGAGAGAAATCTTAATCAGCTTCGTCCAACCAGTCAGTCAACAGAACATGTTACTCGCCTATGACATTGGCTGGCACTGCAGCGCAATATGTATGTCGCGAATAGACAGAAGTTAGAATTCATGAGTCATTATAGCATGTCACAGTGGCTGAATGGTCTGTCTGCGGGCTTGCCTTGTAACAGGAAAGTCCTATGTTTGAACTCCGGTAGGTACATACATGCATGCTTCTGAGGAGTTCCGAGATGGGACGAAGCAGCTGCCGAGGACTTCATGCCTGATTTTTCAATGGTTATCCAACTGATATATCAGCTAGTGATCAAAGCTGTAAACTAATTGCTTTGAAGTCACAAGGAGTGGATGCATCTGCACCCACCATTGAGAACGAGGATTTTGAGCCATATCACCGGTTGTCTCCAGCTTGCATTGGTTTTTACTGTCCCGAGGACCCCGACCAAGAAGTCTACCTCTCCCTACGCAGTTAACTTAAACTAACTGTTATGGATTTCATTGATTGATGAAGCCATGTTTTCCTTTGACCACCACTGGCTATTTTCCAACCTCACCCTATCCCACCAAACATTGCCCGTCGGTCGAGGAAGGCGATCGATAGCTAGGCATACGTAACACACGTCTCCTAACCATCTCAATCGATGTAACTTCACAGTCTCGTCAATTGATTTCTCCTCCTTACCTAGCACTCGACTGATGCCTAACCTGTTACACCATTTAACACGGGAGATAGAACGCAGGCACCTGTGATCAAAGACAGCTAGTATTTTCGTGTCCTCCACTCTCAATGACCAGGTTTCACTCAGTCATAAAGGAGGATGGGGTGAATTGACTCCTGAGCAGTAAACACGTCCTTTGGTGGATAGTCAGCCGGATATCGCGTCTACTAAGCCAGAGATGGCGTAAATTGACAATTGAACGATTTTGAGCCATATCACCAATTGTTTCCAACCATTGGTTTTTACCGTCCCGAGGACCCCAACTAGTCAGGAATTCTACACCTTCCTACGTGGCTTAGACTAACTGTTGTAGATTTCATTGACTGGTGCCATGTTTTGGTTTGACCACCGATAGCTCCTTTCCAGCCTGACCCTATATCAGCTAACATTGCCAATTGTCGAAGAAGGCGATGACTAGAGATGCATGCGTAACACATGTCCTAACCATCTCAGTCGATGTAATTTCATAGTCTCGTCGACTGATTTCTCCCCCTCACCTAGCACTCGACGCCTAACCTGAATATTGCTCACCTTATTATGCTACTTCACACGGGAGATTGAACGCAGACACCTATGATCAAAGACAGCTAGCCAGCGTTTTCATGTTTTCCTCTCTCAATGGCCAGGTCTCACAGCCATAAAGGAGGACGGGGCGAACTGATGAGCAGTACACACGCCCTTTGGTCGATAACCGGCCGGATATCACGTCTACTCCAGAAACGGCGTAAACTGGCATGTGCGAAACTAGCCCTCTGTATCCGTGTTGACATTTCGTCAGCGATCAACCCGTTGGCGTTGGCTGATGCAACTTTCCAAATAAGTGAAGTGTTCAACACGCTCCACCAACCACTTCACTCCCTATTTCTAAGCTAGGGGCCGGTGTAGTCCATTCCTGTAGCGTCATCTTACATTCGACTGGGGCGAATCGCATGCCAAACATTCGAAAATCGCTCAACGTTCAAGCTGTTCAGAAGACGCTGCATTTTGTCGGCATCTTCACATTGAAGAGAGAACTATATCGTCTGCATATTCTAAGTCAACGAGATTATTCCCTAATTTTGTTTAGTCTTAAAGCTGCCATGCTTTGTAGAGTTTCATGTTGAAGTATACTGCCTACGCAAATACACCACTTTGAATCAACAGCACCATTAAGATATTACTACAAAGGCAAAGCATTTCTGATACAATGTGTGTCGATGGCTTAGTGGTAGAATGCTCGCCAACCACGCAGGTGGTTCAAGGTTCGATCCCCGGCCACCGACGCACTTCTTTACCTCACTAAGCCAGTAATGTGACTGGTATAGAGGGAAAGCTGGGGAGGGCATGAGGCTAGCAATCGCATCATGTAAAAACAAAACAGCAAAGTAACAGCTTGAAGCCCTATGTCCTACTGGGAAAGTAAAGGAATAGAATTTTAAAAAAATAAGAATTTCTCATACAATAATCCACGCACACATATATATACTGGCATGGAACAGTGAAGATACAATCTCCTATGTTCAAATTTGACTATCCAGGGGTTCGATCCCCACCTGTGGTATTCCTTTACCTCGCCTAGCCAGTAGTAAGATCGGTAACGAATGAGAGAAGGTTGGGCGTGAGGCCACCAACCACACTCTGCAAAAAAAATAGAACCAGTGCTACTGAAACTTTAAAGCTCAAGTTTGGAGCCCCATGTTTCAATGGGAAAGCAAAGGAACACGATTAGAAAATGACTATCAAACAACATTTACTGCAGCAGATTAGAGTTCCTTGGAAGGATAACGACCCAAGCAAACGACCGTCTTAATGACCTCCATCAACCAATAAAATCAGCCCATAGTAAGTACGCGCAATTTAAAAATTTTTTTTCCAGAAATCAAAGTTAGTTTTACGGGGTAACTTTTTCGTATGCATTCCAATAGTATTTTTCAACTGCTTACTGGAGTCTTCAGTGACAATCTATGTCAATTAGCAACGTGGTTCGGGTACTGCAACGATATTTCCGCGTAATAGATTACGGCTCATCAGAATGGTTAATGTAGGGTCATTATTACATCCATTCACCTGAGCCGCTACAGTTTAGAGTAACTCAAACGAACAGGAGTTGTTCATTGAAACTGATGAATTTTTAAGGGTACGCTTTAACATCCCTCTGCTGTGTAGTATTGCACATTTGATTGAAGTTCCCACACAATGTGAAAGCTGAACTCCTATTGGTTGTTAGTACTTTCAACTTATTATTATTGAATTCAATGTTGGTGAGAGTCATTTTATATAGCATCGGTGTAAAGTTTCTTTAGACTATTGTTTGAAACAGTAAAAGCTCTCTTGTCCATTGTCCCTATTCTCTCTTCTAATCACATGTCGGTGGTACCATTGTAGTAGTTGTTGTGATTGGCGTTGCGGTTAGCTTAGTTTATATTTGTGGCATTAAGTTCATCTACTGGGTTGTATCTGCTGATCTTTCCTGGTCGTCTCATATCTTGACGATTTCCAAGCAAATATTCCGTCTTACCTTCTACATCAAGAAGTTAAAACATTCTGGTATAACCCAACCCTTACTCCCACAATTCCTTAACTCTCGCATTCTGCCTATTATTCTCTATTGTTCACCCTTAGTTTTTCCCGGGCTACTGAAGAAAGACTATAACATATTACGCCGGATGTTAAAGGTTGTCAGCAGGGTAAGCAACGTGCCACTTAACCAGCTTGTTTATATTCTGGTCGACAGATACATGGACTCATGTGAAAAATCGGCCAAATCCATTTGATCAAACTCACATCATCGTCTTCACTCACAACTCTCCCCTTGTATCTCATCATGCAAAAACAGAAGCCAATATAGGAAACTATATGCTCGCACCAGCAAGTACAAAAACTCAACCATACCCTACTTAGCTCGTGTTCTGTGTGATAAAGAAAGCATTAGGCGTGATACCTATAACTTATTAAATAGTCAGTAGAACAACTGGACCTCGTCTTTCCAACTCATATCATTTATACGTACAACATTATCTTTCTTTATTTTCCTTTTCTCTCTCTTTTTTTTCTCCTTTTTTCCGTAATGTGCTGCTTTGTTTCTTTCTCTCGCTTACGCCAGTAAATATGACAGCATCTACTTTTCTAACACCTTCAAACACTGTTCAGCTTTGGCATTGCTACCGACATCCCAATATGTTGTTGTCATAATGAACTGAGATTTCCTTAATCTATGTAGAATTCTATTTTTGTATGGAGGATTTCATCATGAGCTGACATCAGTTAGAGAACCACTGGAAAACCTGGGAGTACTGGACAGCTGTTTCGTCCTAGTTTGGGACTCTTCAGCAGTACGCACCCACCGGGATTCGAACCCAGGACCTTCTGGTTACAAGGCGAGCTCGTAGACCATTGAGCCACTGGGACCCGATCCAATGGTCCTTGAATTCTAACTTCTGCCAATTCACGACATAGCGCGACCACTTCGCAATGTCTTCTTAGATGAGTTACTGTCACATCTTCAACCTGCTGTACCCTACTGGTCACGGCTTCCCACTAGAACCCCAGGTTAACTGCCTGAATAGGGCCAGTCACTAGTGAGCATCAGATTAATTTTCAAGTATTGGTTTGGTAGGGATTTTGTTTGATTGTATGGAGGATTTCATCATGAGCTGACATCAGTTAGAGAACCACTGGAAAACCTGGGAGTACTGGACAGCTGTTTCGTCCTAGTTTGGGACTCTTCAGCAGTACGCACCCACCGGGATTCGAACCCAGGACCTTCTGGTTACAAGGCGAGCTCGTAGACCATTGAGCCACTGGGACCCGATCCAATGGTCCTTGAATTCTAACTTCTGCCAATTCACGACATAGCGCGACCATTTCGCAATGTCTTCTTAGATGAGTTACTGTCACATCTTCAACCTGCTGTACCCTACTGGTCACGGCTTCCCACTAGAACCCCAGGTTAACTGCCTGAATAGGGCCAGTCACTAGTGAGCATCAGATTAATTTTCAAGTATTGGTTTGGTAGGGATTTTGTTTGATTGTATGGAGGATTTCATCATGAGCTGACATCAGTTAGAGAACCACTGGAAAACCTGGGAGTACTGGACAGCTGTTTCGTCCTAGTTTGGGACTCTTCAGCAGTACGCACCCACCGGGATTCGAACCCAGGACCTTCTGGTTACAAGGCGAGCTCGTAGACCATTGAGCCACTGTGACCCGATCCAATGGTCCTTGAATTCTAACTTCTGCCAATTCACGACATAGCGCGACCACTTCGCAATGTCTTCTTAGATGAGTTACTGTCACATCTTCAACCTGCTGTACCCTACTGGTCACGGCTTCCCACTAGAACCCCAGGTTAACTGCCTGAATAGGGCCAGTCACTAGTGAGCATCAGATTAATTTTCAAGTATTGGTTTGGTAGGGATTTTGTTTGATTGTATGGAGGATTTCATCATGAGCTGACATCAGTTAGAGAACCACTGGAAAACCTGGGAGTACTGGACAGCTGTTTCGTCCTAGTTTGGGACTCTTCAGCAGTACGCACCCACCGGGATTCGAACCCAGGACCTTCTGGTTACAAGGCGAGCTCGTAGACCATTGAGCCACTGGGACCCGATCCAATGGTCCTTGAATTCTAACTTCTGCCAATTCACGACATAGCGCGACCACTTCGCAATGTCTTCTTAGATGAGTTACTGTCACATCTTCAACCTGCTGTACCCTACTGGTCACGGCTTCCCACTAGAACCCCAGGTTAACTGCCTGAATAGGGCCAGTCACTAGTGAGCATCAGATTAATTTTCAAGTATTGGTTTGGTAGGGATTTTGTTTGATTGTATGGAGGATTTCATCATGAGCTGACATCAGTTAGAGAACCACTGGAAAACCTGGGAGTACTGGACAGCTGTTTCGTCCTAGTTTGGGACTCTTCAGCAGTACGCACCCACCGGGATTCGAACCCAGGACCTTCTGGTTACAAGGCGAGCTCGTAGACCATTGAGCCACTGGGACCCGATCCAATGGTCCTTGAATTCTAACTTCTGCCAATTCACGACATAGCGCGACCACTTCGCAATGTCTTCTTAGATGAGTTACTGTCACATCTTCAACCTGCTGTACCCTACTGGTCACGGCTTCCCACTAGAACCCCAGGTTAACTGCCTGAATAGGGCCAGTCACTAGTGAGCATCAGATTAATTTTCAAGTATTGGTTTGGTAGGGATTTTGTTTGATTGTATGGAGGATTTCATCATGAGCTGACATCAGTTAGAGAACCACTGGAAAACCTGGGAGTACTGGACAGCTGTTTCGTCCTAGTTTGGGACTCTTCAGCAGTACGCACCCACCGGGATTCGAACCCAGGACCTTCTGGTTACAAGGCGAGCTCGTAGACCATTGAGCCACTGGGACCCGATCCCGGTGGGTGCGTACTGCTGAAGAGTCCCAAACTAGGACGAAACAGCTGTCCAGTACTCCCAGGTTTTCCAGTGGTTCTCTAACTGATGTCAGCTCATGATGAAATCCTCCATACAATCAAACAAAATCCCTACCAAACCAATACTTGAAAATTAATCTGATGCTCACTAGTGACTGGCCCTATTCAGGCAGTTAACCTGGGGTTCTAGTGGGAAGCCGTGACCAGTAGGGTACAGCAGGTTGAAGATGTGACAGTAACTCATCTAAGAAGACATTGCGAAGTGGTCGCGCTATGTCGTGAATTGGCAGAAGTTAGAATTCAAGGACCATTGGATCGGGTCCCAGTGGCTCAATGGTCTACGAGCTCGCCTTGTAACCAGAAGGTCCTGGGTTCGAATCCCGGTGGGTGCGTACTGCTGAAGAGTCCCAAACTAGGACGAAACAGCTGTCCAGTACTCCCAGGTTTTCCAGTGGTTCTCTAACTGATGTCAGCTCATGATGAAATCCTCCATACAATCAAACAAAATCCCTACCAAACCAATACTTGATAATTCTATTTATTGATAATGAACTAACTAGATGCAATACTGTAGTAAAAATGCTGAGAATTCCATTCTGTATCACAAGTACTGTTTTGGAATAAAGCAAATTATTATTATCATAGGTCATATCAATCATTATACTATCAGCCTTAAAATATGCTTTCCATTTGTTGTTAATAATAATAAATACTTGAGAAATAGTCATAAGAACACGTACGCTGTATATGTGATTATACTCTGTACGCCATCAAAACCAATGAGTCAAATTCTCTCTCTCCTTCACGTCATTAATCACTCACTCGCTACTCGGCGTTTTACTGGACAGTAGAAATTATCCAATCAGATTACAGATAAACATATCGATCCATGAGTGCATCAACCAATCAGATAATTTCTAACAAGCGGGTAGTCCAAATGTTGGACTCTAAAATACAATGAGTCATTCACACACTCAAAGAAAAGAAACTGATACATAAAAACAGCAATATATGTGTATATGTTTCAGTCTGTACATAATGCAATATACAATAAGAATCTTTTGATTACAAAAAAAGTGTTAAATTATCTAAATGTTGTTGCTGTGGTTACAATTCGTGATTGTTGTGTTGTTGATAAACTGCCTTGATCATTACCACCATTAGTCGAAATGTTCGATTGTTGTATACTAAACTTTCCACTTGATATAGCTGAAGCTGTTTGATTCTGTGCAACAATCTTGGCGATATGTTCACGTGTCAATAGTGCTAAGCCTAATTGATCCTCTTTATTAAATGGTTGACCCATTAGGCGTAAAAATCGACGTGATGCTTGTACTGCTTCTTCAATAGATAAATTAACAAATGCATCTTGTAGCTGAGATTGTATCCAACCGGGTAGTTTAAAGCGTTTATCAGCGCGTGCATAACGCTAGAATAATAATGAAAACAGAGAGAGAGAGAGTAGAAAGGTGGATTATGATTTATAATTAGGGGAAAATAGTTTATGCATGTTTATGATTTTCCTATTAAGCTAACCAGAAAGTATTGCACAGTTGTTTTGTCCTGGTTTGGGACTCTTCAGTATCACTTACCCATCAGGGTTCGAACCCAGAACCTCCTGGTTACATAGTGAGCTCGTGGGTAGTCCAAACACTGGGACCGATCCAATGGTCCATGAACTCTAAATTCTGCCAATTCACGATATATTTATCGCAACTGCCAGTGAGTGTCATAGGTGGGTAACTGTTCTTTTGTTTTACTTGATGGGTCCCGTTGGTTTCTGTATTCCCCATTAGTTGATTATATTGTACTGAAACGCTCAGCCGACAACGAACTGTTAAACCTCGGCCTTATTTACAGGACGATAGTAAACCAGGAAAGGAATGTTGACGATCGACTCGACATCAGAAATCTCACCCCGCAAGAAAAAAAACAACAAACAATACCACAGCCACTGAAACTTCAGCAGCGTGAAGTCCACACCCAACTCATCGTTCCTCACATTTCAGCTTCCACTCAAGCTATGGGCTGGCGTGTGCAATACCACTCAACACAGTCTTCTTACTGTCTGTTCCATGCCTCTCCATTTGCTTCGGCATATTCTTTGTGCTATGGGTTAGTAGTTTACTAAATTTCCCTGTTGTTAATCCTTTCTGACACGCCATTTGATCTTGACGAGGGAGCCAGTGAAGGTGGCAGTTGTTGATGAAAGTCTGGTGCCACGCCAAGTCTCTGAATCATACATAGAAGGACTGATTTGACATTTGAATCTTGTTGTTTATGTATGCTAACTGAGTGTAGAGGACTTACACAGTGATTTCAGGTTAATGCAGATATGTCTTGCTTTGCCAACTATGTTTGTTTTTGATAACCTCATATGTTCTACAAGTATTTGAAAATATGCTGTCTAGATTACTGAGACAGGTGACCTCTTACAAATCTTTTTCGTTGATAGTAACTGGTGTTTATTTATTTATTGTTGTTGTTAGCTAGTTAGTTAGGTATCCTCATCACAACATCGTGAACGCAACCAAATTAGCATAGTGTGATGAGAGCCAAGCCAAAACTGTAGACAACAATTTACGTCAATGTCCACGTCCGGAATCAGGGTCACGAGAAAAACAATAACAAAGCTTAACCTTGAGGAACTTAAGAATCAATCACAGAGGACTTAACGTATGCAAATACGATTCGTAGATACATGGCTTAACTTTCTGAGAAACGGTCACAAGCAGTACAGAATAACCTTCAGCAAGAAAACAAGCAATCAGTAGACGTTGCTTCTCCGCTGACAATAATGTAAACAAAAATCTATAAATATCTCTTGATTTTCTCAATAAACAATCTGTTGCCTGGCTTTTGTCTTCTGTCGTTACAATCAGATTTCATCATGAGCTGACATCGGTTAGAGAAACATTAGAAAACCTGTGAGTATTAGATAACCTGTCTCGTCCTTGTTTCAGACTCTTCATCAGTACGCAGCCCATGGGGTTCGAGCCCTGGATCTTTCGGCCAAACGGCCCGATCCAATGGCCCATGAATTCAACGAATAAGAATGCGATGCTCACTAGCGACTGGCCTTTTTCAGGTAGGCATTTACCTGAGTTCTGGTGCGAAGTCGTGACCAGTGGTGTACAGTGAGTCAAGTTTGAAGACAAACACTCGCCACGGATGACATTAGCTAGTTGTCGCGCTATATCATGAATTAGCATAAGTTAGAGTTCATAGGCCATTGAGTCGGGTCTCAGTGGCTCGATGGTCAACGAGATCGTCTTGTAACTGGTAGGTCCCGAATAAGAACCCCAGTGAGCGCATACCCCTGAAGAGTCCCGAACTAGGACGAAGCAGCTACCCAGGTTGTCCAATGACTCCTGCAGCCAAAATCTGAATACAAATAAGTATAGTTTTCAGATTCATTCTCATTCTCAATGCCTTTTGTTACTCTTTAACTGATTAACTGATAAATGGATCAGTTGCCACATAAATAGCTAGACAGATAAACAACCAATGGGGAATATCCTTCCCCATGCCTATACCATTGTTTCTTTTATAGATATATATTCTACTTTCCTTCTCATCCGTTTGTTTGTTCTCGCTTAATTAGCCAACTGGGGGAATTAGTTAGTTAGCTGCTATATGCTTTGTTGGCGTAGGCGAGTGATATTCGTGATCACCACGTGCCTGTACTGTTTCACCGTCGTTCTAATTCAATCTAACATTTTTAAAATATAAAAACAACCTTAAAGTCTCTAAACACTAATGAAAATAACAATAAACAAAACATTATCAGTGTATTTTTGATTGCACACTAGTCAGTAACTAGTGTAATCTGTCTAGTCCTATCTTCGGTGCAGACTGAATTCTATCAGTCAGTCATGTTTGCAACGTGGCCACCATGCTAGGTGGCTCGCCATTACGGTGCACTGTGAATTGTTGGTATTAGATGGTTGGAGGCAATCGGCCACAGGAAGCCTTGGAGCTAGGTTTCGTGCTATTTGGCACTCATCAGCAAGGCGTATCTGCAACCTTGAAGGAACTCATGTCCCTTCTGAGATTCGAACCCGCGTCACCCAGTGCTGCAGTCAGAGACGTTACCACTGAGCTATTCAGGCTCGCGACTGACCTCATGTAGGACTGTATTAGATATTTTTGATTGCACACTAGGCAGTAACTAGTGTAATGTGTCGGTGGCACAGTGGTTAGGACTCTCGCCGTCCGGGGTTCGATCCCCTGCCGGCGCACACCCGATATCTATGGTCGGCCTGAAGTTGGGCTACCGATATCCATGCTGAAAATTCCACACTTGTACTGAAAATACGGTGTGGAATCAAGCTGTAAATCAAAATAAAAAAATAAAAATAATAGTCAAAAATATCCAATACAGTCCTACAGGAGGTCAGTCGCGAGCCTGAATAGCTCAGTGGTAACGTCTCTGACTGCAGCACTGGGTGACGCGGGTTCGAATCTCAGAAGGGACATCAGTTCCTTCAAGGTTGCAGATACGCCTCGCTGATGAATGCCAACTAGCACGAAACCTAGGTCCGAGGATTCCTGCCGATTGCCTCCAACCATCTAATTATCAGTGTATAGTTCCAATTAAGACTCGTTCATGCTAATTTTGTTTATTTCTATACGTTGACTTCATGTATGTAGGCATGCATTTGTATATGTGTGTAGTTTTAGTAGTATTGATTGGACATTGTAATACGTGAAAAGTATCTCAATACAATTCAATCAATGACTGACTGGTTTCAGCATAGAACTGCTTTGCGCAGAAGTGCAGTAGTTAAAGTTCCCACTAACCCACCCCTTTTCCCTTCCATGCAGCACACAAAGCAACAGAAGAGAGTAAACAGAGATTCATCAAAAGAGAGACAATAAACAGATGTGTGCGTTTGAGAAGAACAACAGAGTTTTATTGGATATAACTGACCAGTCACAAAGACTGAATACATCTACGCCAGTCATTGACAATGAGGATTTTCAGCCATATCACCAATTGTCTCCAGCCTTCATTGGTTCTTACCATCTCGAGGACCCCAATTAGCCAGTAAGGAAGTCTACACCTCCCTCCCTGCGTGACTGAATGACTTAAACTAACTGTTGTGGATTTCATTGACTGATGAAGCCATGTTTTAATTTGACCGCCACTTGATCAATCCTATGTCACTCAGCTAACATTGCCTATTGTTGAGGAAGGCGATCGATGGCTAGGGATGCATGAGTAACACCTGTCCCGTAACCATCTCAACCGATGTAGCTTCAGCCAACAACCTCATCGGTTGATTTCGCCTCCTTACATAGCAGTCGACTGATGCCTTACCTCAATACTACTCACCCTATGATACCACGGGAGATAGAACGCCGACACCTATGATCAAAGATAGCTAGTTGGCCTTTTTGTGTGTTCCACTTTCAATGACGAGATCTCACAGATATAAAGGAAGACGAAGAGAACTGACTGCTGAGCAGTACACACGTACTTTGGTCGTCAGCCAGCCGGATATCACATCTGCTAAGGTAGAGATGGCGTTAGTTGTCAGGTAAATGCCAAACAAGCCTTCTGTATCCGTGCTGAGACCTCGTCGGCGATCAACCTTCTGTTGTTGGCTGATGGAACTTCCCAAATAAGTGAAGTGGTCAACACCCTCTTCCACTTATTTCACTTCCTCTCTATTTTTAGTCAACTTTTGTAGCATCATCTTACTTACACATTTGACGGAGGGAGGGAATCTCACACGTCAAACATTCAAACTGTTTTTTCAAGAAATTCATAAACGACATGGATCACGCATCGGCATTATATGATCGCCTAAATGAGATCCATCCAAATATCAAGTTCACCATGGAATATGAACATAAAAATGAGTTCAAACGAAGGCATGATTGAAAAGTCCATCTATAGAAAAGAAACCTGGACTGGACAATATCTTCACTATAACAGCTTTTGTCCCATAAGCTATAAACGTGGATTAGTGAGGACTTTGTATGACAGAGCCAGGAAGCTATGTTCACCAAACAAGGTCGAAGAAGAACTAAATTTCGTCGAGAAATGCTTGAGGAAAAATGGATACCCTAAAGGATTTATACAGAAGTATAACAGAGAAAAAGATAAGAAAGAAAAGCATCCAACTGTAGAAAAGAAAAAAGTGTTTATTTGTCTCCCATTCAAAGGAGATGCAGTGTCACAAAAGATTGACAGAAGACTGAAAGGAGCAATAAATAGAAGCTTCCCGGCAGCAAAACTCATAACAGTATACAAAACCACTCCTTCCATAATCCAATCAAAACTGGATAAATACCCTGCTGATGTCACCTCCAACTGGGTTTATGAATTTACATGCACTTGCGGGAGCAAGTACATTGGAAGGACAGAAAGAAGAGCTTCTATCCGGTTTTCGGAACATATTCCTGTGCCTGAAAGGAAGCAAATATTCTCAGAGTGCAATTACCAGACATATTGTTGATACCGGACATCTTTTAGAGATTTCTAAGTCCTTCAAAATATTTTTTAAAATAGACATAGGACAGCAAATTTACCACGATTTGCTGAAGCGATCGCAATCAAACGATTCAAACCAACCAGACTTATGCATACAGAAAGAGAGTGTGATTAACCTCTCACTCCATTGGTAATTGAATTTTGATTTTGATTACATTAATTAGTCATCTAAGCCAGTGATCTCAACTCAATTTTATAAACCGTAACCGTTTTTTTGAGTTGCTATGTGAACCTAAAAGCTAACACTTTGTTAATTTTTTCTGTTTTCTGTCTTACCCCTCCCCCATACTTTCCACTTTGAAAGCGTATAATTTGATGATGAAGGCTTAAACTAAATAAATTGTAATGCTTACATTTTGGATGCGTCAGTTTTATAGTATCTCTTCTCTACTACTACTCAAACATTAAAGTATGTTATTATCATCTATATAACCATTGTAATTTCAGGTAGGGGTGTGCAGCTGATGAGAACCTGTGAAATAGAATGGTGATGATATCACATTTTATACTGCAAATTTCGTCTTCCTTTCTTTAATCGAAATTCAAATTGTTCTGCTCAATTCAATATTCAATGTCGGTCAACTCACCTTATCAGCCAATACCATAATACCATAATCTGATTTACCGCGAATAGCACGTCCTAAACACTGAGCAGCATGACGCATTGCATCGAAGGTGATAAATTCATTCGGTCGTATATTATATTGTTCACGAAGAAAATCTAAACGTGCCTGATAGACAAACAAACAAAAATAAAAGAAATAGTGACAAAACAATTAAGCGAAATGACAAAGAGGAAAAGCGAAATAAGAATGCAGTCAAAAGTATGAGACGGTGTTTGTGTTTTCGTTTTGTCTTCTACCATCCATCCATTGGCGTTCCGAGGATGGATACTCGACGATGACATCGGCTGGCGGTTGCGATATATACATATATATATCGCAAATTGGCAGTAGTTAGAATTTATGGGCTGTTGGATTCTGTCTGAGTGACTAAACAGTTAAAAGAGGTCGCCTCACAGCATGAAAGTCGCAGGTTCGGTTCAGGTGAGGGTGACGTGTTCTCACTGGTGTAGATTGACAAATTAAGGTTGAAATAGCTGTCCAGCACTCCTCACTTTTCAAAAGGACTCTAACTGATGTCAGTTCTTGAATATATGCTGGATTCTTAATACAATATGATGTCTACTAAAGAGAGAAGTGAAATGTTCAAGTTTCTGAAATATTTTTCTGCATTCATAGCCTCCCGAGTAGAACATAAGGCTTCAAAAGCTTTTGAAGTTAAAGTGGTAGTAGTGAAGCTCCTAGCCTCATGTTTAGCCTTCTCTCTTTTTCAAGGTCTCTCACCAGCGGCTAGTAAACTAGCTGATCGGGAATCAAACCAGGGTTTCCCACGTATTTGACACGGATTCTGTCACTGAACCATCAGCGCACAAAGTCGCCGACTTCTGAGAGGGTATCACCCTCGATATTTGCGTGAGTAACACGAAACACTAGCCAAATGAGCTATGAACCGTATATTAAATCAACCTCACGATAAATGGAAATTAAAATTTTTATCTCTTAGCTGAGGTAATGCTGAATCGAGTGTCATCAGTTGGTTGAGTTTCTGATTACCCAATTATACAGTTAATTTCATCTGACCTGTCGTATTCTCATAATAGCCATTTATTTTATTATTATTATTCCCTTGAGTTCTGAGTGGAACATCGAGCTTCAACAATACATCTCCACTTTGTTCTATTTTCTGCTGTCCTCTTCAGCTGGTCCCACGATTTCGCATAATCACTCACCTCCTCCTCCTCTTCAACACACAATCTCCTCACTGTCACTTTCGCACCGACGACCCACTTGTCGTTTCCTATTCGAATTATACTCGAACAATAGCCTGCATTGAGTACGATTTCATTCGACGGCCCCCTCCTCAATATATGCGCGACCCATCTCCATTTTCTCCTACATATTTGTTCAGCAATCGACTCTCGCCTGTTGGTTTGTTCCCAGCCAGCCAGAGTTTCTTATTGTCAATTCCCTCTGGCCGCCTTTTCGATCTTCAGTATGGAGCCAACCATCGAAGTGGGCAGCTTTTGATAAAAGTCTGTAACTTGTTAGAAATCCTTTTCGTGACACATGCACATTGCAAGTTTCTGACCCTTATAGAAGAACTGACTGACTAACTGAAGACACATTTGTGTTGAATAGAATCCGAATCTTGTTATTTATGCTGGCTTAGTGCAGAAGGTTTCCAAACTGGTTTCATGTCGATGAAGGCGTATCTTGCATTTCCGATCCTGACTTCTTCATCCATTCCGCATGTAGCTGAAACGATGCTGGCTGATAGATAAGTGAAGGATGAAACCTCTATCAAATCTCTCCCATTTATGGTGATTGGTACTGGTTGTTGTCCCTGTTGTTGCCGGTTGGTTATCTTCATCACCTGCATCTTCTCTGTGTTCACCTGGAGTCCTCTTCTCGCTGCCTGTCAGACTCTTCTGCCAGTTTGTTGGTTTTCGCCTGCCACTAATTCTTCGAGTTTGTGCGACATTCAACACAAATCATCCGCAAGTGAAATCCAGTTCTTCTAAAGTCTTCTTGTCGATCCAACGTATTCTCACCTTCTGGTACAGCCTGACACATTATTCAAGTCCAACACAATTAGGAATATCACCAATGATGACAGGTAGCCATCAAGATTTGTCTTACTCCTGTATTCACTTCGAACACCTCGCGCTGAGTGAGTTTTCCGTTGTGGATCACTTGACAAGTGTCAGGCATTGTCATATAGCCAGACAGCTGTTGAATGAGGTTCATAAAGACTTGGACACCGCACGTCGTAGTGTTGAAACATTTTCCAAATCACTTTGCATTGAAATAATCAACGCTGTCGAAGGCCTTTCCAAAGTCGATGAAGTTGAGATAGAGAGAGAGGTTTCACTGTCATTCTATGCTTGGTTCTGTGATGACGACACGTAGAGTTACAATTTAATCAGCACATGATTTGCCTTTCCTGAATTCAGCTTGTTCTGCATCTGGTCGGTCTTTTATTATCTCTGCAGGATGATGCGAATTAGTATTTTACTTGGCGTGGACACGAGCCTTATCCCGTGACCAGTTCTTGCACAGGCCTACGCCCCCCTCCCCCCTCTTTGGCAGTTTGACAAGGTAGCCTTTTTCCAATCGGTAGGCACTTTTCTTTCTTTCCAAACCTTTTGCAATAATGGTATGAGCACATTGCCTACAGTCTCTGGGTCCGTTTCCAGTGCTACTACGGAGGTTACGTCTGGTCCTGCTGCCTGCCCAAACTTCAGTAGCTTAGTAGGTAAGATATTACTGAATCGAAGGTGATCAATTAGCTGAGCTTCTGTTTCCCCCAGTTAAACTGACCACTTCTCTCTTGAAGAAGTAAGTCTCTTAGAATAAGAGGATAGAAAAGAATTCATTTTGATCCCACACAACTAAAAAGTCAGTTGACAAAAGATTCTTAAACTAGTAATATTCACAATAGTTTATCATTTTATTTTAATGTTGTTTGTCTTCTTTGAGATAGATAGTTCAGAGAGTGTGAAGTTAAAACATTGAAGATGATGCTATTTCAAACGGAGAATGGAACCTTGGCAATTAATTAACCTTTCAGCCTAAGGGAAGATCACAATGACACCAAAACACATCTATCAATCTATCTAAACTGTAAATACTCTCCACTATTGAAACAGTTAATTAACTAAAAAGCGCACTGACAACAGTTAGAATTCAGTTCTGATCGATTCCCAACCTGTTTGCCTAGACAGTCAGCGAATTGACCTCATGACTTGAAGGTTTAGGATATCATCTCTGTTCTCGGGACTCAGATCCCCACTGTTGAAGAGTCTTAACCTGGGACGAAACAGCTGTGCAGTACCCGCCACCCCCGTCTGCTAGTTTGTAATGGGAGGGTTGGTTAGGATTCCGTTATCCTGGATAGTTTTACCGTCATGAATCACACAAACATATATGATGCACCAGAGCCAAAGTGCAGATGGAGCTGAGGGATTCAAACCTAGGACACAATGGCTGGCTGAAATTTGAGCCCTATCAAGCCAATAGGTCATATTTTCACCCTCCGAAAGACATCAGTTTAAAAGAAGATCGAAACATTTTTTGTGGAAAACACTAGGTTGGAATTCAATGGTCTATACGTGGGAAGCTCAGTAATGGGTTCATTCTTATACTTGCCGGATTGTAGAATTTGTTCGTACGCGCTAAGCTTAGGTGTGCTCGCGGACCATTCAAACATATCAGTTAGAGAATCACTGAAAACCAAGGAGCACTAGATAGCTGTTTCGTCTTAGTTTGAGACTCTTCATCGGTGAGCACTCACCGGGGTTCGAACCCAGGACATTGTCTGGCGGTTGTGCCATATATATAGATCGCGAATTGACGGTAGTTAGAAATCATGGGCTATTGGTTCACGTCCTAGTGGCTGGATGCTCTTTGAGCTGGCTTTGTAACCGGAAGGTTTCAGGCTCGAATACCGGTGGGTGCTAACTGATAAAGAGTCCCAAGCGCTAGGACAAGACAGTTGTCCAACACTCCCTGGTTTCCCAATGGTTGTTTAACTAATGTGAGCTGGTGAAGAAACCTCCAATGTATCAAATCCCCACAAACTAACAATTGATAAGTTGAGGTGAGCAAAATCATAAGGAAATAACTCCTTTCCATTAGTTTCCTATTTGATTTTCATCTTTTCCTAACGATTAGTTCTTTTTTAAAGATAAATCCTGAAATAGTTAAGATAATTAATTAACCGACAACTTTTGTCTCATTCCTTTGAGTCCCGATGGTGTTAGCTTTATAGGGGGGTTGGGTGGGGTGGAGTTGCTAGTCTCCCGACCGATAGCTGCTACCTTGACATGGTGGTCGGGTTTGCATATCACAATGAACCGACGAGCTATATTGGCTGGAACCTATGTTCCTGTAGGTCCTACCATGCCAGAAAGGTTGTTTGGATAGCGGTTAGACAAAAAGCAGCTACCCAATCCAATACTATGATTCAAACAAATTCACAAAATATCATGCCGGATCGGACGGGGCCCAAATTAACAACGACCGCGCTTCCTGCTGCCGTGTCACAGGGCAGAAGTGATAAATATGCCACTGAGATACATCAAACGAAAAAGAACTAGCAAAAACAGGCCGCGTGTGACCGGCCTCAAGCAGTTGTCCCCTGGGCTCTGCGGTCACGTCACACTAACCTTTTCTCTATTTCAGGTACCCGGAGACTCAACCAACTTCCACGGTGTGGGCAGCCGGGAATTAACAACTGCCCACACACTTCCAAAAGCACAAGAAGCCTACCTGAGCATCACTCTCCCTTACTCACATCACCTTCCTCATTTTGCTTCTCTAATACAGTTAGCACTATTCTTCAGGCTAGTGAGTCATCTTCACTTCACTCTGCGACCACAAACAACGATGAGAGCCATAGAAACACCCCAGATAGTTGCTAGTCTCACGCCCAACCTTCCCTTTTTCTGAGGATTTACTACCGTCTAGTATACCAAGAGAGGCTGAGAACCGCATCGGCCAAGAATCGAACCCGGGAACACGTGCGTGATTGGTTGAAGACCATCCTACCTTTTAAGCCCTATGTTCCTCTAGGAATTAAAGGAAACAATAATAATAATAACATCCTACCTTTGAACCATCCACATTCACGCATGCACACACACAACCAATGAAATAGTCAGTTTCTATAACATACATACATACATGCACAACAATTTCATACACTGATACACTGACAAAAAGCTCTAATCACTAAGATATTCGGAAAAAGACTTGATACTAAGATGTCTAGTTTGATATCCAAACATCCATCATCATCATAATGATCATTAAATGAAATAAGGGGTGACATACCTTAAATATTCGACTTTGTGTATAAACATACGGTACACCAAACATAATAACACAACGACCAAGATGATGATCTGAAAATTCAAGAAAAAAACAAATAAAAATGGATTTAGGTTAATTTAGCATTTTTGGTGTGTGTAACCTTGACACAATGTAGTATAACGTAGTATTGATCTTTAGTATAGAGAACAGTAGAAGTGACAGACATAAATTAGTTCATACCAACCGATTGTGTTACTTAATCCAATCTATGCTAAATAATAATTAAAAGGTATGGCCGCATAATTTAATATTATAAAATGTATCACTTTTAAGAAGGTGATGTTGTTTTATGGTTTGGTTTGTAAGGGTAAGTTATGTTTTTACGAGTTGATCACGGATCGATATCAGTTAGAGAACCATTTAAAACCAGCACTTGAGGAGTACTGGACAGCTGTTTCATCCTAGTTTGCGAATCATCGGCAGTACGCACCCATTGCGTTCGAACCTAGGACCTTCGGGTTACAAGGCAAGCTCGTATACTATTCAGTCACTGGGATACGATTCAATGGCCTGGAAGGTCCTGGGCCTGGGTCCTGAATTATTTTGCCACTTAACATTTAACTATGATTATAATCATAAACATTTAATTGCATTTCATACTATCATTATTAGTATTTTATGGATTCACACCTATGATTCAACTCCCTCACCGGAAATAATTTCTGAAAAACAACATATATATATATATACGTATAGACGACTGTACAGCTTGATGATAAATTCGTTGAAAAGAGTCTCTTCGCTGAATCACCACTTGTTTTGATTATCTCTATGTCCCAATGGGAATTCCCCATGAAATATTTAATTGGAGCAATAAGAAACCCCACAACCAACTATACCTATCGTCGCTCAACACATAATGCCTAAAAAAACAACGGAGATGGATAAATCAAACACACATTTAAAGAGACTGTTGGATGACAACACATCCCAGACGCAGGCATACACCCACCCCATCCCCGCCACCATCGAGGAAGAACTGAAAGTTTACATGAGCACTAGTGGGGGGAGGGCAGCTAAATAAGACAGCAGAGAGCACAGAGTTCCACTTAGAATCCAATGGAATCATCATAATAATTTTTATTATTATTATTGTTTCCTTTAATTCCTAGAGGAATATAGGGATTCAGCCCTGCGTCTCCATTGCGTTCGGTTCTCTGCTACAGTCTTCCCCTGGCTCCAAGTCTGCCCACACGTTTTCATCTCCTCTTCACATCACCTCCTCCAAGTCACCCTTGCACTGACAACCAAATCGCCGCTTCCCTTTCGGCTGGGTTCCACTCGAGCAATGGCCTGTCTAGTGATGTTATTTGATGGTTTCCTCAGAGTATGGCTAGTCCAATCCATTTCTTCCTGCACATTTGTTTCACAATCGGTTCCTGCTGTATTGGTTCGCTCCCAGAGATCTCTGTTGGTGATCTATTCTGGCCGGCCGTCTGACCTTGAGATTCACATATCCCCCAGTACTTGAATTCCGTATCTTTTCATTTAGTTTGCCATCTGGGCAGCTTTGCCAATCTCGTACATGGTGCGGGCATTCCATGTCCCCACACAGACTTTTTCTTTTGGCTCAAGGAGATTCATCGTGCTGAAGTTTCTGTAGCAGCTTTGTTTACAGGGTGGGGTTGCTAGCCTCACGCCTGAGAAGGGGAGAGAGAAAAGGTTAGTGTTGCGTGACCGCAGAGCCCAGGGGACAACTGCTTGAGGCCGGTCACACACGGCCTGTTTTTGGTTGTTCTTTCTTGTTTGGTGTGTCTCAGTAGCATATTTATCACTTCTGCCCTGTGACACGGCAGCAGGAAGCGCGGTCGTTGTTAATCTGGGCCCCGACCGATCCGGAATGTTATTTTGTGAGTTTGTTTGAATCATAGTATTGGATTGGGTAGCTGCTTTTTGTCTAACCGCTATCCAAACAACCTTTCTGGCATGGTAGGACCTACAGGAACATAAGTTCCAGCCAGTGTAGCTCGTTAGGTCATTGCGATATGCAAGCCCGACCACCACGTCAAGGTAGCAGCTATCGGTCATCATCATAATAATAATAGTAATATATAATACCACAGAGAAATAAAAACTATTTTGTTTGAATACATAGCACACACACAAACACATAATAAGTAAACAAATAACCCAATGCACTGCGCATAATGAATAAACAATAATCCGAAGATTAATACAATACAAAACACATGGAAATATTGATTATTATTTAATTCGATCGACTGATTAGAATTAGTTAGATTATTGTTATTACGACGCCTTGTATCAATTTGTAGATTGAACAAAATAAAACACTTTGTTTTTTTCTAATTCCTTTGCGATTATTTCTCTAATCTCAAAACGAAGATTAAACTATCTATGGGTGTAGGATATGAATTTCGGACTTTGTTTGTTTGTTTGTGTTTTTTTTTTGATTGTTGAAAAAATCGATATTAATCAATATAATACACATTTGTATCTATGTAATGAGTGTCATTGAAAAGTGCAGCAAACAATAACAACAATAGCAAATCTATAGCACAAATAAACTTCACAGATGAATAACGTCAGCAAGAGATCTATTACAGAAAACCTCATACGAGTTCGCCTTGTAACCAGAAGGTCCAGGGTTCGAATCCCGGCGGATGTGTACTACTGAAGAGTCCCAAATAAGGACGAAACAGCTGTCCAGTACTTCAGTGCTGGTTTTCCAATGGTTCTCTAACTAATATCAGCTCATGATGAAATCCTGTAACCAATCAATAAATCAAATCCCTACAAACCAATACTTGAATATCAATGAAATGCTCACTAGCGACTGGCCCTATTCAGGTAGGTAGTTACCTGGAGTTCTAGTGAGAAGTCGTGACCTGTAGGATGTAGTAGGTCAGGTGTGAGGACAAATACTCGCCGAAGACATTGGCTAGCGGTTGCATTATATCGTGAATTAGCAGATGTTAGAATTCATGGGCCACTAGATCGGGTCCCAGTGGCTTATTGGTCTACGAGCCTGCTTGCCTTGTAACCAGAAGGCCTGGGGTTCGAACTCCGTGGCGTGGGTGCGCACTGATGAAGAGTCCCAGACTTGGACGAAACAGCTGCCCAGTAGTTTTCAAATGGCTCTCTAACTAGTGTCAGATCATGATGAAATCCTAGAAAACTTCATAGTCGATGCTAGGGCTGGGATACTACGCATACACCCAAACTGAGGCAGATGGCTGTCTTAAAGCGCCAAACCCCTCCCCCCTCTCTCTCTCTCCACCAAACATTCAATTCAAAGTCTGATCCACAAGGCAGTGTGGACCAGCATCACGAGCCGCATTCACATGGTTTCCGGTGACCGAAACAGGTTCATACGCGATTCGATCTATTCGGTTTAGAATAATCCGGGTTTCCCATCTCCCCAAGGTAGAGATACCAGTATGTTCATCAGTCCAGATGCTAGCGCTAGAAGTTCGAATTCGCCCTATAACTTTCATGAGGAATACCTCTTCTATGTGACTGGCTGGATTAAACATAGGACTTGGCACCGAAGTGCAGCAGTTCCAGATGCCACCTTCCAAATAGCACACAAAGGTAGACAAGAAGATGAGAGTGAAGAGAATCAATAGAGTTTTGACAAGTATAAGAGTGAAACAGAATGAGTAATGGTAGAAAGGAATATGAAAGATTACAGAGACTGAATACATCTGCGTAGGCCATTGACAACGATTTTGAGCCATGTCACCTATTGTCTCCAGCCATTGACTGATTCTTAGAGTCCCGAGGGCGGGCCCCAACCCGGAAGTCTGCATCTCCCTCCCTACCTGACTCAGTTTAACTGTCAAGGATTTCATGGATTGATGAGGCCATGATTTTGTTTGGCCACCACTTACTCTTTTCCAACCTACAACACCTATATCAGCTAGTAATGCCCGTTGGGAGGGGGAGGCGATGGTTAGACATGCGCCGCACGTGACCTAGCCATCTCAATCTATGTAACTTTATAGCCTCTTCCATTGATTTTCCCTCTTTGGCCAACACAAAAACAGTCAACCTTTTCATGTCTTCAACTCGTATTGGCCATGTTTTAGAGCCATAGAGAAGAACGGAGCGAAATGTAAAGGTAATAAATAGGGCTTATCTGACAGAGATTATGAACCTGTGGCAACATGAGAGCATTTTGAGAGGAAAATCGAAGTCTACCCAACCTAGGGCATATACTAGTTCGTTTGTAAGGGGCTTAAATTATTGACTATTCACCGTTGAAATGTGTGAGCATTGTTTTATTGTACTGCAAAACTTGTGTTATATGCAGCAGAGACTCTTGTTTAGTGAAATTGAGAACAATGTGAAGGGAATTCCTGGACATTGCGAAGGTGAAGGTGAAATGAATCAGTGAATCTGGGGTCTCAGGATGATTTCAACTAGCAGCCTTTGAACAGCCTTTTTTGAACCCAGTTTCTGGAGAAGGTCCACCATCATGTTTCAGGCCATGAGCCACACTTATGCTGTGACAGGTGGTGATACTGTAACGACAGAAGACAAGGACCAGGCAACAGATCGTTTATTGAGAAAATCAACAGATATTTATAGATTTTTATGTACATTATTATTAGCGTTATCGTTGGCAGAAAGGTAACGTCTTCTGACTGGTTGTTTTTCTGCTGAAGGTTATTCTGTCATCTCTTTGTTGCCGTCCGTTTCTTAGACAGTTCGTTGATATATATATATCTGCTAATCGTATCCGCCCAAGCTAAGTCTGCTGTTATTGGTTGTTGAGTTAGTCTTTGTTCTTGTTTTTTTCCTCATGACCAAGATTTGGGACGTAAATTGCTGTCTAAAAATTTCGGCTAGCAGACAGCTCTCACCACAATACTATCCTGTTCACTAGGCTGAAGTAGGAACGGCGGGATTAGGACCCAGGACCCGTTGATTGACAACCAAACGCTTAAGTCAGTGACCCATATCTCTTGGAGTGAGTAGTGTACGATACTCTACCAGATGTGAGCTGCACAAACAAACTGCTGGCTAACTAAGGTCATCTCCCTGAAATCATTCGTGTGCAACAACCCAGTCTAAGAAAGAAGATTCAGTTGTACAGCGCTTAATCGCTTCTATATGGGGTTCAGAAACTTTAGTGATTAGGTCGAAGAAACCGTTTCCAACAGGCTACTACTGACTTTCATCAACAGATGTGGCCTTAGAAGCAGTTAAGAAAGAACTAACTACAGATCCCGAACTTAGTCATAGGACAAAGATGCCCACTGAAGAAATTATTTTAGGAATTCAATTATGCCTCACATCTAATATCTTCAAGTTCCAAGGCAAAATATATAGACGAACAGAAGGTGTAGCAATGGGATCACCAATATCCCCTATTGTAGCAGACATTTTTATGGACAGCTGGGAAAATATGGCACTTAATACGTTTAATCCTACTCCAAAAATATGGTGGAGATATGTAGATGACACATTCACAGTGTTAAAAACAGAACATATCTCTAGCTTCTTGACACATATAAACTCAATAGTGGAGGGAATAAAATTCACATTTGAATCGGAACCTGAACAAGGAAAATTAGCTACATTAGATTGTGAAATAAAACGAATAGAAGAAGGCAAACTACACACTAGCGTTTATAAAAGTTAACGCATTCTGCTAATAGATATTTAACCTTTTATTCGTCTCATCTGTTAACTGTTAAGGCAGGCTTAGTTAAGTGTCTAACAAACCGAGCAGTAGCATTAAGTAGCACAAGAAAAGATCTAAGTGATGAAATAAAACAGATAGAAGAAGCATTGGTATCAAATAACTATCCTATAAAATTCATTAGGAAGAACAGTAAAGGCTAAAAACAAAATAAAAATAATTGTGAAATTAATAATGATAACATAAATAAGAGAGAATATAAGTCATCTACTGTTATACCATATAAGGAGGGGATATCTGAGGCCCTACGTAGGATTCTCAATAAAGCAGGAGTTACGGTGGCATTTAAACCTACAAACTCACTCAGGTATGACAAGTTCTGTAGGTTAAAGGACCCGGTGGACCCAATTGAACAAAATAATATAATTTACATAATACTTTGCAATGACTGTGAGTTAAGTCAACTATATAGGTTGAACTAGTAGATCGGGGGTAATCAGATTGTCGGAACATAAGAATTTAGCTAGGGTAAGAGTGGTTGACCCTGAGAAGATAAGTAAATTAGAAAAAAGCTCAGCAATTGCACTTCACGCAATACCACACAACCACACAATAGGGTGGGAGAGGGTTAAGATTCTAAGAAGTAATCTATGTAGGTGGAAAGAGAGATTGATTACTGAATCCTGGTTCATTGAATCTACACCCAACACATGCAACAGAAATGACTCAATGCAAATACCAGAGATATGCATGGAAGATATTATTACCACCAATCAGTCAAATCAGAGGAGGATAATAAATAATCTTGAGATTCTATTTCAATTCACATGCATTATAACATTCTAACAGGTTACTTATTATGACTATAAAAACATCTTATTTCCCATCTGATTGTATTTGATCAATAAGACTCATATTATTATTATTTCTGAATGTACATAATCTCATATTGATTTTTATTCAAATCTCTAATCATCAATTTCACTCATGTATATAAATGAAGGGAAAAAGTTGTGTGAGTGAGTAACTTGATATGATTATGAGCAGTAATAATTTGTGCTCTAAACATGGTCATCAGTTAATATTACTGTGTAACACACTGTGTGATTTATCCAAATAAAATCTTATCCATAATGGAGTTACACTCTACCACAGTGCCCAAGTTTTATACTCATATACCCACTTTGTTCGTCTACTGAAAGTAAAATGACTGACCAGAAAGAGCTCTGATAGACAAAGAACTAACCAATTACCCCTATTAACCAACAAATATGCAAAAGGAAAATAATCGATATGGATGGATTGGACACACATACACACACACTGAGGAAACCATTTGAGTGATATCACACACGCCAAGCACCAATCCCCACCTCGAGTGGAACTTGAATAGGGAAAAGATGAGTTTAACGAGGTGCTGAGGGTTACATGAAGGATAGCGTGTGAGGCAAGGAGGTAATGAAAGCCTAAAGTGACTCGTGGAGTCAGTTAAAAAAAAGAAACTGCCGAGAACAGGGTGAGTTCCACTTACACTGGACTGTGTCAAACAGTCTTATCATTAATTAACACAATTTTCGCCTCTCTTTCTAACAGAGTATGGTGCGTACGATTGAAAAGAGAAGACAGAGATGGACGGTTAGTTTGCTGGTACGTATCATTCATACATTTGGATGGCATTTTGGTATCGCCCATGATGACTGCAATTAAATAATCATTCAGTTAGTAAGCAGTTAGTTGGATTTCGTAGCGGAGCTTTTTATAGAGTATCGGACTAATAATATAGAGGCTTCTTGATTCAAACTCCGTCATGAGTCAGAATTTCCTTTAGAGAATTAATTACCTGAAGAACAGCAAACAGTTTCTATGATATCCTGACTGCTGACTTATTTTCAAGATTATGAGTCACACTTCTAGTGTGTTGCGGGGTGGGTGGGTAGGAGAACGGAAGGCTACTGATATACTATCCAGTCCAGTTGGCCGAACTGAAGTAGGTGGAAGGCGACGTGAACTCAAGACTCGTTCATTGGCTGAGAGTTAATTGCTTATGCATTCGACTTTCAACCAATAAGTTCAGGGTTCACACCTCCCCCCCCACATCTACTTCAACCTGACCATTTGGACAGTATGAGTAGCTGTCACACACACACACAATGTGCGGTTCTCATAAACTATAACCCTATAACTGGATCCTGTCCGAATTCCTATTAAAAAACGCCTAAAAATCAAGAACTTGATGAACACGTCAACAATTAGCGCTCAAACATTGAGTTAAAGAGAGAGAAACGAAAAAGATCTATTATACAAAGTAGACAACCTTCTTACCAAAATCAATACCCTCAGATACTCGACCACGAACAACTGATAATAGGACAGCTCCACGACCATTTTCACATGCCTGAAAACAGAGATAGACATTAACAAAAACAGAGAAAAAATTAGTTTTATCATCCCACGGTAGTAGTTTCGATTACTGGTGACCAAAGTCATTATTTCCAAAAAAAAGTTGTGAGTATTCTGATAAAACTGTACTCAACAACTACTATTATTTATTTATTATTGTTTCCTTTAATTCCTAGAGGAACATAGGGCTTCAGTTACACGTCTCCATTGCGTTCGCTTCTCTGTTAGAATCTTCACCTGGCTCCAAGTCTAACCACACGTTTTCATCTCCTCTTCACATCACCTCCTCCAAGTCACCCTTGCACTGACGACCAACTCGCCACTTCCCTTTCGGGTTCTACTCGAGTAATGGCTTGTCTAGTGATGTCACTTGATGCTCTGTTTCCTCAGAGTACGGCCAGACAATCCATCTCCATTTCTTCCTGCCTATTTGTTTCACAATCGGTTCCTGCTGGGTTGGTTCGCTCATTGCCAGAGATCTCCGTTTCTGATCTTTTCTGACTGGCCATATGGTCTTGAGTAGTATTGAGCGAAGACAACTGTTAATGAAGGTCTGTAGTTTGTTTGAGATGCTCTTCATGACGCGCAATGCAAGTCTCTGATCCGTATAGAGTAACACTGAATGACTTCACATTGGAGTTGAAAATCCGGATCTTATTTTTGATACTGAATGCTGTTGACCTCCACACAGACTTGAGAGTAATGAAAGCTTGTCTTGCTTTTCCAATTCTTGCTCTGATATCCTCGTCAGTTCCGTCTGCCTGTAGTTGAAACGATGCTTCCCAGGTAGGTAAAAGAGGTTGTTTCTTTCAGGTTCCTTCCATTTATGCTGATCGTTGTCTGTTGTCCTTGTCCAGGAATCTTCATCCCTTACCTCTGTTTTCTCTATGTTCACCTGAAGTCCTTCCTATCTTTGATGCTTCTTCTGCCAACTTGCTGCTTTTCGCTTGCATATCTTCCAGTGTTTGTGGGAAATCAGACATATATCATCGGCGAAGTCCAGATCCTCCAAGTTTTTCGTGAGGGTCCATTTCATGCCTGTTTCCTCATTTCCCGTCCTGCTGTTTGTCGCATTATCCAATCTACTGCAATCAGGATAATAATAATAATTATTATTATAAATCCTCTATTTGTGAAGTCGTTTCCGTCCTAATGGATTGATTGCTATCGAACGAAATCCCAGTACGTATATATAAGGCTCATGTGGCATATATATGACAACCCATTTTATCTCTCCTGGCGTAGGAGGGGATATCCGGCTATCCATCACAGGAATATGAGTACTGAGCAACAGTTCGCGCTCTGTCTCCCTTTGTGACCTTAAGATAGGGCCATTCGAAGTGGAAGATATGATATAGACTGTTTGTATTCTCTGTCTCTCTCTCCCATGTTGAATGGTACAATACGGTGAGTGAGTGTACTGAGGCAAGGCTTAGAGCTTTAGGTAACGAGATTCAGTATGAGGCTACATTTATTGAAATGGCTACGACATGTGGTATACACACAGAACTACCGCCTTCCTTGACAAGTAATGTTAGCTGATAAAGGATTAGGTTAGAAAAGAATAAAGGTTGGTCAAACCAAAACCTGGTTAGCTCAGTCGGCAGAGTATCAGACTTTTAAATGAGAGCCACGGGTTCGAGCCCCCCATCGGGTGGTGGCATTTAAGTGCGTCGGTGGCATAGCGGTTAGGACGCTCGCCGACCACGCACATGATCCAGGGTTCGATCCCCGGCCACCGACGCACTCCTTTACCTCGCTAAGCCAGTAATAATGCCTGTAAAGAGAAAAGGTTGGGGGGCATGAGGCTAGCAACCCCATCCTGTAAAAATAATCACCACTGCTACAGAAACTTCAAGCCACTAGCTTGAGGCCCCCCTATGTTCCACTGGGAACGTGAAGGAAATTTAAATTAAAAAACCAAAAACCTGGAACCAGTCTACGTAAGAAGATGCCAGCTGTCTGGTTGGAGTCGTCGGGATTCTAAGAACCAATGGCTTACAACTGTTGACGGTATGGATCAAAATCATTCTCAATGACGCAGATGCATTCAAATCCTCGCAGTAATCCATGTTACTATTCTTTCTTTCTCTCATATACTTATGCTCATATTCGTTCATATAAATGCAGGCAGATAATTATGGACACCAATTTGATTGGGATAATGTCGACATTTTAAACAGAGGAAACACCAAAAGTGCTGCCAGAGAATTCCTAGAAGCCTGGTACTCATGCAAACATGCGATTAACACACATATTAATATGGACTAGATCTATCAACTAATAAAAAGCAAATCATGTGAAGAGAAAGTTTAAAATACGAATCAATAAAAAAACAAAATAATTGAGCAAAGAATATCCTTTTCGATAATTTCGTCTTCTGGCCCTACATATATATATATATATATATATATTTTCAAAAGAATGGACACGGAACAAAGAGTACTCTTTTCGATAAATTCATCATCAGGTTCTACAATTAGATATACATTATAATGAATGAATGAATTAGTCTTATGAACGACATTAATGTTGTTTAAATAACATCGAATCAATAATATTGATAAATTACAGCTGAACAGCATCAACATAAAATAAGCTGAATTTCAGAAGAATTAGGAAAGATAATAGTACAAATTCATGAGTTTATAGTCTCTACTGAGGGCCAGGGCAGTAGTAGAAGCTGGACACAGAGCACTGGTTGTTTGAGGCGAATTGCAATAGCCTCTGCTGTTTGGAGCATGCGATGCTTCGACGATTTTGGTAGTCTGTTAGGCACCCGGTATATTACAGAGAAGGATTCTTCTACGCTGGCTTTGTGACATTCATTATAATGTATATATAATTGTAGAACCTGATGATGAATTTATCGAAAAGAGTACTCTTTGTTCCGTGTCCATTCTTTTGAATATATATATATATATATATATATATATATATATATATATGTTTATATACATAGAATATTCTAGAATAGTCGTCCATAACAATATTGATGTTTTTAAATATTATCGACTTGTTAAGTAAGATCACAATGGAATTACATTTCGCGAAATATGCATAAATAATAATAATAATAATAATAATAATAATAATAATAATAATGATAATATAATAGCAAGTAGAATATCCAATTAAATTAAGGAAATTTCTACAAAAAATTGAGGATCATTAGAACCTAGATGGCCAAGGAAAAAGCAATTCCTGAGAACTTGGTCGTTACACACACACACTTAGAGAAATGAGTGATCTTAAGACACAAAGTTTCCCTTGTAAATTCAAAATCATTCAGACGTCAATGTTATGTATATATATATGTTTCGCCGGTGACTTACAGTAAAATGTAAGACTCGAACTAAGCACTTTTAATCATTTGAGATTGTTACTAACCTCACACTTAACATTCCCTCTTCTCAAGGCTTATTATCCACCTGTTATTAAGTTAAACGATGTTTAAAAGTGTATCTGCCGCCCAGAATCAAACGTAGACATCCCCATTGTGGTTGTTGCTGAACATCTCAACCATTGAACATTGATTCGTGTTTATCTTAAATGAAATCACTTCTTAAGTGTTAGATTGTAGGTTTTTTGATTTATGTCAGGTTTCATCACGGATTGATATCAATCAGAGTATTGGGTGAATGTTTCGTCCCAGTCTGCAACTCTTCAGTGGTACATACCTATGATCTCAGCCAGCAATGAGACAAAGGACATTCAAGTTATAAGACGAGCTCGTTGTTAACCATTCAGCCAATGGGACGAAATCCAATGGTCAGATCATGTGATGCATAACAACACCACTGTCAGTCGACTTCATCGGTGAATAAGTGTCTTCATAGCCGACCTAGTGGGCAGCACTGGACACAGTAGTAGGAGAGACAACATATCACCGACTCTAGTATTTCATTTCTTGACGTCGTTATGACTAGAAAAGAGGATGGTACCAAAAGAAAACCTACATAAACTAGTCAGTATACTCATTTTTTCAGCTTCGTGCCCTTAAAATACAAACGCAATCTGATAAAGTGCTTGGTTCCCAGAGCAAGAGCAATTTGATCGGACGAATGTCTTGATGAAGTACTTAATAATATTAAACAGTTGCTAAGTGAAAATGTTTATCCAGAAAAGTTAATTGATAAGAATATGAAACTAAAACCAAAGCAGCCCAAGGTACCAACAGTTCCAAAAAAGGCCTTATTCATACAAATGCAGTTCCTTGGGGACAACACCAGTGAGATACTAACACAGCGCCTTAGAAATGCGGTAAAAAGAGCATTCCCTGCTGCTGAATTACGCTGTATCTTTAAAACCACTCCTCTTCTGCGTTCGTGAATAAAAGACAAACTGCCTAATTTCGCCTCTTCCATGTGTATCTACCAACTTAACTGCTCCTGTGGAGTGAGCCAGTTAGTTGCATAGGCAATACAATTAGGCGTGTTTCTCGGCGGATTTCCGAACATCGCCCTGCATAGTGGTGGGCTAAGTAAAGGACAAACAAAATCTATTCTCATAGCGCTATTCTATCTCATCTTGTGGATACAGAACACAAGATTGATGTCAACAAGGCAGCTTTCAAAGTCATTTACCGAGCATACCAACAAATCTTAACTTCGCCTTAAGAGTTCGTTTACTACACATATTGCTGAGGCTGGCCGTTGGGATCCACATTAAGAAGCTAGTTCAGACATTGTCCATATCTTGGCCATTTGGGTTCGAATGATCCTCAACATTTTGTAGAAATTTCCCTAATTTTAGTTGTTATTCTATGTGCTATTATATTATTATTATTATAATTTAAGCATCTTTAATGAACTGTAATTCTATTAATCTTACTTTACAAATCGGTATTGTCTTAAAAAACACTAATATTGTTATTGACTACTATTCTAGAACATTCTATGTTTAGAAACATATGTATATATAATTGTAGAGCCAAAAGAGAAAATTACCGAAAAGGATATTCTTTGATCAATTATTTTGTTCTTTTTTCTAAATGTCTGAAAGATTATTTATGGTTGAAATTCCTGTAGACGTGTAAACGATATATATGCTGTGTATTGTGAATAATAAAATTGTTGACGTGATTGTCGCAGTTAAATCAGACTTCTGTGTATCTACTCGGAGTAGGGGAATACTTCCAAGCGATCAGTTGGCTATACAGTGTCGGGACTGGAGATTCATTCTAGTCGAATTAGGCAACACATCCAACAAATTACGAACACTCTGTTACAACATATATATTTGGCAACAGTGTTATGCAGAGTTCAATACCATCATAGCATATTATGGTGACTAACGAAGCTGAATACTAGTGAAATTCAGTACAATATGAAGTCATTAGTCTCTAACGGGGTGTTTTAACCTCGTCCTTCAGTTTTGAGCTAGTCCACCAGCGACAGCAGCATTATGAAAACTGTCAAGTTAAGCTGATCAAAATACTTATTATTATTGTTCCCTTGGGTTCCTAGTGGAACATAGGGCTTCAACTACACGTCTCCACTTGCTTCTGTCTTCTGCTGTACTTTTCACCTCCATCCATGTTAGTCCATTCTGTTTCAGCTCTTCTTCACACGATCTCCTCCATGTCACCCTTGGACGTCCCTCTCGCCACTTCCCTTTCGGGTTCCACTCGAGCACTGGCCTGACGCGTGATGTCACTGAGCGGACTCCTCAGTGAGTGTCCATCTCCACTTTCTCCTGCATATTTGTTGGGTGATTGGTTCTTGTTTTCTTTGTTCCCATAGTTTCTTGTTGGTGATTCTTTCCGGCGGCCATCTGATCTTCAGTATAGAACGAGGACAGTTAGTTGTTGATAAAGGTCTGCAACAGGCTGTTGGAAATATTCTTTGTGACCCGCCAAGTTCCAAGTGATCCGTATAGAAGAAGTGACTAACTTGACGTTTGTATTGAAAATCCGAATTTTGTTGTTTGAGTGTTGCTGAGTGACGAAGATTTCCAGATTGGTTTCAGGTTGATGGATGTGTTTATCGCCTTCCCGATTCTCTATTTGACATCCTCATTCGTTCCTCGTGTAGTTGAGACAATGCTCCCCCTAGATAAGTGAATGAAGTAACCTCTTTCAAATCCCTCCCATTGATGGTGATTGTCGGTGGATGTTGCTGATGCTATTATTGTTGTTGGTTGGTTATTTTCATAACCTCCGTCTTGACTATGTTCACCTGGAGTCCTGTCTTTGCTGTTTCTTCGACAAAATCATCTCTGGAGCCATCTAGTCATTCACATACTGAGATTATTGATTCTCCAGAGTCCAGTTAACGGGAGAAGTACAGAACATTTCATATATTTGGTTCCCTTGATAAAAATTTCGATTAAAGAAAGGAGGACGGAATTTGCAGTATAAAATGGTATCATTCTATTTCACAGGTTCTCATCAGCTGCACGCCACTACCTGAAATTACAATGGTTATATACAGATGATAATAACATACTTTAATGTTTGAGTGGTAGTAGAGAAGAGATACTATAAAATTAACGCATCCAAAATGAAAGCATTACAACTTATTTAGTTTAAGTTATCATCATCAATTTATACACTTTGAAAGTTGAAAAGAAGGGATAGGGATAAGACAGAAAACAGAAAAATTGATTAACAGAAACAGTGTTAGCTTGTAGGTTCACACAGCAACTCAAAAAACAAAAGGCAGTTACAGTTTATGAGATTAAGATTTGTTCAGTGAGTTGAGATCACTGAATTAGATGACTAATTAGTGTAATCAAAATCAAAATTCAGTTACCAAGGCAGTGAAAGGTTAATCACACTCTCTTTCTGTATGCATAAGTCTGGTTGGTTTAAATCGTTTGATTGCGATCGCTTCGGTAAACCGCAGTAAATTTGCTGTCTTTTGTTTATTTAATATTTTGAAGGACTTAGAAATCTCTACGAGATGTCCGGTATCAACAATATACCTGGTAATTACACTGAGAATATTTGCTTTCTTTCAGACACAGGTTTCTTGAAAAATATTTTCAGAAAACCGGATTCAAACAAGATTTATGCATACAGAAAGAGAGTGAGATTAACCTCTCACTGCCTTGGTAACTGAATTTTGATTTTGATTACAATAATTAGTCATCTAATTCAATGATCTAAAATCACTGAACAAATCTCAATTTCATAAACTGTAACCGCTTTTGTTTTCTGACTATCTATGACAAGCTAACACTGTTCTGTTAATCAATTTTTTGTTTAGGATGTATGCAGTTGATGAGAATCCACGAAATAAAACGAGCTCGTATTATCCTGCAAACATGTCCGTTCTTTCTCTCTTCAATTTTTTCTGTTTTCTGTCTTACCCCCTTGCCCCCTCTTTTCTACTTTGAAAGCGTATAAATTGATGATTAAAACTTAAACTAAATAAATTGTAATGCTTTCATTTTGGATGCGTCAATTTTATAGTATCTCTTCTCTACTACCGCTTAAACACTAAGAAAGAAAGACACCCAACTGTAGAAGAGAAGAAAGTGTTTATTTGTCTCCCATTCAAAGGAAATGCAGTGTCAAAAAAGATTGAGAAAAGACTGAAAGGTGCAATAAATAGAAGCTTCCCGGCAGCTACACTCATAACATTATATAGCACCACTTCTTCTATAAGCCACTCGAAACTGAATAAATACACCGCTGATATCACCTGCAACTGCGTTTATGAATTTACGTGCACTTGCGGCAGCAAGTACATTGGAAGGACAGAAAGAAGGGTTTCTATTCGGCTTTCTGAACATATTCCAAAAAACTTGTGCCTCAAAGGCAGCAAATATTTTCAGAGTGCAATTACCAGACATATTGTTGATACCGGACATCTCGTAGAGATTTCTAAGTCCTTCAAAATATTAAATAGACAAAGGACAGCAAATTCACTACGATTTGTCGAAGCGATCGCAATCAAACGATTCAAACCAACCAGACTTATGCATACAGAAAGAGAGTGTGATTAACCTTTCACTGCCTTGGTAACTGAATTTTGATTTTGATTACAATAATTAGTCATCTAATTCAGTGATCTCAACTCACTGAGCAAATCTCAATCTCATAAACTGTAACCTCCTTTGATTTTTGAGTTGCTATGTGAACCTACAAGCTAACACTGTTCTGTTAATCAATTTTTTCTGTTTTCTGTCTTATCCCTCCCCCCTCCTCTTTTCAACTTTGAAAGTGTATAAATTGATGATGAAAACTTAAACTAAATAAATTGTAATGCTTTCATTTTGGATGCGTCAATTTTATAGTATCTCTTCTTCTCTACTACCACTCAAACATTAAAGTATGTAATTATCATCTATATATAACCATTGTAATTTCAGGTACGGGCGTGCAGCTGATGAGAACCTGTGAAATAGAATGATGATATCACATTTTATACTGCAAATTTCGTCTTCCTTTCTTCATCGAAAGTACAGAACAATTTATCAAATCAAATGAATTATTATTTGCACAGTTAGCTTTCAATGAATGCATGATAATCGATGTTAAAAATCAGGATTCTAATAATGCATGAAAAAAATCTAGTAAAAGGCACCATTTGTGCAAAATTCGGAGATATGATCTGTGTTCAAGTGCAGAGGTTTTTCACTCCAGTTTCTCCTACCTCAGAGTGGCAGGAAGAATTTTCTCCACTTCCCACTAGACATGCCGTTTTGCTAAAGGCGCTTCTGAAGATATTTTCAACTTAATTCAAATGAACTGTCGTCAAGATTTGACAGAATAGTTCTAAAATACTTGGACGCCGAGTGAGAAGTAGACATTTGTAAAAAATTATATTTGTAAAATCTCAGCGAGATTGAAATGAGTAATTCCAACGTTTACTGCGTTTGGCGATCTGGTCCGAACTTCTTCAGGGAAATTAATCGAAATTAACATAACACAGGTTTATATATAAAAGGAACATCACTTGTTTTTAAAAAATTTGTCCAATCATGAGTCATTCAAAAAGTATCAACAAGTATAATAAACAAAATTTTATCAGCTGTGATCAAAATTTGACCCCGGACTTACAAATATTGGTCTACCTTTGTTAAACACTTTAAACAGTGTGTATGTGTGTGTGGGTGAACAGTGGTAAAACATGTCTTAACGTCTCCATAAGAAGATATGGACAGTGGAGAATTTTGACCAAGTATTAATAATTAGTGATACATACCCATTTTTTTTATTTATTAATAAGGATTTCCTATGCATCAGCTAACATCACGCCTTCAGGGTGCTTCTACGAAACTCTAATCCTAAACACCATAATTTTGAAAATACGTCTAATCATAAAATTCTAGATACTAACAGTTTGAACAGACATGAAGGTTTGATGTTAGCTGATGCATAGGAAATCCTGATTAATAAATAAAAAGTGGATATGTATCACTAATTATTAATACTTGGTCAAAATTCTCCACTGTCCATATCTTCTTATGGAAACGTTAAGAAATGTTTTACAACTGTTTACCCACACACAAACACACACTCTGTTTAAAGTGTTTAACAAAGGTAGACCAATATTTGTAAGTCCGAGGTGAAATTTTGATCACAGCTCATAAAATTTCGTTTACTATACTTGTTGATACTTGTTGAATGACTCATGATTGGACAGAGTTTGTAAAAACAAATGATGTTCCCTTTATATATAAACCCGTGTTATGTTAATTTCGATTAATTTCCCTGAAGAAGTTCGGACCAGATTGCCGAACGCAGTAAACGTTGGAATTACTCATTTCAATCTCTCTGAGATTTTACAAATATAATTTTTTACAAATGTCTATTTTCAACTTAGTTGGTGAAAAATCCCTTGGGATCTCTTCGATTCATTTCAATCGTCATGATATTATGGATATATATGGAGCATTGACTGAAGGGATAAACTACCCTTTAGAGAGAGAAAGAGAAAGACTTTTTCGTGATATCCATTTTGATGAAATGATACAAATTTTTTGAGGAATTTTTGTGGAACAAACCATAAATATATTCAATACCCGGTACAAATGTTTATTTCTGTCCAAAGAACAATATGGCAACTTCCTTACTTTTGCTCGTAGAGCTCACCATGCCACCAGCAACCGAAGACCCCAGGCTATTTCGAGGCGCAGAAATACCACAGACAGAGAGTACATAGACTTAAAAATGCCTTCAGTGGTCCCCTAACTGTAAATCTATTCAAAAGGGGAGGTGTTAGGACGGACAGCATATCTCTCAAACATGTATTTCGTCCCAATATACATACATGTATTCTTTCCTTCGAGTTTCCAGTAGAACATACGACTTCAAGTGACAAACAGTGAAATATCCATAGCGGTGGCGTCTGTCTGTCTGTCTGTCTGGATTCAACATAGAACTTGGCACCAAAGTGCAGCAGTTCGAGTTACCACGTCCCAAATAGCACACACAAAGGTAGACAAGAAAATGAGTGAAGGGGATCAACGGACTTTTGACAAGTATAAGAGTGAAACAGAATGAGTAATGGTAGAAAGGAATATGAGACTGAATATTACAGAGACTGAATACATCTGCGTAAGCCATTGACAACGATTTTCAGCCATGTCACCTATTGTCTGTAGCCATCGATTCTTAGAGTCCCGAGGGCGGGCCCCAACCTGGAAGTCTGCATCTCCCTCCCTACCTGACTCAGTTTAACTGTCAAGGATTTCATGGATTGATGAGGCCATGTTTTTGTTTGGCCACCGCTTACTCTTTTCCAACCCGCACCTATATCACCTAGTAGTGCCCGTCCGTCGGGGGAGGCGATGGTTAGGCATGCGCAGCACGTGATCTAGCCTTCTCAACCTATGTAACTTTATAGCCTCTTCGATTGATTTTCTCTCTTTGCCCAACACTCTACGCCTAACGTCAACATTACTTACCTTATTATACCACCTAACGTGAGAAAGAGATCGTAGACATCTATGATGGAAAGCAGTCAACCTTTTCATGTCTTCAACTCGTATTGGCCATGTTTCAGAGCCATAGAGAAGGACGAAGCGAACTGCTGAGCAGTACACACGTCCCTTGGTTGATAGCCGGATGTCACGCCTACGCCAAAGACGGTGTAAGTTAGCGAAAGCAGCCCGAGCTTTTTGGATCCGTGCTGTGATTTCGTCACCAATCAATCCATTGGTGCTGATACAACTTCCCAAATAGGTGAAGTGGTCAACATGTTCTATCACTTCACTCCCTATCACTAAGCTAGGGGTAGACGTAGTCCAGTCCTGTAGTGGCATCTTACATTTTACAGGGTCGAATCGCATGCCAAACATACGAAGATTGCTGCTGAAGGTGTTCAGAAGATTCTGAACTTTGTCAGCATCCTCCCCTAATAGGACTACGTCATCTGCATATTCCAAGTCCATAAGACTACCTTTCACTCAATGGGTTTACTAGCCTCACGCGTTGCCTTGCCTTCCCTCTTCACCCTGCTTACTACCGGCTGCTAGGCAAAGCTTGATACTGTGTCAGCCGGGAATCGAATGCCGGATCAGGTGCACAATTGGCGGGCATTCTTACCATTGAACCATTGATGCTTCTTGTATCACTAGCTATCACTAACTTTATAAATGATTAACTGATTGATTGATTTAATCGCTGTTTTGCTTTTTGGCAATTTCTCTCTCACGTTAGCTAACTAGCTGGCTGGGTGGTTTGATCGATTATTATTGATTATTGATTAACTGTGAAGAATTTAAAAAAAGGCCTGATGTTTCTTTGTTTTCCTCTCAGATTAAATTACCTCTTATTGTTGTTGTTGTTGCCGCTTTAATTACATGACAACAATGATACGTGGTGTGTTTATGATACTCAAACACAAACACACGCACACACACACCCACAAACACATGCGCGTACATACTGTGTGAATTAATATGAAAAGCTTTCCGTCTATTAGAATACATATTTATATATACGTATACAATAATAAACTATACTGTGTATTCTCTTTATCACGGAACAACTCGCTTCCTTGTTGGCTCACTCACTCACTTACTACTCATTGACACACACACACACATACACACGCACGCACGCACACACACACAGAGTTTCACAACCAACCACATCAATAATCCAATCAACACTGGAATATAAAATGCAGGAAAGTGAAAACAACAATAACAACATTAAAGACACCAGTAAAAGATACACTTGTACGCAGAAGATATCATCACGTGAACTTAGTACATACCGTTTATTGATTTCCTTTTGTTTTTCTGCTGTTGTTGTTGTTTGAGAATATTTTATTTTAATTAGTGAGCAGCAGAAAGATTAGAAGGATTAACAAACACACTAGGCTTGATTACAATAAAAAAGGGTATAGAGCTAGTACAGCTATCCATCCAATTAAATTAATGACATGGATTTCTACTGTTGATATATGGATGATACATTTGTGGTTATGAAAGACGAGAATGATGCAATGAATATCCTTGACAAGTTTAACGATGCACATTCAGCAATAAACTTTACCATAGAGAAAGGAAGTAATGACAGTATCTCATTCCTAGATGTCTTCATGGCAAGGAAAGATGATGGCACACTAAGAAGGAGTGTGTATAGGAAACCTACCACAACAGGTCAATACACTCATTTTTTGAGTTTTGTACCTTTGAAATATAAACGTAACTTGGTAAATTGTCTGGTTCATAGAGCTAAGTTAATATGTTCAGACGACTGCCTCAATGAGGAGCTTAAGATTATTAAAGAATTACTTAGAAAAATTGGTTATCCAGATAAATTTATTGAGAAGAATATGATTTCAGCACCAAGGAGAGTCAGTATTGCTACAGTTTCGAAAAAAACCAATGTTCATAAAATTGCAGTTCCTCGGTAACAACATCAGCGAAATCATAACACAGCGCCTGAAGAATGCAGTTAAAAAAGCTTATTATGCAGCAGAAGTACGCTGTCTCTTCAAAACCACCCCTATTCTATGTTCGAGAAATAAGGATAAACTACCTAAATTTGCCCCTTATATGTGTGTCTACCAGTTTGACTGCAGCTGCGGAGCCAGCTACATTGGGCGTACAATTAGGCAGGTTCATCGTCGTATTTCTGAACATCATCCAGCGTGGTTAAGCAAGGGACAAACAAGATCTATTCGTAGTTATATTTTAGCACACCTTGTTGATACTGAGAATAAGGTTGATGTGAATACTGCATTTAAAATTATTTATCGCATTCCGACTAATCTTAACTTCGCTCTACGAGTTCGTCTTCTACAGACAGCTGAAGCAATCGGAATCCACCAGAAGAAACCAAGCCTATGTGTACAGAAGAAATTTGTACAGCCACTTTCCTTACCGTGGCCATCGTTACAAGACAGGACTACGTCGACTTCCTTCCCCTCCCCCTAAACCTATTAAATTATAATTGTCCAAATTATTTTATTTTTATTTTGACCACTTCATCTTTAATTACGTGTTATCCTTGTAAAATTAATTTATTCTATCCATTTCTACCTTTTAAAAATATATGTACAGAAAGGACTATATTATTTACGCATTTCGTCCTGTTCAGAACTCATCATCTGGATATACCCCTCTTTTTTTCAAACGCCAAAGCTTTAACCACTAGACCACTTCTTAAGCCAAGAGAGCCACCACTACTTGTGTAACAGGGATGAGTTTGAGTCAATTTCCTTTTTCCCGTCTGCTCCCATAATGGGACGCCTCAAAGATGTCTAAGGATTACCAGTAATATCATTTTAGCGGGTGGTGACTAGCAGTGGGATCTAGGATGTGTTGTTCCGTTCCAAGTGGAGCGGATGTATAACTCCGTTTCCGATGAGTGATTGTGTTCCCAGCCTAGACTTGAACGCGGAAATCATTGTTTTCAGCGCCAAAGCTCTGCACAGAGACATAACATCTCGGTGCAAGATAAACCAATTAAACCAGGAAATGGACAAGGTGTAGGTAGTTCTCGTGACCTAGTAGATTACGTTTTGACGTTTGAAACGCTGAGTGTTGGGTTCGAGTCCTAGTGGGAGCAGTATCACTTACTGGAGTTGCAGGTATATGCAATTGATGAGTCTAAAAAGGACGAAATGTGCTCACCACCATCAATCAAATAATATCATTATGTTAACCTTTAGATATCATCACAGTGTCTGTTCGCACTAAGAGATAACATGCCGGGATTCGTCGGCAAGGCGTATCTATAATCTTGAGAGGGCAAAGTTAAACTTTAATCACCACTAGCTGCCAATCAGTGAATAACCTTGAACGCACCAATCACACGAAGGAGGCATTTTTGTGTATGGAATACACATATTTATGTAAATGAATGCATAAAAACTGTATAAAAGTGTTACTTAGGATAGATTTTTCTCTCACATGTGATAAAAACATCTTCCAGTCTAGCAAAGGAGTATCAATGGAAAAGTTACACCACACTCTACACATATTTTCGTCTAAATCATTAGAAATGACATCGCTTCGAGACTCATAAACGGCTCTAATCCCGTTTTTTATCCTTCTCTAAAAGCCATCGATATAATAGGTGTGGGTCCGTGTGTAATGGGATCTACAAAATCATTAGAATGGTTGGCTCTGTGGTGAACGTATCTAAAGGAAGACAATGAGTTGTTACAACCTTTTCACTTTCTAGAATGCGATATCCCTTCAGTGCTATTTCTAGTTTCAGTAGCTGCATCTCTCACAGGCTGTTTTAAAACCTAATAATAACGAATATACAAAATCTGGGTCGAAGAAACATGGGATCTGGCAAAATGCGTCCCTACAAAATATTAGAATCCTCAGCTTACCTTTTCTGACACTAACCCGTCTCAAACGAATTGCACAACGATGGACATGTCTATCAAGAGACCTGCTGAAGCTTTTTATGGTCATCACACCTCTACATGAATAAATCCTCTCTTTCCTAATCAACTCCACACCTGAACAATACTGGAAAACTTGATCCCCAACAAATTGCAAATGCCACCAAGTTAGAGCAGACATTTGACTCGAATCATTGAACCATTCAAGGTCAATGGTGCATTCGCAATCCATTGGTAGTTAGTGGTGCTTAAACTTTGAATTGGTCCTTGAGAGAACTAATTCTATATGCTATCATTGATACGGTACCAAATCCTTGGTGACGAGGATTATCTTACAACCAGTTACGCCATAGTGGCTCAGTTAGAGAAGAGATGAATTTATCATCATAGTGAGACCACGAACTGGAATCAATTAGAAAAGTGCTAAGAACAAGGGAGAAGTAGACAGCTATTCCCTTCAAGTTTCAGACTTATCAGAAGTAAGAAGAAGAGTGTCCATGACCACCCAAAACGAGGCCAGTGCGCTGACCCGTCCGGACACTAGTACAAAATCCAACTGTCTATGAATTCTAACTTCTGCCAATTTGAAATAACGTATTTCTTAATGCAAGCAGAAAATTATACAAGATATGGAAGGTGCATATAGCGCACAAAAGGTAAAGTCACTCGCTACATATTACCAGCGTCTTCATCGTTATACATAACTGCGATGTATTATAATAAGACCTTACTCATATTGAGAGGCACTGAAGTGACACATTTCTAGTGGCCAAATGCAAGATGATGTTACAGGATTGGACTACACCGACTCCTAAATTAGAAATAGGAAGTGAAGTGGTAGAACACGTTGACCACTTCACTTATTTGGGAAGTACCATCAGCCCCAACAGGTTGATCTCTGACGAAATCTCAGCACGGATACACAGGGCTAGTTTCACATATGCCAGTTTACACCATCCATGGCTTAGTAGACGTGATATCCGCCTATCTAGACCAAAAGGCGTGTGTACTGCTCATCAGTCCGCTCCGTCCTCCTTTATGGCTGTGAGAACTGGTCATTGAGAATAGGAGACATGAAAAGATTAGCTGTCTTCGATCATAGGTGTCTGCGCCCAATCTCCCATGTGAAGTGGTATCATAAGGTGAGCAATATTGAGGTTAGGCATCTGTCGACTGCTAGGTAAGGAGGTGAAATCAATCGATGAGGCTGTGAAGCTACATCGACTGAGATGGTTAGGACATGTGTTACGTATGTCGAGTCATCGCCTTCCTCGACAACGGGCAATGTTAGCTGATATAGGGTCAGGCTGGAAAAGAGCTAGCACGTGGTGGTCAAACCAAAACATAGCTTCATCGGTCAATGAAATCCATAACAGTTAGTTTAAGCCACCTACGTAGGGAGAGGTAGACTTCCTGGTTGGAGTCCTCGGGACGGTAAAAACCAGTGGTTGAAACAATTGGTGACATGGCTCAAAATCGTTCTCAATGGCTGGTGCAGATGCATCCACTCCTTGTGACTTATACTACCCAATGAAACTATATTCTTCTTCGTTATTACTATTCCTTTGTCTCACACCTCTGTTCACTGTCTATATCATGCATTTCTTCTACTTTCTTCTCTTGCTTTGTGTGCTACAAGGAGGTGTGGCGGCTTTAACTGCCGCACATATGTGCAAAGTTCTATGTCGAAGACAGACAGACAGATAGTGGCTTGTTGACTCTTTCTTCAGCAGATAATGTGACCATTTTTATCATTAACCTAGTGGCTTGTAGCGTAAAAATACAACTTTCAGATGACAGGTCTCTCGCTTCGAATTCTACTCTGCTAGTTTCAAATTCGGAAACTGCTTGCTATCACCAGACCACACACACACACACAAGCACACAATATGTATGCCTGTAACAGATCAAATCTATTCAAGGGAACGGAGTTTCAACATGATTACGTAGACTGAATGTATCTGTGCCATTGGTAACGACTTTGAGAGTCATATCACTAACAGTTTCAGGCCATTGGTTATTAGTGCGTATTGACGATTTTAGCCAGGTAGTTCTACACTTCCCTCTATATGGCTCAAATCAACTACCGAAGGACTTTAGAGATGGATTCCATGCTTAACTCTTTTCAAACCTTATCTTATGTCAGCTAACACTGTTCAACAAGAAAGGCAGTAGATCAGCATGCATATCACATGTCCTAGCCATCTCAACTGACGCACCACCTTTATCCCCTGACTTACCACCCCCCCCCGCGCCCCACCTGGTAATCTTCAAATGAGTAATATGCATTCTAAAACACAACTAAAACCTCGAATTAATGTTACGGGGTTAGAGCCTATCAGTAAGAAGTCCTAGACAATTTTTTCGTCCCAATATGGGAATCTTCAACAGCCCGCAACCATCACCTCAACAGAGATCGAATCCTCTACCTTCTGGTTACAAGGCGGCCACGTTCTGACCATTCAGTCACTGGGAGGGAATCCAATCACCGCGGATTCCTACTTCTGTCGATTCACACTATGTAGTGCGACTGCCAGTCAATGTCATCTGCAAAAATATCTGTCCTCAAAGTCAGTCAGCTAGGTAGACTCTGTTGATCAGAACTTCTTGCTAGAACTCTGAGGAACTTCGTCTTGTAATCTAGTCACTAGTAAGCACTGCGCTAAGTTAGAATGTCTCTCTGACTGAATTTAAATCATGGTGTTAATCTTGACCATCTAAAGAAGACCAGTCAATGTAAACATTCAAACTTCTTATCAACACCTAGAACCATTATCTTGGACACAATTTTATTTAATTGTATGGAGGATTTAATCATGAGCTGACATCAGTTGGAGAACCATTGGAAAACCAGCACTGGAGTACTGGACAGCTGTTTCTGTTGTCCTAGTTTGGGACTCTTCATCAGAACGCACCCACCACAGGGGGGTTAGAACCCAGGACCTTCTGGTTACAAGGCGAGTGAGCTCGTAGACCATTGAGCCACTGGGACCCGATCCAATGGTCCCTGAATTCTAACTTCTGCCAATTCACGACATAGCACGACCATTTCGCAATGTCTTCTTCGATGAGTTACTGCCTCATCTTCAGCCCGCTGTACTCTAATCTGATGCTCACTAGCGACTGGCCCTATTCAGGCAGCGACCTGGGGTTCTAGTGGGAAGCCGTGAACAGTAGGATACAGCAGGTTGAAGATGAGGCGGTAACTCATCGAAGAAGACATTGCAAAATGGTCGCACTATGTCGTGAATTGGCAGAAGTTACAATTCATGAGCTGGCCATTGGATCGGGTCCCAGTGAGTGGCTTAATGGTCTACGAGCTGGCTTGCCTTGCAGCCAGAAGGTCCTGGGTTCGAACCCGCTGTGGTGGGTGCGTACTGTTGAAGTGTCCCAAACTAGGATGAAACACCTGTTCAGTACTCCCAGCTGGTTTTCCAATGGTTCTCTAACTGATGCCAGCTCATGATGAAATCCTCCATGCAATCAAACAAAATCCCTACAAAACCAATACTCGACGATTTTATTTATCAAAGTAATTCATTTAATCAATAACCAAAATGATGATTACATAAGAATAGAGAATTATCGTGACCTTGACCTTGAGAGGTTATCAAGTGCAATTTAAACTATATTGATAGACGCGCCCATAGAAAAAACAAACAAACCTTAAAACAAAGTTGAACATTGAACAAAGAAAAATGTCAAACAATAATGAATGCATTCACAGACAAATACATAACCGATATTTTCTAAATTTTATGCCTGAATGCATATTATGTGTTCAACATCTATACTGAAGAAAATACGCATAACTAATCATGTTTAAATTCAGTTAGGAATGTCAATTTCGTGCCAGTTTATAAAAGATAACAGCCTAAAAAAAATTCTGCTTTCTATAAAAGAACAGAATTGTTTATAGGTAACAGGATTCATACATCTACGAAGAAATACGCATCGTTGGGATGGTTAGTAATGGTAAAAGGCTAGCAACCTCACCGAACTACAGAAACAACACGTACTCGCTGTGTTCTACTCAAGACGTTAGGAATGAAGACAAATGTTACAGAAATATGAATTTCCTACTCCTCCTCTTGGTTGATTTGATATAACTGATCATGACTGACTGACTGACTGGTTTCAACATAGAACTTTGCACCGATGTGCAACAGTTCGAGCCACCACTCTTCTTCCAATAAACACACAATGCAAGAGAAGAAAGTAGAAGAAGTGCGAAATAGAGACAGTAGACAGATATTTGAGAGAAAAGGAATAACGAAGAACAATATAGTTTCATTGGGTATTATAAGTCACAAGGAGTGGATGCATCTGCGCCAGTTGTTGAGAACGATTTTGAGCCATATAACCAATTGTCTCTAGCCATTGGTTTCTACCACCCCGAGGACCCTAACTAGGAAGTCTACCTCTCCCTACGTGGCTGGATTAAACTAACTGTTGTGGATTTCATTGACTGATGAAGCCATGTTTTGGTTTGACCACCACGTGCCAGCTCTTTTTCAACCTCATCCATCTTATGTCAGTCAGCTAACATTGCGTGTTGTTGAGGAAGGCGATGACTAGACATGTGTAACACATGTCATAACTATCTCAGTCGATGTGACTTCACAGCCTCGTCGACTGATTTCCTCTCCTTACCTAGCAATCGACCGATGCCTAACCTCAATATTGCTCACCCTATTATGCCACTTCACACGGGAGGTAGAACGCAGGCACCCATGATCAAAGACAGCTAGCCAGGCTTTTCATGTCTTCCACTCTCAATGGCCAGGTCTCACAGCCATAAAGGAGAACGGGGCGAACTGGCTACTGAGCAGTACACACGTCCTTTGGTTGACAGTCAGCCGGATATCACGTCTACTAAAACAGAGACGGCGTAAACTGGCATATGCGAAACAAGCCTTTTGTATCCGTGCTGAAACTTCGTCAGTGATCAACCCATTGGCATTGGCCGATGGTACTTCCCAAATAAGTGAAGTGGTCAACGTGCTCTATCAATTCACTCTCTATTTCCACGCTAGGAGTAAGTGTAGTCCAGTCCTGTAACATCATCGTATATTTTGCGGGAGCAAATCGCATGCCAAACATTCGCAGATTGCAGCTCCAGATGTTCAGAAGACTCTGCTGTATTTTGTCAGGGTCTTCACCTAGGAGTCATCTGCATATTCCAAGTCAACGAGATTATCCCCTAATTTTGTTTAGTCTTAAAGAAGCCATGCCTTATAGAGTTTCATGTTGAAGTACACTGCCTACGCCAATACACCAGTTTGAATTAACAGCACCACTAATATATTATTATAAAGGCAAAGCATTTCTGATCCCACCTACCTAGCACTCAGCCAATGCCTAACCTCAATATTGCTAACCCTATTATACCATTTCACACGGGAGATATAACGCAGGTACCTATGACTAAAGTCACTCGAATTAACAGTACAGCATATATATATATATATTCATTTCTAGTTAATTCGTAAAATGACATCAATTGGAGTATCAGTGGAAACCAGGTAGTACACATGCACAGCTGTTTCATCAACCAACTTTAAGAATCTTTAACAGTGCGCATACATTATTCCACTAGAATCGAATTCGGGATCTTCAGATTACACAACACAACAAGTCCATTGATTATTCTGGCCACAAGCAGTCGAGATCGGAAAGCCAAGGTAGACAGACCTTGATCACTCTGATATCAGTTTGAAAATCTTCTGCACTCAGTATACAGGAACAAAAAATTCGAAATTTCAACACCACTGTTAAGTCAGAAACTTGGCTAACGCACCAAGAATAGAATTTTCAACAGGCCAATGTAGACTTTTATCAACAACTGTTTTCATCATTGGCTCTTACATAGCCTCTCCTGAGGAAGTCCTACTCACTGCCTTCACGTGGCGGAGGTGTTTTTCACCAAAGTGAGAGGGCGAAAGTGGATGCCCGGCGCTCTTCACCGGGTTGACTGTCCATTGGATGACAGTCTAGGAGAGATGGCTAAACCCTGATTCCAAACCTCCAACGACTGGCGTATGAAGTTCACTGGAGCTCACCGGCAGACGTATGGACAAAGGGCTTGTTGGATGTCCTGGATGTCTGGCCCCATTCAAAAAGGCGTATGAACCGAACTCAGGTTACCGGCTGCCAATGGATAGTGGACTCCCTATTCCACTCCTACTGCCTTGTAGGTCACACTTGGTTGTGTAAACGCTAGAGCTGCACTCTCAAACAAAAGGCTGAGCGATTCTGGAGACATCACTCGTACCAAATTCCCATGAAACTTCATGAACTCTCTCACAAACATTCGAGATGTTCATGAAGCCGGCTTATCCTCCCGTAGGAGATAGCCGAAGTAAAATAAAGTAAAGTAAGTCCATATTGAAGATCAGATATCCAGAAAGAATTGGAGAGATGGAAATTGGGCTGGCTATGAACCGATCAAGAACCTAAAGCTCAATAAATATACCGAAGAAAATGAAAATGGATCGGACACATAGTGGGGAGGCCATTGTATGACATCGCGTTCCAGGCCCCAGAGTGGAACCCGAATAGGAAGCACGTAGGTTTGAAGGTGACATGTGGGAGATCATTTAAAGAGGAGATGACAGCCTATAGGCACATCTGGAGCCGGATAATGTAGACTACGGAGAACAGGATGAAGTGAAGATGTGCTGTCGAAGTCCTTTGTTCCACTTGGAACCCAAGGGAATAATATATATACATACATATTGCCAGTGTCATCCGCGAGTATCTATCCGTACCTCATACTCGACTTGTTGAGTCCAAGAAGAACTTGTTTAATGCTAATAGATGAAATCAGCACGTTTGTTAACCACTCTATTCAAACACGACTGGCATTACTATCCAGTAGAATGTATACATTTCAAGGATTTCAGTCTGAATGCAGTGATCAATGTCCCGGGTTCGATTCCTCACCGACCAATCCACTTCCTGAACCTCGTCAAGTTTACTAGACGTTAGTTAGTTTAACCCCGAAAGCAGACAAAATTGGGTGTGTGATGCTACCTCACAAAACTACCTCTACTGAAATGTTAAAGTTTAAGCTTGAAGCCTCAGGCTTAACTCAGACAGAACTCAAAAGAAATGGAGAAGAAGAAGGGGACGCTGATGTGTCTCATACTAGCGCGAAGCAGCTAAGGAATGCTGCTTGTCCTTCAATACTTCTTTCTCTAAATGATCCCGTTTTTTATGTCAAACAAAAAGAAAGCACTTTGAAAATAATCCATTCGACGCGTAACATAATCACCACGACTGTTAATATGAACGATTAAATAAAAATGCATGAATGACTAGCTTTCAGACATCACCTTTCCTCTACACCCCTCCGATATATATATAGCAATACACATATGTATTATCGATGTAGAAAACAGCAATCGAGAAGTGTGAAAATAATTGATTACTGATAATTGCAGTGTTAGGTGAGATAATCGTATACAACACTGGCAATAAATCATAAGACTATTGGATTTCGACTGGATTCAATGTTTGACCAGAGAGTAGCAGTCAATATTATCACCTCAAAACTGCCTATAACAGCGAAGAAGTGAGCTCTATCCTACAGAATTTAATTTCATTAAGCTTGATATCAGTAAAAGAACTAGAAAGTCGTTTTGTCCTAGATTCCGACTCTTCATCAGTATTTATTTATTTTTATTTTTTTTTAAATTTTGATTACAGCTTGATTTCACACCGTATTTTCAGTACACGTATGGAATTTTCAGCATGGATATCGGTAGCCCAAATTTTGCAGGCCGACCATAGATATCAGGTGTGCGCCGGCAGGGGATCGAACCCCGGATCATGCGCATGGTCAGCGAGAGTCCGAACCACTGTGCCAGTACACACCCATGACTCCAACCACTAGGAATCAAATCCAGGAGTTGCAAGTTACGAGGCGACCTCGTTGTTGACCATTAGGTCCACCGCCAGCCAATGCCATCGGTGAGTACTTGTCTGCACACCCAACCTGATAGACCTTAACGGTAACAATATCTCAACAGAACCCCAAGCAACTTTTTCCTGTAGTCAGTTACTATTGAGAATCAGATTAATTTCCAAAAGTTAGTTAGTAAAGATTTGATATCGATTAGAGAACCAATGGATATCAACAGGGAGTTTCGTCTTAGTTCGGGCCTCTTCACCAGTACGCACTCATGACCCTACTGGGAGTCGAAATGAGAAACTTAAGCTTATAAGGTCAGCTCGTCAAAGTTCCATTAGTGATGACAAACTTTTGTGTTGACCTCAAACATTTTTTTTCAAAAATAATCAGTCAACAATTGTTAGTCTACTTCAGTCATTTCTATCCGCGCGTCTTCATCAGCTGTGTTGACACTGAATCCCAAGTACATGTTATCAGTGACAGATATGTAGAATAACGTAGACTGTCTAACTGGGATTTTTTGATTCCAAGAATAATCCCATAATCTATTCAAAACAAAAATAGTTACAGCAAACAACTGTTTTCAATGAATTCTTCTTCAGGCTCCACAGTTATAAATCCATTAATTTAAACAATTTGCAATAGCCAGCCAGTAAAGGTATTGTGGAACAAGTATAAAATGAGATGGAACAATAGTCATTTTCTATAGTTTGGCTTGTGAGGATTAGTTTTGTTTTTACGAGTTGATCACGGATGGATATCAGTTAGAGAGAGAACCACTGAAAACCAGCACTGGTAGAGTACTGGACAGTCAGCTGTTTCATCCTAGTTTGGAAATCATCTGCAGTACGCACCCACTGGGGCTCGAACCCAAGAGTTTCTGGGCCATTGAATTGGTTCCCAGTGGCTGGATGGTATACGAGCTTGCCTTATGACCTGAAGGTCCTGGGTTCGAACCCCAGTGGGTGCGTACTGCCGATAATTCTCAAACCAGGATGAAACATCTGACTGTCCAGTACTCCTCCAGTGCTGGTTTTCAATGGTTCTCAATCTGATATCAATCCGTGATCAACTCGTTAATATATATATATATATTCGTATGACTTGTCCCTATGTAATCAAATTATTCTAAGTATGTTGCGCAAATACACATTGCGTGATTCATATAAAATACGTCTTCTTATTGCTTTATCTAATTAATCTTACGTAGTTGCATATCACCTCGAACTGTATAAAGTACAAATCGCCGTTTAATTCATAAATTTGCAGTCTGAAACTTTGCACCGTTTTTGTACAGTACACAGATTACAGTGTGCAGTTATTGTATAAATGTGAACTGTATAAAATGTCTACGCAGTTAAACATTCTTGTCTGTTTTTTGTCAATTCAATTGAGATGACTATTATTATTTAGATGACTAAAAGTGTGTGTGTGTATGTTCTAAACCGATTGATCTTTTGTGTGATAAGAGAAATAAGTTGGAGCCTGATTTCGGTGTACACTTTGTCACGATCTGACATCGATTATAGAATCATTAGGAATTAAGTGAAATATCTGTTTCGTCCTATTTTTGGGCTCTTTAACAGATCTCACTCACTATCCCATAAGGGATCGAACCTCGGGAACAACTCGTCAACGTTTCAGTTTTGTTGTTACGAGTTGATCAGAGTTGGGGCCGCGCTAAATCGCAAATTGGTAGAAGTTAGAATTCATGGACTGGTCATTGAGTCGGGTCCCAGTGGCTGAAAGGTATACGAGCTCGCTAGCCTTGTAACCAGAAGGTGCTGGGGTTCGAACCCCAGTGGGTGCGTACCGCGGATGATTTCCAAACTAGGATGAAACAGCTGTCCAGTAGTCTACCAGCGCTGGTTTTCAATGTTTCCCTCACTAACTGATATCAATCCGTGATCAACTCGTAAGAACAATAGTCAGTTGGTTTTTTGAATATTCGTGGTCAATGAGAACATATATATATAGTCAACAAAAGTACGGGTTTCGAGTGCAGGGTGAGTGTAATCAGTGGTGTGTGAGACAGTATGAATATTACGGAAAATAAACCAGACCTAAGTTCAAGGGTGAAGATAACGACAATTATGATTGCTCAAGTGAAACACAAGCTACCTAGCTAGCTGTGCCACTTCGATGTGTATCTATAAATTTAGTTGCTCCTGTGGGGAGAGATATATAGGGCGAACAACTAGACAACCTAACAAACGCATTAATGAGCATCTTCCTTCATGGTTCGGAAAAGGTCAAATAAAATCTATACGAAGTTCTATTTTGACTCATTCGATTGATAGCGGTCACCCAGTGGACAAAAATAGTGCCTTCAAAGTTATCTATCGTATTCCATCCAGTCTTTCAAATGGAATCAGAACCCGTCTTTTGCACCTAGCCGAAGCTATGGGAATTCGAGAGAACAATCCTAGTCTTTGCATACAAAAGAAGTTTGTTCTACCTTTGTCGTTCCCTTGCCTGGCCTAGGTGAATTCTATTCAAAACCCTCCCATCCTTTCTTATTTTCAATTTCCTTCGTACTTTTATGATATTTATTTAAATTCTGATTATCTGTCCACTTCACCTAACTTTAGTATCGCGCAACTTTTAAGATTTGACCTAATTTATTTATTGAATTGTCTAAATATACACACATATAACTACCTTTGTTATTCTTATCACCACCTGCATAAACCTTATTATCAATATTTTGTTATCATTATAATCTTTCTTTACGAGTTGGTCACGGGCTGATATCAGTTAGAGAACCATTGAAAACCAGGGAGTACTGGACAGCTGCTGTTTCATCCTAGTTTGGAATCATCGGCAGTACGCACCCACTGGGATTCGAACCCAGGACCTTCCGGTTACAAGGCAACCTCGTATACCGTTCAGCCACTGGGACCCGATTCAAAGGCTCATGAATTCTGACTTCTACCAATTCATTATAATCATCGTTATTAATGACGTTCAAAATATTTACCACATTATTATTAATATTTGATCCGCAAAATCACCGTCATTGGTTAAAAAAAATTTATATATTAATCTGTGTAAATTAGAGTAAAGCCTGAAGAAGATCTAATTGGAAACAGCAATATTGTTCGCTTGTATGTCTTGCTCTAATAATAATGATTGTAAAATAATAACGATGATGTCATGTAAACTTAAAAGTACTATTGGTGAACGATTATCAAATAATAATAATGAATTTAGTGAAGTGGAATGAACAGGATTTTGTAAATAGATATCAAGTTCGAAAAGCATCACTTAAGCCTAAGATAATAGAAATCATAAGAAAAGAAAGGTCATGAAGTCGTAAAAGGTTAGAAATGAACGTTTGTCAACGAAACAAAGGAAAAGAAAAATTATGATAGGAATTTCATGTGCTAATGTTTTGGTTACCCCTTTACTCAACCATACAGGCACATCTTCACGTGTGCGCACGACCAGTGTAACTAGCTCCGCATTAGCAATTGAATTCATAGATACACATTGATGAGGCCATCTTTGCTAATTTATCCTTGACTTGTTGTTTGTGTATGTGTGAGTACTGGTTTAGTTGACAAACTGAGTACCAGTTTAACTGCAGAAAATATTCTCTGTACTGCTCTACTAAGTCGACATTTTAAAATGTCAGCTGCGATTTCCCCTGTGTAACTTAACTTAAGATACAAAGATTTCATATCTATGGTATCCATTGTTACCCTATCTCTAGTTATCGACATATAATTTTTTTAAGAAGTTCTCTGGATATCGATTTTCTTGTAATGTATGCTTGAATTTATTGGATTTATAATTGGGAAAAAACCAACCAAGAGCCGATCGCTCAACAAACAAAATGAAGATGGACCGAGGTATACATTGAGGAGACCGTCGAATGACATCGCGCTCAATGCAGGCCATCACTCGAGTGTTATCCCAGGAGGAGGCGACGAGTGGGCCGTCGGTGCGAGAGTAACATGTAGGAGATCGTGTGTTGGGGAGGATAAGGAGATAAGAGATTATGGGCAGTCGTGATCCAAGCTGAAGACGATCGCAGGAGATAGGACAAAGTGGGGATGTGTTGTTGAAGCCCTATATAACATCCACTCGGAACTTAAGGGCATAGTAATAATAATAATCTGATGTTACAGTCTGCCTCTAGTAATTTATTCAATTAGCTAAGCAAATAGTCAGAAGAAGGCATAATTGACACAACATTGAGGCGAGATGAGATGAAAAAATAAAAATACACACAAAATCAATACTTACACGATGATATGCAGCTAAAGCTATACTTGTCTCTTCAGCATCTTGTGTTTCAACAAAGAGAAGTTTATGTCGTTGAATTTGTTCAACAATATTCTATAGACAAATAAAACAGGAAAAGAATCATCAATAAACAACACTTTTCTATCGATTTCAATTCAATTGAATTCACTTTACTCTACTCGTCATACATTTATTTCCGCCCCCCGTCCCCGTCCCCGCATTTACGAAAGAATGAATGAATAATTTTCGTGTAGTTGTGTTCTCTGAGTTAGCTGGACGGTTTATTTGCGAAGCTTTCATTGTCCTATTTCCTAGGAAGCATCTTCAGCACATACTTCAGTTTGAAATGAGAAATTTAAAAGCTCCCTTCAAACTGGAGTATGAGAGGGAGTGAGAAGACATGAATACGCTAGACTGACCAATATGAAGACTTTAAATGATCTGGATTTCGCGCGTGGATGATTTACACTTAGTGTAACACAAACTTGAAGATTTAGTGGAAGGTGAAAAGCAACAAACTGACAGAAGAGGCTGGTAGGCAGCAAAGACAGGACTACAGGTGAACATAGAGGAGGTGGAGGTGATGAAGATATCCACCAACCAACAGCAACCAGTACCAACCACCATCAACCAGAGAGATTTAATGGAGGTTACTTCCTTTACTTATCTAGGCAGCCAGCATCGTTTCAACTACATGCGGAACGGATGAATATGTCAAAGTCAAACAGTGTCGGAAAGGCAAGATACACCTTCATCAAACTGAAACTAGTTTGGAAATCTTCTACAATCAACAGAAGCAACAAGATTCGGATTTTCTACACCCATGTCAAGTCGATCCGTCTATACAGGTCAGAAACTTGACCAGCGTATAACGAAAATGATTTCCAACAGGTTGCAGACTTTCATCAACAGCTGCCACCTTCGATGGCTGGCTCCATACTGAAGACCAAATGGCAAGTCAACCAGCCAGAAAGAATTAACAACAAGAAACTCTGACTGGGAACAAACCAACAGGTGAGAGCCGACTGCTCAACAAATATGTAGGTGAAAGTGCAGATGGATCGGGCATACGCTGAGGAGGCCGTCAAATCACATCGTACTTAATTCATGTCATCACTCGAGTGAAATCCTGATAGGAAGCAACGAGTGGGTCGTCGGTGCGAAAATGACACGGAGGAGATCGTGTGTTGTGGAGGAGGAGATGACAGACTATGGCCATTCTTTGACCCAGCTGGAAAGGACAGCAGAAAATAGAATAAAGTGGTGATGTGTTGTTGAAGCCCACCTATGTTCCACTTGGAACCCAAGGGAACAATAATAATAAAATAATAATAATCCACCTTTTGTTTTATTTCCTTCCTTAGCATTCAGGGAAGAAAGTAGAACCACAAGCTTGAACTCTTCAAGTTTCAGTACAAGTAGTGGTGTTGCTGTTCCTAAGCAATGGGGATGCTAGCCTCTCACGATGCTAAACCTTCCCTCTTATCATCGAGCTTGTCACCGATCCGCTCAAGAATCGAACCCAGACACCTTTGCACTGCTGGTGAGAATGCTAGCACTGAACCATTCATGTACTATATCCATTATAGTTTATTTGGTCCATGTTCAATAAAATTAACCTAAATATACATATAGATAGACGCTGCTTCAAATACCGACTCCAAATGGTTACTAAATTGAGAATCATCCGTTTTCAATAACTCTCCAACTGCCAGTTGAAATTATTCTAAATCCCCATAAGACTCATAATCTAAATATGAATCCCTAGCCATTTGGTGATTATTAGATGAATATCCTCAATTTCTAATGACACCTAGTGGCCAGAGGGGTCCGCTTTGTCAGAGTGTAGTGCCTACACAACGATAACATTGGTTCGCTGTAGAACTGTTACCACGAATTGACAGAAGTTAGAATTCACACTGGTTGATTGAATTCTGGACCCAAGTGGCTGAAGGGACGACGAGTAGGTCCCGAGGTTCGACCTCTTATGGGATCGTGAGTGTGAACTGTTGAGGAGTTCAAAACTAGGACGAAACAGATATTCTACTTAGTTCTGCCTTAATTCCCAATGATTGTGTAACTTATTTGACAAGGTGTACACCGAAATCAGGTTCTAACTTATATCTCTTATCACACAAAAGATCATTCGATTTGGAACATGCACGCACACACACATTTAGTCATCTAAATAATAATAGTCATCTCAACTGAATTGACAAAAACAGACAGGAATTTTTAAGTGCGTAGACATTTTATACAGTTCACATTTATACAATAACTGCACACTGTACTCTGTGTACTGTATAAAAACGGTGCAAAGTTTCAGACTGCTAATTTATGAATTAAATGGCGATTTGTACTTTATACAGATCAAGGTGCTATCCGACTACATAATATTAATTAGATAAAGAAATGAAAACACGTATTTTATATGAATCATGCAATGTGTATTTGCGCAACACATTTCGAATAATCTGATCACACAGAGACTAGTCATACGAATTTATATATATATATATTACCGAGTTGATCACGGATTGATATCAGTTAGAGAACCATTGAAAACCAGCACTGCGAGAGTACTGTACAGCTGTTTCATCCTAGTTTCGGAATCATCGGCAGTACGCACCCCCCACCGGCAGTTCAAACACAGGACCTTCGGATTACAAGGCAAGGTCGTATACCATTCAGCCACTGGGAACCGATTCAGTGACCCAGAAGGTCTTTGCTTCGAACCCCAGTGGGTTCGTACTGCCGATGATTTCCAAACTAGGATGAAACAGCTGGCTGTCCAGTACTCCAATGCCGGTTTCCAACGGTTTTCTCTCTACCTGATATCAATCCGTGATCAACTCGCAAAAACAAAGGTAACTCTTACAAACCAACTATAGGATGGATATATTTGAAATTAATAGATTTAAGAGGTTAGAAAATAGACTGCTTAGGTCAAGTTAGTAGGAAATATTGAAGGTCAAAATAACAATCAAGTTCACTAAACCAAATAATAACAGTAGTAACAGTACAGCTACCCTTGCTAGTATCAAAACAAGAAAGGTTTAGTGTAATGACGAATTGTTTTTGAACTCACAAACTTTCGGATACACCTCAAACACCTTATATATATATATATATACGTTTAAAAGATGTGTAAACGTCAATTTTATGTCCTGTCTCTATAATATGCTTCGCAGCAGACGAGCTAGGTCGCATGTTCTTACCATTAATGGATTCTGGGGATTCCATTTGCTTCTGGAGCAATTTACAAAATATGCTCTGAAGCCAGCCGTTACTTGCAGAGATCGATGAGTCCTCCCTATGTATGTGTGACCGCACGTACATTCAAATTGGTAAATACAGTGGGCTGTGACATCATTTTTCGCATGTTCAAAGGGCTTAGATGGATATATCGGCTTCTTATTCTCAATAATAATGATCTTAGCTGTATAAAAAGTCTTTTTAACCACAGTGTTCAACTGTTATCGAGTTATCAAGCTGCTATGATCACCCATATATGGGAGGTAGCTTGATATATACGTCTTTCTTAATGATGAGTTGAATAGTGGATCTTGGTCTTTTGCCAACTTAGTCAAATCAGGAGAATAGATAGTATCATGCATTATTCATGCTTTCTTTCTTCATTACCCCATTCATGATATCAAGTAGATCACATATTGTGGTGTTCTGAATAAATTCAGTTCTCAAGAAGAACTATAATGAAATTTCACCATGTATACTGTAGATCACGAATTCAATTCAGTGTTTAATCAGGGAGTGATATAATAATAGTAATTTGCTTTATTCCAGAAACAGTACTAGTGGTACAGTGTGGAATTTTCAGCACATATTAGTTAGAGGAAACTAAAGAGTTCTAGTTCTACGACTCTTCAGTAATAGGCACCCACATTAAACGTCACCGCTTGAGATTGACTGAATCGAAAACCTTGAGGTTACGAGGCCAAACTGCTTGATCATTCAGTCATTGAGAAGGAATCCAATGACCAGCTCATTAATTCCAACTTCTGTCAATTGAAGATCTTTAGTGCCACCCGCCAGCCAGTCAGCGAACGTCACACCCAACCTGGTTAACCCTACTGCGTCGGTGGCACAGTGGTTAGGACTCTTGCCGACCATGCACATGGTCCGGGGTTCGATTCCCTGCCGACGCACACCCGATATCTATGGTCGGTCTGCAAAATTTGGGCTACCGATATCCATGCTGAAAATTCCATACTTGTACTGAAAATACGGTGGGGTATCAAGCTGTAATTAAAATTAATTTTAAAAAATTAAATTAAATTAACTTCTCACTAGAACTCTAGGCAAATTCATCCTGACTATACTATCCAATGAATGCAAATTCACAAAACCGTTCAACGAGAAAAATATGACTGAACAGACAGGACAAAAGCTAATGGACACCTTCCGTAAACTAAAGACTGAATCTTTCATCAGCAACGAAACGTTCAAATCCCTAAAACTATCTGGCTCAAATATACCACGACTTTACGGACTCTCGAAAGTACACAAGAAGGGTACCCTTTTTCGACCGATCCTCAACATGACCAATTCGCCTTATCACCGTACAGCACAATGCTTAGCAGACCTACTAGAACCAGTCAGAAGACAAGTTTCCTGCCACGCAGTTCAAGATTCATTCGAATTTATCGACTCAATCGATAACGTCAACGTATTCAACAAGACCATGATTTCATTAGATGTCACGTCATTGTTCACAAACGTCCCACTGACTGCAACAATATGCTACATATGCGAACTTATTCACTCCAAAGCAATAAACATCGGTATACCCACCAAGCATCTTAAAGAACTCCTACTGAGGGGTACTTCGGATGTTAAATTCTCTTTTAACAACAAAATATATATAGTCAAAAGGATGGTATAGCTATGGGATCACCATTAGACCCCTTGCTTGCAGATTTCTTCATGGCAAAACTTGAAAACATATGCCTGATGAAAATGATCGATACCTTCGAATTCTATAAGACGTACGTCGACGACACTTTCACTACCGTCAACAATGAAGAAAATCTAGACGACATCTTAAATTCCTTTAACAACTGCCACCCTGCGATTCAGTTCATGTTAGAGAAAGAGTCTAACTCCAAAATATCCTTTCTTTACGTTCAACTAACAAGACGAGAACAGGATAGAACACTGAAAAGATCTATCTACAGAAAGTCGACGTGGAACGGACAGCTTCCTCACTTTCATAGTTGGATACCTCTATACACCAAACGAAACCTGATCCATTCATTCAGCTACAGAGTTCGCAGAATCTGCACCCTGGATACCATAGAAGACGAACTGGACAATCTCAAGAGAATCCTCGTCGAGAATTGTTATCCAGGATGATTTATTGCAAAATCTATGAATCCTAGACCACAAAAGCCGCCCATGCTTAGCGTCCCGAAAAAACTACTCTACATGAACCTTTAATTCAATGGAGATTTATCTGCGGAAACACTGAAAAATCGACTGTCGCGTTCACTTAAGAAGAACTTCTTCGCAGCTGAACTATGATTAACCTTCTCCACGAAACCTATGGTTCGTATGACCATGAAGGATAAGCTGCCACTGCTGGCCTCATCAATGCACATCTACCGATTCACCTGCTCGTGTGGAGCCATGTATGTCGGCCGTACCCAGCGTACGCTTTCCAAACGTATCACCGAACACTTACCGGCATGGTTTTACAAAATAGAAAAACGATGCTCCCATGCAGCTCCATCTTAGGACATCTGATAGATTCCAGACACCAATCTACACCCCAAACAAACTTCAAAGTCGTCTACAAAGTAAGAAGTAGTCTTCCTAAAGGTGTACGAATCAGACTTCTTCAAACTGCAGAAGCAATGGCAATTCACTTGCTAAGTCCCGAACTCTGCATACAGAAGAAGTTTGTTCAATCACTACACTTGCAATGAACGTCATCCTATAGTAGTCAATCAGTCAGTCCCTAGTGAGCATCAGATTAACTCATACTTGAAAACTATCTCATGCTACGTATTACCAGTGCACTCGAATACATAGCAAGAATTCGTGTCACATGTCAAGTGATCCAAAACGGAAAACTCAGCGAGGCTTTTGGAGTAAACACAGGAGTCAGACAAGGGTACTTATTATCACCAATGATATTCCTAATTGTGTTGGACTGGATTATGCGTCAGAAAGTGCGTGGAAACGAGAAGACAGGGATATCCTGGACCACCGACGTGAAGAACCTAGAAGACCTGGATTTCGCGCGTGGATGATTTATGTTTGATGTCACACAAAATCGAAGACTTACAAGCGAAAACCGACAAACTGGTCGAAGAAGCAGCCAGAGAAGACAGGACTCCAGGTGAACATAGACAAGACGGAGGTTATGAAAATAACCAACAACAACAGAGGCAACATCCAGCGCCAATCACCATCAACGAGAGGGATTTGAAAGAGGTTACTTCATTCACTTATCTAGGGAGCATTGTCTCAACTACAGGCGGATGGAACGGACGAGGATGTCAAATCGAGAATCCGGAAGGCGAGAAACACATTCATCAACCTGAAACCAATCTGAAAATCTTCCACTGTCACTCAGCCTGCATCAACAACAAAGTGATTCGGATTTTCAATACAAACGTCAAGTCAGTCAGTTCTTCTATACGGATGGATCAGAAACTTGGCCAGTGTGTCACAAAGAATATTTCCAACAGCCTGTTGCACACCTTTATCAACAGCTGTCTTCGCTGGCTCTATACTGAAGATCAGATCAGGGCGGAAAGAATCACCCACAAGAAACTATGGGAACAAACAAAACAAGAAGCAATTGCTCAACAAATGTGCAGGAGAATGTGGAGATGGATTGGACACTCATTGACTGAGGAGGCCTCTGGGTGACATCGCGCGTCAGGCCAATGTTTGAGTGGACCCCGAAAGGGAAGCGGCGAGTGGGACGTCCAAGGGTGACATGGAGAAGATCGTGTGAAGAAGAGTTGAAACAGTATGGACTAACATGGATACAGGTGAAAAGTACAGCAGAAGACAGAAGCAAGTTGAGACGTGCAGTTGAAGCCCTATGTTCCACTAGGAACCCAAGGGAACAATAATAAATATAATAATAATTCGTGTGATTTGAACAATGATACAATTCTTTGAGTTGAGTTAAACTAAATGTACACCAATGATGACCTCGACCGTAAACAAGAGAAACGGCACGTCAGATGTTGATATCACCTCATTCTGGCTAACAGGCATTACAATTTAATGTGAATAGTATCCAATGTATCAGTTATATATAGGTTTAAAATTTCACCAAACGAATAAAAGAGAAAACACGAATCTAATATTAAACTGATGAAGTCTATAGGACAAACAGTGTACATCAAGCTACACCTTCCCCATATAGGTGATCATAGAAGCTTGATAAGTCGACAACGGTTGAACACTGTTGTTAAAAAGACTTTTTATACAGCTAAGATCATCATAAATATTGAGTATGTGAAACTGATATATCCATCTAAGCCCTTTGAACATGCGAAAAATGATGTCACAGCCCACTGTATTTACCAATTTGAATGTACGTGTGGTAACACTTACACATATAGGACTCATCGATCTCTGCAAGTAACAGCTGGCTTCAGAAGCAAAATAATCCCCAGAATCCATTAATGGTGAGAACAGACGACCTAGCTCCTCTATTGCGAAACATATTATAGAAACAAGACATGCAATTGACGTTAACACATCTTTTAATCCTGCATATACAGAACGCGTTTGGGGTGTATCCTAAAGTTTGTGGAAGCCGTAGCTGGCAATTAGGAAGTTTAAATCACCTTCATGAGTTCAAAAAACAATTTTTCATCACACTAAACCTTCCTTGGTAAAGTTTGTTTTGATACTAGCCAGTGTAGATGTACTATTACCTCTGTTATTATTTGGTTTAGTGATCTTCATTGTTACTTTACTTTGACCTTCAATATGTCCTTTTAACTTGACCTAAGAAGTCTATTTTCTCACCTCTTAAATCTTTATTAATTTCATATATATATTCCTATGACAAGTCCATGTGTGATCAGATTGTTCGAAATGTGTGTTGCGCAAACACACATGACATGATTCAGATAAATTACGTCTTCTTATTGCTTTGTCTAAATTCATAAATGGAACTATCTGTTTCAAACAGTGGTTGTCGTTTATTCCCTTCGAATTTCATAAGACATTATTCACACGCCAGGCTGTAAGGTATACACGTGTGTGTGTGTGTGTGTAAGAGCTGTAGATATTACTTAGTTGCTTGGGTTGAAGTAGAATGGACAGGATTCGAAGGTGAAACCCTTTGGTCAGAATTTCACAAGCTAAGGTAATGTTCTAATTCATTTAGGCATTTGGAAGTGTACAGTAATATAAAGACCAGTTAGCTGATCATAATAGTGGCGTTTTCCTCTTAGTCTGTGTTGGATCTCAGAACAAGAGCCGTCTAAGCTTATGTATCACATCATCCTTCAAAAATACAACATAAAATTAGACCTGCATTATCAAGATTTCTCGCAAACTGAGAGCTATAGAAACAAGAAGTAACAGGCTCACAATTAAACTCTTATGCCTTGATATAAAATGCCCCTCTCTTTCAATAAAGATTTCATTATGATATAATCATTATTGATATTCATTGACAGTAAAACATACGACACCAGAGGGATATCTCCGCCCCCCCCCCACCTACTTCATTCTCTGCCATTATTTTTCATTGGCTCAGTGACTGCCCGGAAGCTTTAATTTCCACTTTACATGACCTTTTCCATGTCTCCCTCGGTCGACTAACCCAGTGCTTCCGATGCGGGTTCTACTCATTTATTTCATTATTTATTAGAACACAGACTTTGTACACTAAGAGCACAACACAAAATTTCACGGTTTTTGTGAGAACTGGGATACTCAGACCGAAACAGTTGGTCGCCTTAAGGGAACATTGCCTCCCCCACTGGGTCTTTGACCAGTGGATCAGTGAACCAGCATCAAGAATGGCGTTCACATGGTTCCTGGTGACCAAAACAGGTTCATACACCGCAGAATTAAGATCAGGGTTTTACAGCTTGCCTACGTAGACTAGCATGTCTACCAGTTCAGCTGAAAGCGTCAGACGTCTGCAATCACCCTTTTACCTTTGTAAGGAACACTATCGCCGGATAGAGGCAGTGAAAAGGATTTGCCTGGAAGAGGCTATGAACGCATAGTCACATGAAAGCATTTCGAGAGGAAGGACAAAGTCTTACAATCCTCGTATGTACTACGTCGTTTATGGCGGTGGCTTCTACTCAAGGGCCTAGTGTGTCATGAAACTTGAACGTCTCCTCAGAGTATGTCTAATCCACCTCCATTCACTTTCTGGTGAGAGCTGGCTGCTAGCCAAAATTGGTAGACAGTAATTTACGTCAATGTTTATGTCCCAAATATTCGTCGAGAGAAAAATAAGAAAAAAGACTGACTCAACAACTAATCACAGCACACTTTGCGTAGGTGGATACAATTTGCAGATAGATAATCTGAACTTCAAGAAACGGCCACAAAGAGATGAAAGATTAACTTTAAGTGAGAAACAACCAATCAGAAGACGGTGTTTGTTTGCTTACAATAATCTATAATAATGTACATGAGAATCTATAAATATCTGTGGATTTCCTAAATAAGCGATCTGTTGCCTGACCCTTGTCTTCTGTTGTTACACCTTCTGTATATTTGTTAGGAAAAAGGTTCCCTGGCTGGTTGGCTACCACGGTTCATTGTTGTTAATCCTTTCTGACCGGTGATCTGAACTTCAGTATGGAGCAAACATGTAGCTATAGACAAAAATCTGCAGGCTGTTATAGATATGCAATTGGTGACGCGCTATTTTATTTTTGAAATGTTCGTTTACACAGATTTCTTTGACATCCAGTTAGATCGCGACATGACATCAGTTAGGGAACCACTGAAAACCAGGAGGTACTGGATAGAATGTTTCATCTTGGACTTAATCTCCGAAGAATAGGTACTTCTTAAAAGTTCTACACCAGGATAAAACATCTCTACAGTACACTCTTCGTTTTCAGCCGTTCTCTAACTGACTTAAAAAATTAACCAAATCCCAACAAACCAACACTTGAATATCAATTTCTAGCTGACTGGTCATTGACTATAGAATGAACTTGCCTGGCTTTCTAGTGAGAAGTCATGATCAGTGGAGTTAGTCCATCAGGTTGAAGGTGAAGACCAATACTCGCCGACGACATAGGCTGGTGATCCCGATATATACTCCCAAATTTGTTGAGGTCACTACAATTCATGGACCACTACTGAACCCCGTTTCCCAGTAGCCGACTGACCACCAACCGGCTCACCTGAAGGTCTCGGGGTGCATATTACCGCAGGGCTCTGAACTAGAACGAAACAGCTGAACGTACAGTACAGCCTGGTTTTCAATGGATCTCTGACTGGAATTAAGTTCAGTTGTTATTCAGAGGAGATCGTTGTATAATAATTAGACTGCCGGCTAATTTTTTTAAAATTGACAGTAATATCATTCTTAACAATACACTCCCTTTACATTCTATTTATAAAAATAAAGAGTTTATTAAAGGGTCGAAATGTATGTTATAAATTCATGAAATATAATGTACTCACTTGTTCATACCAACTGGAGAATGTAGATTCCTAAAATAGTAACAACAAGAACACTTTGCACACTATACATACTCACTAACAAATTGTATACACACAAAAAAAGCGACCATATTGCTCAGTGAAAACAAACTCGTCAAAGAAAGTAGGAAATTCTAGTGTTTTCCCCACCTTGAAGTCATTTGATCGATAGTGATTCGCCACGAAATCCTGGATGCGCCTGCATTCTCCAGTGAGTGATGGTGGTCCCATTCAGACTGGAACCCTGAACCCATCGATTCAGACACAAAAGGGTTAATCACTAGACAACTTCGGCGGCGAGATCTAAGGAATTTCAAACAGGGTAAGATACACATTCTACATTACATTGTTTCTCACCGGCCATCTGATCACTTCAAGTTAGTCCCCAGATACCGTCAAAGTGTCCTTAATGGGAACCGACATGTCGAGACAGGCTGAACACTTCGGTCTAATTAGTGGTTTTGTATACCCTTTAAAAAGCTTTCTTCAATTTCTGTTTTCGATAAGAACGAAAATCAATATTCAAGAGTCACAAATATTATGTGAGGACTAACAACACATACTACTCAGTTTCCTAAACCGGAAAAAAATTAAAGAATTTGAATCTGGGAACCACTGTCGTCTACCAATCAAATGCAACGCGTAAATTTCATTGGTTACTCTCAAGGTCAATCATCATAGGCGTATTAGCCAATCAGATGACGTATTGACCTAACCATCAAGCAAAAATAGCATAAAGACAAAAATAATATGGACAAATAACTTACAAGATAATGATAACTTGGAAAAAAAGCCACAATCCCATCGGGGACAACAGAAGCAAGTTGAGCTAATAGTTGACCATAATTACGTACTACAGCTAAAAATAAGAAAGTTTAAAATAAAAGAGAAGTAAGTAAATGATATTGGATTGTTTAATGAAATCTTCTAGGGGCATAAATCTGCACTGAATTATCGGTACAAATTCAAAATATCAATATTCAGCTCTTAAGTTGCTACACGACAGTTGTCCTGAAGTTCTAATGGTAATAATAGTAATAATCATAGATGTACTAATGGACTTGACCCTAACTCACTCCAGAGACTAAGGGATTGACTTGTTACAACCAGGGAATAAAGTCGTTGACTTAGAATAGCAGATGATATAGTCCTGACTCCTAGGTGAAGACTCTGATGAAATGGAGAGTTTTTTGAACACCTTGAGGGGTTCGCTACTATCAAATGTAAGATGATGCTACAGAGGTGAACTACATTGACTCCTAGCTTAGAAATAGGGAGTGAAGTGGTTAGCGAGTGTGTTGGCCACTTCACTTATTTGGGAAGTTGCATCAGCCAACGGCAACGGGTTGATCGCTGACGAAATCTCAGCACGGATACAGAGGGTTAGTTTCGAATATGCCAGTTTACACTGTCTCTGACGCATGCGTGATATCCGGCTGGCTGTCGACCAAAGGCCGGGTGTACTGCTCAGTAGTCAGTTCGCTCTGTCCTCCTTTATGACTGTGAGTGAGACCTGGTCATTGAGAGTGGAAGACATGAAAAGACTAGCTGTCTTTGATCGCAGGTGCCTGCGTTCTATCTCCCGTGTGAAATGGTATAAAAGGGTGAGCAATATTGGAATAGGGATCGGTCGAGTGCTAGGTAAGGAGAGGAAATCAGTCGACGAGACTGTGAAGTCACATCGACAGAGATGGTTAGGGACGTGTGTTACGTATGCCTAGCCATTGATCGCCTTCCTCGACAACGAGCAATGTTAGCTGACAGACATAAGATGGACGAGGTTGGAAAAGAGCTAGCACGTGGTGGTCAAACCAAAACATGGCTTTATCAATCAATGAAATTCACAACAGTTAGTTTAAGCCAGCCAGCCACGTAGGAAGGTGTAAACTTCCTGGTTATGGTCCTCGGGACGGTAAACAGCAATGAAGTCTGGAGACAATCGGTGATATACATCAAAATCCTCGTTGTCAATGGCTGGCGCAGATGCATCCATTCCTTGTGACTCATCATTTCCAATAAAACCATATTGCTCTTCGATATAACTATTCTTTTTGCCTCATATCTCTGCTTACGGTCTCTATTTTGCGTTTCCTTTTCCTTTCTTTCTTCTCTGGCTTTATGCGCTGAGTAAAGTGTAGCGACTCAAACTGCTGCACACCGGTGCAAGGTTCTATGTTGAAACCAGACAGACAGACAGACAGACAACCACTATTCTAGACTTATTTGTAGGTTGTTCATTAATATTTTACTGACGATAGCAGTGGCTTTAATGTGTCAGCAAAGATTCTAAGCGATTCCAGAAATAAACATCGATTGAATTTCGACTGCTATAGCGAGCGATCACCAGGCAACAATTTATAAGCATCATTTAGGTAAAAATCAGTCAAGTTTGATTATGCATTGATGTCAGTTAGAGAAGCAACCATTGAAAACCCCAAGGAGTACTTGATAGTTGTTTCAACCTAGTTTGGGACTCTTTAGAAGTACGACCCCACCGGGGATCGGAGCAAAAACCTACAAATCACAAGACCAAGATCACTGGCCATTCAACGACTTGGGTCAAAAATCATTCAGTCTGATATATAAAACTCTGAATTATACATATACCACATTCCTAATATGTGAAAGGCATCAAGAGAGCTTCGAAAGCTAACGAAAGAGGGGTGGAAGATCATATCTCAGCTACCACCCCACACTCACAGAAGTATACACTTTTTTATCCCTTCTCGTTCCCAGTGGAACATAGGACTTCAAGCTAGAGGCTTGAAGTTTCTGTAGCAGTGTCTGTTTCTACAGGATGGGGTTGCTAGCCTCATGCCCCCATCCCAACCTTTCCTCTTTACCAGCATTTTTTATTTCTGGTTTAGCGAGGTAAAGGAGTGAGCCAGTGGCCGGGAATCGAACCCCAGACCATGTGCATGGTCGGCGAGCGCCCTAATCGCTGTGTCACGGACGCACCATACATCCAAAGAGAATTAATTTCCTCTTAAACTACCTGAAACAAAAAGAGTGGCAGTGTTGACTGACCATAGAGAGTTCAAGGTAGAATTGATCAAAGATGTTTATGAGTCAGTCAAATTCTCTGAGAGCTGATGATTCTCTACCTTCCAAGCTACATAGCTAGCTAGCTTCCTACCCAGGCTGAAGTAGATAGAGAGAGATATAAACCAACGACCCATTTTATTCATTGGCAGGAAATCACTCATTGAGTGATATGAGTGATTAGACATCATGACGTAAGTTGACTGGAATATACATTTTATTATAGCTTGACTCCAAACAGTATTTTTGATTATTGTTCCCTTGGGTTCCTAGTGGAACATTGGGCTTCAACTACACGTCTCCACTTCCTTCTGTCTTCTGCTATACTTTTCACCTGCATCCATGTTAATCCATACTGTTCCAACTCCTCTCCACACGATCTCCTCCATGTCACCTTCGGACGTCTCACTCGCCGCTTCCCTTTCGGGTTCCATTCGAGCTATGATGGCCTGACGCGCGATGTCACCCAACGGCCTCCTCAGCGAGTGAGTGTCCAATCCATATCCACTTTCTCCTGCATATTTGTTGAGCGATTGGTTCTTGTTTTGTTTATTCCCATAGTTTCTTGTTAGTGATTCTTTCCGGCCATCTGATCTTGAGTATACAGCCAGCGAAGACAGTTGTTGATAAAGGTCTGCAACAGGCTGTTGGAAATATTCTTTGTGACCCGCCGCTAAGTTTCTGATCCCTATAGAAGAACTGACTGACTTGACGTTTGTATTGAAAATCGGAATTTTGTTGTTGATGTTGAGGAGTGACGAAGATTTCCAGAATATTAGTCTCAGGTTGATGAATGTGTTTCTCGCCTTCCCGATTCTCGATTTGACATCCTCGTCCGTTCCACGTGCCTGTAGTTGAGACAATGCTCCCCCTAGATAAGTGAATGAAGTAACCTCTTTCAAATCCCTCCCGTTGATGGTGACTGGCAGTGGATGTTGTTGCTGGTTGGTTATTTTCATAACCTCCGTCTTGTCTATGTTCACCTGGAGTCCTGTCTTCTCTGGCTGCTTCTTCGACCAGTTTGTCAGTTTTCGCTTGTAAGTCTTCGACTTTGTGTGACATCAAACATAAATCATCCACGCGGGAAATCCAGGTCTTCTAGGTTCTTCATGTCGGTCCAGGATATCCCTGTCTGACGCATAATCCAGTCCACCACAATTAGGAATATCGTTGGTGATAATAAATATAAGGTTGTATAAGGATAATAAGGTTGTATTTTTGATACAAGTGTGGAATTTTCAGCATGCGATATCGGTAGCCCAAATTTATCAGACCAACCATTGATTGATATCAGGTGTGCATCGGCCAGGGGATCGAATCCCGCACCACCTGCACGGTCAGCGAGCGTCCTAACCGCTGTACCACCAACGACGCAATGCTATCTTACTTAATAGATACTATGATATTCAGGAGTAAGAAAAATATATAAACACTTGTTAGGGTGTTTTGAATGCACTGAGAAACAATAACGATAGAGAACAAATACACTCATCAAAGTGCATTCGTTTTTACACGTTATCAATACAAATTTTACAAAAGTGCAACATTGAAAAAAAAGAAATCAGTAAAAATTTAATCAACAACTAAGCAAATAAATGTAAATATACAGAGAGAGTGCATCTGTCGTGTTGTTTTCTTTCCTTTACGTTCCCAGTGGAACATAGGGTGGCTTCAAGCTACAGTTCCAGAGTTTCGGTAGCACTGGTGTTTATTTTTACGGGATGGGGATGCTAGCCTCATGCTCCTTAACCTTTCCCATTATTATTATGATTATAACTTATTATTATTACTTATTGTTATTATCACTAGTGTTATTACTGGTTTAGCGAGGTAAGCAAGTGCGTCAGTGACCTGGGATCGAACTCCAGACCATATGCGTAATCGGCGAGCATCCTACAGTTGTACCGCCGGTGGTGTAGAAATTGAATACTCGCTAACCATGTATGTGGTCTCGGGTTCGATTCCAGGCTGATACACTCCTCCTAAACCTAGCATAGCCGATCAGTGCAGTAGTGTGGTAAGAGATGGCTGCTAGCCAAAGTTGGTAGACAGTAATTGACGTCAATGTTTATGTCCCCCGTATTAGTGGTGAAAAATGAGAACAAAAGCTTCGCGTAGGCGGATACAGTTAGCATATGGATGATCTGACACAGCCACAAAGAGATGCAAGGTTAACTTTCTGTGAGAAACAACCAATCAAAAGACTATATTTTCTACTAACAATAATCTACAATAATGTGTACTAAAATCTATAAATATGTGTTGATCTGTTGCCTGGCCCTTGTCTTCTGTTGTTACAGTAGTACATCGGGTGAATAGGGAAAATCGAGCGTGAGGTCAGCAACCCCACTTCACGAAAAAAAGAAAAAAACACCACTGGTACTGAGATTGTAAAACCCCAGATTGAAGTCTTATGTTTCACTCGGAAAGTAAGTAATTAAAGACAACTCACGTCAAGTTTTAGTACTTTCTAGCCAGATCAAGATGTTCCAAAATCTGGACAGCAGTTGCACTTCTTTTGAGTGAAGCTCATCGGGAATATAAACCTACAACCCTCCCCCACACACACACACACACTGAACCCAACTGACTACACATAGAGAAAGGCAGACGACTTTTAACCCAACCCGAAAGCTGATTAGTTACTCGGTTCAAAATGATTAAACTTCACAGATCACAGTAACTTTCCCAAGAGATTGAAATTAATTCAACTCTATCACTTGACCTTCATACAGGAATTATTATCATTGTTTCTTTTAATTCCTAGAGGAACATAGGGCTTTACCCAAGCACGTCTCCATTGCGTTCGGTTCTCTGCTACAGTCTTCACCTGGCTCCAAGTCTGCCCACACGTTTTCATCTCCTCTTCATATGACCTCCTCCAAGTTACCCACCCTCGCACTGACGACCAACTCACCGCTTCCCTTTCGGCTTCCACTCGAGCAATGGCTTGTCTAGTGATGTCACTTGATGGTTTCCTCAGAGTATGGCCAGCCAATCCATCTCCATTTCTTCCTGCCTATTTGTTTCACAATCGGTCGGTCGGTCGGTCGGTTTTCGACATAGAACTTTGCACATATGTGCGGCAGTTCAAGTCGCCACAATCTATGTAGCACGCAAAGCAAGAGAAGGAAGTAGAAGAAATGCACAATATAGACAGTAAACAGTGGTGTGAGACAAAGGAATAGTAATAACGGAGAACAAAAGTTTAATTGGAAATCATAAGTCACAAGGAGTGGATGCATCCGCGCCACTGAGAACGATTTTGAGCCATGTCACCAATTGTTTCCAACCATTGGTTTTTCACAATCGGTTCCTGCTGGGTTGGTTCGGTCATTGCCAGAGATCTCTGTTGCTGATCTTTTCTGGCCAGCCATCTGATCTTGAGTAGTATTGAGCGAAGACAACTGTTAATGAAGGTCTGTAGTTTGTTTGAGATGCTCTTTATGACGCGCTGGCCAAGTCTCTGATCCGTACAGTAAGTAGCACTGAATTCACATTGGAGTTGAAAATCCGGATCTTATTTTCATTTTGATGCTGAGTGCTGTTGACTTCCACACAGACTTGAGAGTAGTGAAAGCTTGTCTTGCTTTTCCGATTCTTGCTTTGATATCCTCGTCAGTTCCGTCCGCCTGTAGTTGAAACGATGCTTCCCAGGTAAATAAAAGAGGTAGTTTCTTTCAGGTTCCTCCCATTCATGCTGATCGTTGTCTGTTGTTGTTGTTCTTGTCCAGGAATCTTCATCACCTCTGTTTTCCCTATGTTCACCTGAAGTCCTATCTTCTCTGGATGCTTCTTCTGCCAACTTGTTGCTTTTCACTTGCATATTTTCCAGTTTGTGGGAAATCAGACAAATATCATCGGCGAAGTCTAGATCCTCCAAGTGTTTTGTGTGAGTCCATTTTATGCCTGTTTCCTCATTGCCCGTTGTTTGTCGCATTATCCAGTCTACTGCAATCAGGAAAATCATTGGCGATAGTAGGCAGCCAGCTTGTCTTACTCCTGTCCTCACTTCGAAGGATTCCGTAAGTTTCCCGTTGTGGATTACTTGCCATGCAGCATTGTCGTACAGCTGTTGGATGAGATGTATAATTGTCGGTGGCACCCCATAGTAGCGAAGTAGTTGCCAAAGCACCTCTCGATCGACGCTGTCTGCTGAAGGCCTTTCCAAAGTCGATGAAGTTGAGATAGAAAGGTGACTGCCATTCCAAGCTTTGTTCAATAATGATCCGTAATGTGGCGATCTGATCAATACATGACTTGTTTTTAATACAGGAATACACACCTTTTATTAAGCTAAAATCGTAAAGAACGAAACAGCTCTCTAGTGGTAGTTAAATCAACTTAATCTAACAGATATACACTACTAATGGTGGTTAATGAAAGGCGAACGTAGAACTGCGAAGTCGTCTATTTGTGATCACCTGTTAGAGTCTGGTCATTTAGTCCCCCACGTGATTCATCCTTCAAGGTTACATATACATGGCAAAATCGAACGAATCGCTCCAAAAGTTTACGTTTTCTTCACTTATGCATAGCCGAAGCTTTAGCTACACGTGAACAGAAATCCAAACTATGCGTTCAAAAACGTTTTGTCAAACCCCTTTCTTTACCTTGGTCATAGAGTAATGTTCTTTCTGGTTTTTATTTTATTTTATTTTACTACTTGAACTCTTTCCACTTCATTTCACATCTTTATTCTTATGGTAATCGTACTCCTTATTTTTAAAATTTTTAGACAACGCTTGACATTTTTAAAAAATGAAATTTTTGATATCAATTCACTTATAAAACAATCTTTCATAATTTTGTAATTCATCCACTTCAACTCTACCCCTTAAAACTTGCTAAATGGTTAGTAGAATTATTTCATCCAGTCAAAACACAATTCTGTAAGTATGTGTTAAAAGATACATTTGAATTGGTTGATTTTCTTGACGATATTATTGTTTTGAATAAGAATATGTACTCTTTTGATGTAAACTCGTTATTCACTAATGTGTCTTTGATCAAAACTGTGGACATTTTGTGTGATTACATTTCCACACACACAATTTTTTCATCCCGTTCCCTATATCTTATTTAAGGGATTTATTACTTCTATGTACTAACAATGTTAGGTTCACATTTGAAGGCGATTGTTTCCGCCAAGTTGATGGTGTTGCTATGGGAAGTCCGTTAGGGCCCCTTTTAGCAGATATTTATATGTCGCACATTGAGAATTTATCGGAGGATTTAATCGAAAATGTACCACTTTATAGAAGGTATGTAGACGATATTGTAATCATCAGTGATAAGTCTTGTTCTGCTACCTCAATTTTAAACCGAATGAATGAAGTCCAAAATAGCATATCACTTACATCTGTAGAGGAGGAAGATAATTGTTTATCTTTCCTAGACATATTGCTTAGTCAACGGCTTGATGGGTCAATAAGAACATCTATTTATAGAAAACCTACCTGGACAGGACAGTATCTTAATTACCACAGTTCTGCCCTGTTCGGTATAAAAGAGCCTTAGTAAGGTGCCTCTTCAGTAGAATCCAACGAATATGCACTGAAGACACACTTGGTGAATTCTAACTTCTGCCAATTCACGATATAGCGCAACCGTCCCAAACTAGGACGAAACAGCTGTCCAGTACTCCCAGCTTGTTTTCCAATGGTTCTCTAACCAATGTAAGCTCATGATGAAATCCTGTAACCAATCAACCAAATCCCTACAAACCAATACTTAAAAAAACTGTGTTTTTACTTATAAAAATCAATAGTTGTTTATAAGATTAGTCACAAAGCGATTTCAAATTAGAGAACCATCAGAGATCAGGGTGCGTACTCGATACCTTTTTCTGTTCTAGTTCAGGTGTCTTCAGCAGTACGCACGCGTGATAACCCATTTGCAGAGATTGAACTGACGACCTTCAAGGGGCGAAAGGCAGCTAGTAAGTATGCCATTGAACCACTGGAACGGAAATTTGTGGCTCATCAATTCTAACTTCTACGAATGAATATGTGATAGTTAGCCAAACTGTCAGACATTGTCATCGGCAAGTACTATTCACCATACCCAATTTGGTGGATCTAACCAGCTAGAATTTCTTGCCAGAACTCTAGGTAACTTCGTCTTGTTGTGTCACTAATAAGCGATTAAAATTAATTTTAAAGAGTTGCTCTGCAAGGATTTCATTGGTTTCAAGCTAGACTGCAAAAGGATGTTAGCTGGAAAACAAGTGAAACGCAGGAAAGAGTACTGTACAGTTGTTTCGTCCTAGTTTGTGACTCGGCAGTAGTTGCGTAAATAATTTCTATGGGGTGCAGGATTTCATCAAGAGCTGACATTGGTTAGAGAATCATTGGAAAACCATTGAGGAGTACTGGACAGCCAACTGTTTCGTCAGCCTAGTTTGGGACTCTTCATCGGTAGGCACCCATTGGAGTTCGAATCCATGGCCTTCCGGCCACTGGAACCCGATCCAATGACTTGCCCATTAATTTCAACTGCCGCAAATTCATGATATAACGTGACCACTAGCCAGTGTAATCGGTGAGTAACCGTCCTCACAGCTAACCTGCTCTACCCCACCGGTCACGACTTCTCACTAGAACATCAGCAGAACCAACACTTGATTCCGATGGGGATTGCACCTAACTAGAATCTTTAGCGTGCTCACCTAGTAATCTGAAGCTTCTACTTTTGGTCACCAGTGAGGTCATAGGTGAGTCTTGCCGAAGAGTCCCAAAATTAGGATGAAACAGCTATCCAGTACTCTCTGGTAGTTCTCAGTGGCTTTCTCTCTCTCTCTCTGACTGAAGACAGTTCGTGATCAATGTTTGAATCTACCAAACTCAACGAGATACATTGCATGGAAGGAATATGTCCTGAATAGCAGTTGAACTGAAAGTAGTGTAAGGGTCTTAAGGAAAAGTCGTAGAGCTGCTGAAAAGGGATGTAACACTAATAAATAATGGTCGCGCTATGTCGGGAATTGGCAGAAGTTAGAATTCAGGGACCATTGGATCGGGTCAGGTGCCAGTGGTTCAATGGTCTACGAGCTCCCCTTGTAACTAGAAGGTCCTGGTTTCAAATCCCGGTGAATGCGTACTGCTGAAGAGTCCCAAACTAGGATGAGACAGCTGTCCAATACTCCCCGCAGTTTTTCAGTGGTTCTCTAACTGATGTCAGCTCATGATGAAATCCTCCATGCAACTAATAAGTAAGTTGTTTCCGTTAAATGACCAACAAGCCAGCTATGCTTTCTTCCTCGCCTTGAGAAGAAAGAGATAGAAAAAGTCGACCCTGTCAAACTGCACAACTTGACTCGCTCTCCAGTGGTTGGTAGACACCGATAAAAGCATACAACTCCAACAACAACTGTACTGAACAGACCATGTATGACCAACTGCAAGCAATTAAATTCCATCCATAAGGTCTAAAATCACGCCACGCATAGTGCTATTTCAATTTCAGATATATGTATATACATATATCATAACACTGTTTGCTTTTTACTTATGTACTAATTGAATATTCCCATAATTTATTCAGAACAAAATATTTAGAGCGAACAATTGTGGTTTCAATAAATTCTTCCTTCTTCAGGCTCTACAATTATAAATCCATTAATTAATTCAAGCATTCAATAGCCAATTAGTCAGTAAAGGCAAATTAGAATCATATGGAGCTAGATACATTGGCCGCACTTAGAAGGCTTTATCCATGTGCGCGCGTGAACATGTACCTGTATGGTTGAGTAAAGGGATAACCAAATGCGTAGATAGTGTGCAGTCTTAGCCCACTTGGTAGATACTGGACACCCGATAAAACTTGACCAGGCGTTCTCAGTTATTTACCACGTTCCTAGTAATTTATCTAGAGGAACTCGACTACGTCTTCCATCAGTAGCTGAAGCGGTTGCAATTAATACCAGAAGACCATCTCTCTTTGCATATAGAAGAAGTTTGTTCAACCTCTATGTTCAACTTGGCCTACCATAAAGCCAACAAATCCTCCATTAACACTATAAATTCCTATCACAATTTTCTTTTCTTTTCTTTCCTTCTTCTGCTATTCCTCTGTTTCATTGACAAACGTTCATTTTCAACTTTTATGATTTTATCACCTTAGGTTTAAGTAGTGCTTTTCTAACTTGCTATCGTATTTACAAAATCCTGTTCATTCCACTTCATTATATTCATTATTATTATTATTTGACAATCATTCACCAATAGTACTTGTAATTTTACACCATATCATCGTTATTATTTTACAATCATTCTTATTGTCGTTATTTTCAACCTTGAACTTATGTCTAGTCCGCCCCATTCGTTGGTTTATTTTCATATTGTCTCACACACCCTGATTACACACACTCTCGAAACCTGTATTTTCTGTTGACTATATTTATATATGTGCGTCGGTGGCATAGCGGTTAGGACGCCCGCCGACTATGCACATGGTCCGGGGTTCGATCCCCGGTCACTGACGCACTCCTTTACCTCGCTAAGCCAGAAATAATGCTGGTGAAGAGGAAAGGTTGGGGTGCATGAGGCTAGCAACCCCATCCTGTAAAATAAATACTGCTACAGAAACTTCACACCTCCAGCTTGAAGCCCTATGTTCCACTGGGGAACGGGAAGGAAAAAAATTAAATTACTTCATCTCATTTTGTCTCATGTTCTCATTGACCATGCATATTAAAAAACTATCTGACTATTGTTCCATCCCATCTCACTGATACTTGTTCCACAATACACTTTCTGATATGATTCTAATTTGCCTTTACCGACTGACTGGCTGGCTATTGTATGCTTAAATTAATTAATGGATTTATAATTGTAGAGCCTGAAGAAGGAAGAATTTATTGAAACCACAATTGTTCGCTTGTGTGATACAGTTATTCTTTTTTGTACTTCTTTGACCTACATATTCTCTACCACATACAGACATTCACACACACACACACGCACAAATACGCATACACAAAGAAGTACACGGCAGAAAAATGGTAATCACACATTTAATCGAACATTATTAAGTACTTGATTAATTCAGCTCAAGTACATCTGTAAAAAAATCTAATATGTACTGTGAGATATTGATCTCTGAAAGAACTAAATATTAATATATTATTATTATTATTAGTAGTAGTAGTAGTACTAGTAGCAGTATTATTATTATTATTACCGATTCAATAAAATTTGATAGTGTGGAAAATTCCCATATTATGAATTAAAAGTCAATCTGAACGAAGAATATTCTTTTCAATATTCTTTTCTCCTTTTCAGGTTCTCACACAATTATAAAATATAATAAATATTTGTTGTCGTTACAATAATGACAGCCAGTTATCCGGCGGATACATTTTTCTAATTTAGAATATGAGATTAGTTATGGGGTGTCAAAATAAATAGTCGTTTTTGTGTGACAAACGTCATAATATATGCCCTTCATGCAAACATTCTCTCAATACTATCGAATTTTTTCGTTTATACTATCCGGACTTATTATTAGTGATATGATCTCATTTCTCAATGTATGCCTCCACCTGTTTCATTTCACATATTCGTTATCTCATTATGAACCTCCCATTGCAGTCTTACCATCTCCTGTTTAACACAGACCACTTTGTACTAGCTACTCACCTGACACCTTTTATAACCTTGAACTGACTTGTCATTTTTCATACCCCACACTCTACAAATCTATTATGATTAATCACCATTGTCTCCCGTTTTACAATATTTTGTAATCGAATTCAGCCTAGCACGTTTGTCACACAAATACGACTATTTATTTTGACACCCCATAACTAATCTGTTATTCTACGTTAAAAATGTATCTGCCGCATAACTGGCCTTTATTGTAACGACAACAAATATTATATTTTATAATTGTAAGAACCTGAATAGGAGAAATTATTGAAAAGAATATTCTTCGTTCAGATTGACTTTTGATTCAATAAAACACACACACAGTAGACAAAATCTCATATTTTGTGCGAGGACTGGGACGCACTACCCGGACGCCCAAACCGAAACAGATGGTTGTCTTAATGAGCCACCACCTTCCCCCTGACTCGATGTCTCATCCACAAGGCATTGGACCAGTGTGTTCATCATGTGGTTGACGGTGACCGAAACAGGCTTATAAAGTCATTCTGGAGCTAATTAAAAGCACACTATTCCAGCTCCCCTCATCCATAGTTATTGTAAGCGCTAGAAGTTCTCAGTTAACATTACACTTTTGTGGTGAGAAACACTACCACCATCTATGTGGCGTAAAGGTAGTGAGTGAATAAGACTTGCCTAGCAGCAGGGAGAGGCTAGGAAGGACTGGTCACATTCACTAAAATTATCTTGGCGCTTCTGAGTACTACAACCTTATTTATATATCGAATATTGACTTAAAACATTTTCATTTTTTTATAATTCTTTTACGTTCCCAGTGGAACGTAGAGTGGTTTCAAGCTACAGGCTTGATGTTTCTGTAGTAGTGTGGTGAGAGCTGGCTGCTAGCCAAAGTTGGTAGACAGTATTATTATTATTGTTCCCTTGGGTTCCTAGTGGAACATACGACTTCAACTGCACGCCTCCACTTGCTTCTGTCTTCTGCTGTACTTTTCACTTGCATCCATGTTACTCCATACTGTTTCAACTCCTCTTTACACGTTCTCCTCCGTGTCACCATTGGACGTCCCACTCGCCGCTTCCCTTTCCCGTTCCACTGGAGCGTTGGCCTGACGCGCGATGTCACCCAGCGGCCTCCTCAGCGAGTGAGTGTCCAATCCATCTCCACTTTCTCCTGCATATTTGTTGAGCGATTGGTTCTTGTTTCGTTTGTTCCCATAGTTTCTTGTTGGTGATTCTTTCCGGCCGTCTGATCTTGAGTATAGAACGAAAACAGTTGTTGTTGATAAAGGTCTGCAACACGCTGTTGGAAATATTCTTTGTTACCCGCCGCCAAGTTTCTGATCCGTATATCAAAACTGACTTGACGTTTGTATTGAAAATTCGGTAGACAGTAATTGACGTCAATGTTTATGTCCCCAATATTGGTGGTGAGAAAATGAGGACAAAGGCTTTGCGTAGGTGGATACAGTTAGCATATGGATGATCTGACACAGCCACAAAGAGATGCAAGGTTAACTTTCTGTGAGAAACAACCAATCAAAAGACTGTATTTTCTACTAACAATAATCTACAATAATGTACATTAAAATCTATAAATATGTGTTGATTTTCCTTATAAAACGATCTGTTGCCTGACTCTTGTTTTTTGTTGTTACACTACAATTGTATTTATATGTCGGATATTGATTTAAAACTTTTTTATTTTTTTAAAATTCGTTTACGTTCCCAGTGGGACATAGGGTGGCCTCAAGCTACAGGCATCAAGTTTCGGTAGCAGTGGTGTTCATTTTGAAGGGATGGGGTCGCCCCCAACCTCCCCTCTTTACCAGTCTTATTACTGGCTTAGCGATGTTTGGGAGTGAGTCGGTGACCAGGGATCGAAACCTGGACCACATGAGGCGTGGTCGGCGAGCATTTTTACCGCTTTGCCACCTAAGCAAAACATTTTTATCGTAAAGCTTAAATTATTCTGTATTTTATATATTGGACTGAAATTCTCGATAGCTATGGTCACAGGGATACGTCAGTGACATGCGATTCGTCCTGTTTGAGCCTCATCTCCTGTAGATGTTTCATTCATTCGCAAACATATGTGTGTTCACACATTGGCTGTATGCGACATGTCTCTCTGTCTGTCTGTTTTCGACACAGAACTCTGCACCGATGTGCGGCAGTTCAAATCGCCAAACTCCCTCCTTGTAGCACACAAAGCAACAGAAGAAATTAGGAGAAATGCATATTAGAGACAGTAAACAGAGGTGTGAGACAAAGGAATAGTAATAACGAAGAACAAAACAGTTTCATTGGAAATCATAAGTCATAAGGAGTGGATGCATCTGCGCCAACCACTCAGAACGACTTTGAGCCATGTCACCAATTGTCTTCAGCCATTGGTTTTTACCGTCTTGATGACCCCAACCAACAAGTCTACACCTTCCTACGTGAATGAGACTAACTGTTGTAGATTTCATTGACTGGTGCCATGTTTTCGTTTGACCACCGCTAGCTCTTTTCCAGCCTGACCCTATATCAGCTGACATTGCACGTCGAGGAAGATGCGCATGTTGAGAGTTTAATAATGTGTGAGATTTTCCGAATAACTAAGTGATCAACTCACCATAAATGTAATTACCACCCCACCCCACCCCAATATTAACTTACAACAGCAGTTGTTAAACCTCACGTTATGAAGCTTGATCAATGATAGATAATGTCCACGACGTACGTCACACAAGCCTAACCATTGCCGCATATCACGGACGAGAAATGTTAGCTGATATGGAATTAGGTTGGTAAGGAGTTGAGGGTAGTCAAACCAAAACTTAGCATGATTTCATAAAGTCGTCGACTGTTGAACTGAGCCCCACACAGAGAGAGACAGACAGAGAAGTGTAGATGGCCTCTTTAAGGACCTCAGGAAGCTAAGAATCAATATTATTATTATTGTTTTCTTTAATTCCTAGAGGAACATAAGGCTTCAGCCACATGTCTCCATTGCGTTCGCTTCTCTGCTAGAGTCTTCACCTGGCTACAAGTCTGACCACACGTTTTCATCTCCTCTTCATATGACCTCCTCCAGGTCCCACTTGGATGACCGACCCGCCGCTTCCATTCGAGCAATGGCTTGTCTAGTGATGTCACTTGATGGCTTGTTTCCTCAGAGTATGGCCAGCCAATTCATCTCCATTTCTTCCTGCCTATTTGTTTCACAATCGGTTCCTGCTGTGTTGGTTCGCTCGTTGCCAGAGATCTCTGTTGCTGATCTTTTCTGGCCAGCCATCTGATCTTGAGCAAAGTATTGAGCGAAGACAACTGTTAATGAAGATCTGTAGTTTGTTTGACATGCTCTTTATGACGCGCAGTGCAAGTCTTTGATCCGTATAGTAAGTAGCACTGACTTCACATTGGAGTTGAAAATCCGGATCTTACTTTTGATGCTGAGAATCAAAAGCTTGAGATTTATCATGCAATGGCTCAAAACCGTCCTGAATCAATACAGCAGATGCAGTCATTCTTTTTATTCTCCTCCTAGAGCCACTGAACCCTCAGCTTTCTCCATACTGCTATTCTTTCTCTCAAACATTTCTGGTCAGTATAGCTGTTTTGCAGTTTGTTTTCTTGACGACTCTTTATGCGCTACAAGCAGTGTGACACTTCAGAATGCTGCACTTCTCTATGCAACGATAGACACTGAGACTCAACACTAGTCAGTCTTATTAAATCTAAACTAACAAATAACCAACAACAACAACAGCAACATCCAACGCCAATCACCATCAACAGGAGGGATTTGAAAGAGGTTACTTCATTCACTTATCTAGGTAGGAAGCATTGTCTCAACTACACGAGGGACGGACGAGGATGTCAAATAGAGAATCGGAAAGGCGAGAAACACATTCATCAACCTGAAACCAATCTGGAAATCTTCGTCACTCAACTCAGCATCAACAACAAAATTCGGATTTTCAATACAAACGTCAAGTCAGTCAGTTCTTCTATACGGATGGATCAGAAACTTGGCGGCGGGTCACAAGGAATATTTGCAACAGCCTGTTGTAGACCTTTAGCAACAACTGTTTTCACTCTATACTGAAAATCAGATGACCGGAAAGAATCACCAACAAGAAACTATGGGAAGAAACAAAACAAGAACCAATCGCCAAACAAATATGCAGGAGAAAGTGCAGATGGATTGGACACTCGCTCGCTGAGGAGGCCGCTCAGTGACATCGCGCGTCATGCCAATGCTCGAGTGTAACCCGAAAGGGAAGCGGCGAGTAGGACGTCCAAGGGTGACATGGAGGAGATCGTGTGAAGAGGAGTTGAAACAGTATGGAATAACATGGATGCAAGTGAAAAGTACAGCAGAAGACAGAAGCAAGTGGAGACGTGTAGTTGAAGCCCTATGTTCCACTAGGAACCCAAAGGAACAATAATAATATAATAATAACAAATAACCAAGCACTCATATAAAATGAATGCATATACACATGACAAAAGCTGTTCTCATTCAATAACATACCCATATCTTCTCTGCTTTCAAACTTTGTTGTCATTGGGACTTGATCATTCCCTTTGGATACAATCTATAAAAGTAATAATACACTGTATAGTTTAATTGTTTAACCAATAATCACAAAAATTTTAAGACTAATAAATAACAAGGGTGAGTTGAGGAGAAGGCAGAAGCCATCGGTATTCGTTATCAGGTGTTGTGATCTCTCAGGAATTCATTGATAAATTCATTATATTCTGCCTTGTCATCAACACATCGCAGTGTAAGGTGTCTAGTACTAAGTGTTTATTATAATTATTAATACTATTTGTAGATTCTTTATTAATGTTTCTTTGGGTTCCCAGTAGAACACAAGGCTTCAACAACACGTCTCCACTTTGTTCTATTTTCTGCTGTCCTCCTTAGCTCGGTGCACGACAGCCCATAATCTCTCATATCCTCCTCCTCAGCACACGATGTTCTCCATGTCACTTTCGCACCGACGACCAACTTGTCGCTTCCCATTACGGTTCTACTCTAACAATGGCCTGCATTCAGCACAATGTCATTAAATGACCTCCTCAACGTATGCCCGATCCATCTCCATTTTCTCCTACATATTTGTTTAGCAATTGGCTGTCGCCTGTTGGTTTGTTCCCAGTCAAAGTTTCTTCTTGCTAATTGTTTCTGGCTGGCCGGCCGCCTGGCCATTTTATCTTCAGTATGGAGTAGTCAGCTAAGTGGGCAGCTATTGATAAAAGTTCTTGACCCGTATAGAAGGATCGACTTCACATTTGTGTTGAACAGAATCCGAATTTTGTTGTTTATTCTGTCTGAGTGAGAGCAGAAGATTTCCAAACTGGTTTCAGGTTGATGAAGGCGTATCTAGCCTTTTCAATCCTCTATGGCTGGCTTTGACATTTTCATCCGTGGTGTCGCTTGTGGTGCAAACTGTACTTCCTAGCCAGTTAAGTGAAGGAAGTAACCTTTGTTAAATCTCTCCCATTGGTGATGATTGGCACTGGTTGTTGTCGCTGTTGGTTGGTTGGTTGGTTACCTTCATCACCTCCGTCTTCTCTATGTTCACCTGGAGTCCTGTCTTCGCGGCCTGCTTCCTCAGCCAGTTTTTTGGTTTTCCCCTACCTACAAGTCTTCGTGTTTGTGTGACATTAAACATAAATTATCCACGCGCAAAATCCAGATCCTCTAGAGGCGAAGTTCAACAATAGCGTGTCAGGAGTGCGAACGCTCCAATGACCTTGAACGCATGCTAGTCGTTGGCTGGCAGCACCTGTCATTATCATAGCTGAAATATCAACGCTATTCACCAACTAAGCAGCAAATTTCATTCAGGTCACGTTTTTAAGTACTGTTTCGACAATGTGTTGATAGCTCGTTAGGGTTAGGATCGGGGTCATAATTAGGATTAGGGTCAGGTTTACGGTTAGGATAAGGGTTGTAATTAGGGTTAGGATTAAGGTTAGGGTTAGTATGAAGTTTAGGGTTAGGGTCAGGATTAAGGTTAGAGTTACGACTGGGGATAGATTTAGAGTTGATGTCATCTGTTTTAATTAGTTTTCTTATCCACATTTTCCTGGTAAGTAGTCGTCGATCCTCTTACTGGAAACCATAGTGATTCAACCGAGGGCTTTTAGGGAAGACTGCACAACAGGATAAGAGAGATGTACGATTCACGAAAACAGCTCATCTTTAGTCACCTCGGTGAATACACTGTACAGAAACTAGTCTAACTTAGCAACTGATACTCCTCATCATAAGTGGGACGTATTTCTAAGTCATGTCAGAGGAAGATACCTTGTTTAACTTGTTTTCATGAATTTTCTTGTAAGTATACGTCAATTTTTGTGCAAAAATTCCTCATTTTTATGATTGGTCGGCTCGAGGACAATGATGCGTTCGCATCCCTTGGGACGCTATTGTTGAACTTTGCCCCTCTAGAGTCTTCTTGTCGGTCCAGCGTATAATCCAGTCCACCACAATTAGGAATATCATTGATGATTATAGGCAGTCTTGTTTTGGTGTCAGTGATGGTGACGACTAAAATTCTGTCAAATTCTATCGATATGCTGTGCGGTTATTAATCCAGGAAACTTCTTTTATTGACAATGAATACCGATTAGGTCGAAATCTAGGTCAAGCAGAGCTTCTTGCCTTACGAATAAAAAAAGTCCACCACAATGGCATCTCCTCTCCTAGAATGCTGAATGCATGTCAAACTGGCCGATAAAATTCACTCCATGAAAACACTGAGGACGAGATTGAAAAACGATTCTTGTTACCTCCTCTTCCCCCACCCTACCCCACCCCAGTGTCCAATCAATATGATCACTACAATCCTACAACAGGGCAGCCTATCGTGACCCCAAAATATCTCAGTTGTAGTGTTTGTGAATAAAGCACTACTAAGTGAAGTAGATTTGAATCTAGAAGAAAAGACATTAATACCTTGAAGATTTCAGGTACACCCTGCTGACGAGTGCCAATAAACATACAGCTTGGCACAGACACTGACACTTCTCGAGCAGCATATTAAATCACACTATCGCGGAGAAACTAAAAGATGCTTTGGATGCAAAACTTTAACCAGAACAAGTTAGATTCAGGAAAAGAAAATCGTAATGCGACACACTATTATAGAACAGAACAAATAAATGGCGATCCAATCTCTGCCTCAACCTCATCCACTTTGAAAAGGCCTTCGACAGTGTTGATCGTGAAGTAATTCGGTAACCGCTTCAATACTACGCATATTACTACTTCGACATGAGGACAGGAGTAAGAAAAGATGGCTGCCTACTATCGCCAATGATTTTCCTGATTGCAGTAGACTGGATAATGCGACAGCCAGTTAGCGGGCAATGAGGAAACAGGCATAAAATGGACTCACACAAAAAACCAACTTGGAGGATCTGGACTTCGCCGATGATGACAAAAGTTTGATTTCCCACAAACTGGAAGATATGCAAGCGAAAAGTAACAAGTTGGCGATAGAAGAAGCATCAAAGATAGGACTTCAGGTGAACATAGAGAAAACAGAGGTGATGAAGATTCCTGGACAAGAACAACAACAACAGACAACGATCACCATAAATGGGAGGAACCTGAAAGAAACAACCTCTTTTACCTATCTGGGAAGCATCGTCTCAACTACAGGCGGACGGAACTGACGAGGATATCAAAGCAGAGAGTATCGGAAAAGCAAGACAAGCTTTCACTACTCTCAAGTCTGTGTGGAGGTCAACAGCACTACTCAGCATCAAAAATAAGATCCGGATTTTCAACTCCAATGTGAAGTCAGTCAGTGCTACTATACGGATCAGAGACTTGCACTGCGTGTCATAAAGAGCACCCCAAACAAACTACAGACCTTCATTAACAGTTGTCTTCGCTGAATACTACTCAAGATCAGATGGCCGACCAGAAAAGATCAGCAACAGAGATCTCTGTCAATGAGCGAACCAACCCAGCAGGAACCGATTGTGAAACAAATATGCAGGAAGAAATGGAGATGGATTGGCCATACTCTGAGGAAACCATTCCTTGATTGAAATAATTTTATAAATAATGATTTTGGCTGATTGCAATATCTCGTAATATACTTTCGAATTGCTGAGACATATTCAGTACTCAGTGTGATGAATATAACACGAAAATTGTTGAAGTGTATTAGAGGACAGTGGATGAAAAACTGTGAGTGATATTGCAACTGTAGAATCAGCAATTTGCTGTTAGTATGTGATGGGGGTAGACACGTCACTACAACGAGTCCTATCACAATATCTCAGAGACATCTCCGCTGACATTTCTATGCAATTCAGTGTGATCCTTCACTTTTGCACTCTGTTTAAACAGTCTGAAGCTGATTGTGTTAAAGAGAAGTGAAGCGAAGCAAAGTGAGAAAGTGACATCACTAGACAAGCCATTGCTCGAGTGGAACCCGAAAGGGAAGCGGCGAGTTGGTCGTCAGTGCAAGGGTGACTTGGAGGAGATCATGTAAAGGAAGAGGAGATGAAAACGTGTGGGCAGACTTGGAGCCAGGTGAAGACTCTAGCAGAGAACCGAACGCAATGGAGACGTGAGTGGCTGAATCCCTATGTTCCTTTAGGATTAGAAGGAAACAATAATAATAACAGATAATTCAATACTACGGAGCGCAGTGCCACATACCAAGTGATTCACAACAGAAAGCTCAGGGAAGCATCTGAAGCAATGACAGAAGTAAGACAAGGCTGACTACCACCACCGACAGCATTGCTGATTGTGGTGAACTAGTCTGTGCAACAAACTACGGAGATGGTGAAAACAGGAATACAGTGGACCGACAAGACCTTAGAAGGATCTGGACTTTGCGAATGATTTATATGGGAGAAAACATACGATTTAGTAGTGAAGACAAGGTTTCGAGTGAATATAAAGAAGCAGAGGTGATGAAAATGCCCGACCGCCAGCAACATTAAGTACCAATCACTATCAACCGAAGAAATTTAAGCAGTATAGTCTCAACTATAGGCACAGCACAGATGAGTATGTCAAAGGCAAGTTTCGAAAAGCCAAACAGATCTTCGCTAATCGGAAATCAATGTGGAAATCTGTTCCAATCAGCGTAAAGAACAAGATTCTGCTTTTCAACACTAATTATAAATCAGCGCTTCTGTATGATTCCCAGACCTTCCAGGTCACGAAAAGTATTCCCAACAGGCTTCAGACTTTAGCAGCAGGTGTCTTAGCTTCATACGGAAGATGAGATGGCATGTTGGAAAGGATTAGTAATAAGAAACTCTGGGAACAAACCAACCAACAGCCTAAGGCCCAGCAAATATGCCGTCAAGTGACATTGTGCGTCCGGTCTTCAATTAGAACCCGAATGGAAAACGACAACTTGAGTGTTCGAAAGTGACATGGAGGAGATTGTCTGATAAGGGTGAGAACTTAAGGCCACTCATGAAGCTACCTAAAGATAACTGCAGAAAACAGTATGAAATGGAGATATGCTAATGAAGTCATATGTTCTACTCGCAGCCCGAAAGGGAATAATAGTTGTTAGGTAGTACGTTATTGGCTGCTTCGCCGCTTACCAGAGATGTCTCCAGTTGTGTCCAGTTCCCGTCCATCGGGTTTTCAATATCAAGTGAGGGTAGCTGCTGGTAAAAGTCTACAGTAGTAGCCTGTTGGAAATGCCTGCTCAGCAGTTCGCTCCGTTCTTCTCTATGGTGGTGAGACGTGGCCATTGAGGGCGGAAGACATGAAAAGGTTGACTGTTTTTTATCATAGATGTTTACGATCTCTTTCTCACGTTAGGTGCTATAATAAGGTAAGTAATGTTGACGTTAGGCGTAGAGTGTTGGCTGGGAAAAGAGGGAAAATCAATCAACGAGGCTATAAAGTTACATAGATTGAGATGGCTGAGTCACGTGCTGCGCATGCCTAACCGTCGCCTCCCCCACCTCGACGGGCATTACTAGCTGATATAGGTGCAGGTTGGAAAAGGGTAAGTGGTGGCCAAACAAAAACATGGCCTCATCAATCCATGAAATCCCTGACAGTTATACTGAATCAGGTAGGGAGGGAGATGCAGACTTCCGGGTTGGGGCCCGCCCTCGGGACTCTAAGAATCAATCAATGGCTGGAGACAATAGGTGATATGGCTCAAAATCGTTGTCAATGGCTAGCGCAGATGTATTCAGTCTCTGTAATCTTTCATATTCCTCTTTACCATTACTCATTCTGTTTCATTCTTATACTTATCTAAATTCTATTGATTCTCTTCTCTCATTTTCTTGTTTACCTTTGTGTGCTCTTTGGAACGTGGCAACTCGAACTACTGCACTTCGGTGCCAAGTTCTATGTTGAATCCAGCCAGCCAACCAGCCTTCATCCACATGTCAGCGCCAAGTCTCTGAATCGTACAGAAGTATTGACTTGACGGAAGTATTGAAATGCAGATCCTGTTCATTATGACGAGTGTAGCCTATTCATGCACTGATTTCAGAGTAACGTACGCTTGGCTGTCTTGCTTTCGCGATCCCAACTGACTTTTACATCCTCATTAATGACGCCTAAAATTGAAACTATGCTCCTTAGAGATAAGTGAAAGAGACTACATCTTTTCGATTTCTCCCATTGATGGTGATTGGTGTTTTCTTGTTGGCGGCAGCGGTTGGATATTTTCACCACCTCTGTCTTCTCTATGTTAAAATGAAATTCCTCCAATTTATTGACTAATAAAATATCTCCTCTATATGCCTAACAGTTGGACGGATAAATAATGCAGGTTTTGAACTAGTGACCTAAGAATTCAATACATTCTAATTTGACTATGCTAAGAATACACAACAGAAAGCATATATAAATTTATATACGGTATGTGCTTTGCGAATACTATTGCCAAATTGGCGGGAGCCTGTACCTGCACTCATCCTTGCAGGTGAATCTCTTCAAGTAGTCGACAAGTTCGTTGACCTAGGTAGCTTGCGGTGTAAAAGAAAGAAATCTCTAATCTTATAGCGAACGCTAAGGTGGTGGTATACGCCAATTTAGGCTACCTCTGACGCCATCCTAACATCAGTTCGCCTGCCAAAAGCCGCATTTACAATGCTTCATTTCGTGCAGTCTTGCTCTACACCTGCTCTCTGTGAACTGAGGATGTGTAGTAACTCTGTGTATTCGATCATCGCTACCTCCGTAGAATTGCTTGCGTTCGGTAGCATCACTAGTCATTGAGTGCATTCATCTTGGAACACAGGCTTTGATGGCTTCTACATGTGCTACGAATGTAATCTGAATGTCCTGCGTACCGGTCTGCGTTTGCCAGCCATGGGACTGGACGGAAAAAAAGATGAGAGATGGTCAGCCCATGCGTGGGGTTCCGTGTGATAAAGGATATTTGTATTAGGTTAGCATCAGTTAGTATATATATCACGACTCCCTTGGTTGAGGTCTGAGAGACAGTTCCAATCGGTAAGCTGAAACATCATCAGGTGTGGTTGAGAATTACGATGAACGATTAGAAATAGGAAGTGAAGTGGTAGAGCACGTAGACTGCTTCACTTACTTGGGAAGTACCATCAGCCCAAACGGGTTGATCTCCGACGAAATCTCAGCACGAATACAGAGGGCTAGTTTCGCATATGCCAGTTTACGCCGTCTCTGGCGTAGACGTGATATCCGACTATCGACCAAAGGGCGTGTGTAATGCTCAACAGTCCGCTCAGTCCTCCTTTATGGCTGTGAGACCTGGCCATTGAGAGCGGAAGACATGAAAAGATTATCTGTCTTTGATCTTAGATGTCTGCGTTCTATCTCCCGTGTGAAGTGGTATAATAAGGTGAGCAATATTGAGGTTAGACCATTAGTAGAGTGCTAGGTAAGTTGGAGGGGAAATCAATCGACGAGACTGTGAAATTACATCGACTGAGATGGTTAGGACATGTGCTACGTATGCTTAGTCATCGCCAACGGGCAATGTTAGCTGATATAGGGTCAGGCTGGAAAAGAGCTAGCGGCGGTCAAACCAAAACATGGCCTCATCAGTCAATGAAATCCACAACAGTTAGTCTAAGCCACGTAGGAAGGTGTGGACTTCCTGGTTCGGGTCCTCGAAACGGCAAAATCCAATGACTGTAAACAATTGGTGACATGGCTCAAAATCGTTCTCAACGGCGCAGATGCATCCACTGCTTGTGACTTATGATTTCCAATGAAACTGTTTTGTTCTTCGTTATTACTATTCCTTTGTCTCACACCTCTGTTTACTGTCTATACTATGCATTTCTCCTACTTTCTTCTCTTGCTTTGTGTGCTACAAGGAGGGAGTATGGCGACTTGAACTGCCGCACATATGTGCAAAGTTCTATGTCGAAAACAGACCGACCGACCGACAATGAACGACGAACATGCTTCAATTTCTCTCTCTCTCGGTTTTCTCCTTCTAAAAGTGCCATGAAATAATAAATATTGAATGAACTTGACAGTTATGCTCGCTTGCTTTCTGGATGGTAACCCTGAATCATTCTCTTCCTATCTCTTGGCGCTAATAATGTACAGAAATTTTGCGTTTTACATACATTATGATAAAAGGATAATTCACACTTACCATGGGTAGAACACAGTTGCGAGCTAAAGTCATTGTAAATGAAACTGTATTGACTGGATGAAAATCTAATATCCGTGGATACATTTCCAATGGTGAAAGTGTCTAAAATCAAATAATTATTTTATTAAATTAAATTATTATATTAAATTTTAATTAAATTTTATTATAGCTTGACTTCACACAGTAGTTTTGATACAAGTATGGAATTTTCAGCATATGATATTATCGGTAGCCCAAGTCAAGCATTAAATACCTTAGATTAGTTCTTTCCTCTGATCTTTCATGGTCATCCCACATCTTATTAATCTCTAAGAAAATGTTTCGTCTTACCTTCTACATTAAAAAGTTAAAACAATCAGGTATCAACCAACCTTTAGTTCTGCAATTTTTAAACTCCTGTGTTTAACCTATTGTACTCTATTGTTCTCCATTAATCTTTCCTGGGCTTCTTAAAAAAGGCTATGTCATAATACTAAGGGTATTAAATACTGTGAGTAGGGCTTGCGGTTTGCCACTGCGTGAGCTCGCCAATACTATAGTCGAGAGACACGTAAATTCCTGTACAAAGTGGGTAAAGGCCGTACTTTTAGACCCTCTGCACCCTCTTTATTCACAACTATCCCCTTGTATCTCATCAGGTAGAACGAGAAGTCAATATAAGAAGTTATATGCTCGTACCACTAAGTACAAAAATTCTACAATACCGTATTTAGCCCGTATTTTATGTGATGAAGACTCTGTTAGACGTGAAACATTTAAGTTACTATGTAATTAGCATAGTGAATCGACCCTTTCATTGTTCATTTTTCTGTAATTCTATGGTGTCACCCTTTCTATCGTTTAATTATAACTTTGCTATTTTTATTTTAGTCGTTATTACTATAATTTTAAACTTTATGCGTATTTTTCTCCGTACTGCTTACAGTAATTTGATAAATATCTGCTATAAAAACGTTTTGTTATCATTATTATGCAATGATTATTTCGTTTATTTATTTTTTGTTGTTGTCGTTTTTGAGTAAATTGGATGCAATATTGTACTGAATGCTGAAAATTCCTTGCTGTATCATTAGTACTGTTTTTGGAATAAAGTAAATTATTATTATTATTTAGCAGGCCGACTATTGATATCGGGTGTGCGTTGGCCGGGGATCGAACCCTGGACCATGTGCATGGTCAGTAACCACCAATTTTATACTTTAAAACTAATAAGCTAATAACGAAATATAAAAATATTATGGAACATAATACACTGGTGGTAACTGTTAGTAAAAGATGTATGGATACACTCTTCAGAGAACTCATGCCCCTGGCTTTGTAGGATTCGAATCCACCTGATTCAGTGTTGCAGACTGCCTCAAAAACCACTAAAAACATCAATACGCAGTGCACCTAGCTGTTTGATGACCATATTGTTGACTTGACTGATTATAATGATAACAAAATATTGATAATAAGGTTTATGCAGGTGGCGATAAGAGTGACAAAGGTAGTAATATGTGTGTATATGTAGACAATTCAATAAATAAATAAATTAGGTCAAATCTTAAAAGTTACGTAATACTAAAGGTAGGTGAAGTGGACAGATAATCAGAGTTTAAATAAATATCATAAAAGTACGAAGGAGATGGAAAATAAGAAAGGGGTGGGAGGGTTTTGAATAGAATTCACCTAGGCCAGGCAAGGGAGAGACAAAGGTAGAACAAACTTCTTTTGTATGCAAAGACTAGGATTGTTCTCTCGAATTAATTCATATAGCTTCGGCTAAGTGTAAAAGACGGATTCGAATTCCGTTCGAAAGGCTCGATGGAATGCGATAGATAACTTTGAAGGCACTATTTTTGTCCACTTGGTGACCGCTATCAATCAAATGAGCCAAAATAGAACTTCGTATAGATTTTATTTGACCTTTTCCCAACCATGAAGGAAGATGCTCATTAATGCGTTTGTTAAGCTGTCTAGTTGTTCGCCCTATATAGCTCTCTCCACAGGAGCAACTAAATTTATAGACACACATAGAAGTGGCACAGCTAGGTCGCTTGTCTTTCACTTGAGCAATCAAAATTGGTCGCCTGGAAAATGACAAACAAAGGGTGGCGGCAGTGTAAGTCCGTTTTATCGCTCTCGATAATTTCAGATGTAAGATTTTGCTAGCCACGTCCCCATTAAATTGCAATTTCATGAACAGTTGTTTCTTTTTAACTGTTGTCAGTTTCTCTCTATTGTACTTGGTGTTCATGTGTCTCCTTACAAATCTACTAGGACAAGCTTAAAACCTGGGCTACCAACAACCTCCAGCATTACACAATACACATAATTTCTATTGTTCACCTTGTATTAATACATAAAAATATAACCTCTAATGGTACTGTTGACTCCCGCGAGTATTTAAAATCCTTACAACCTGCTGATTAGCAAGTGTTTACTAAACTTGAGAAGAAGCATAATCGTTAGGCGTGGCAACGCACAACCCAATACATGAGAGAGAGATAACCATTCCTGAAATCTCTAGTACAAATTACCATGGCCAGGAGAAATAAAACTCATCAACTGCAGTCTTTAATTATTCAGTTATGTCTTTTAAGTCTTCAGATGTGCTCCTGCACTATTTCTTTTTTTTTTAAATTGGCTTTCAACCATCAAATGTCGTGGATCTCTTGAAGGAGATAAAGAAAGAAAATGTCATAAGGGATTTGGTTTGCGTTTCAGGTTAGACAGCAGCATTATGTCACGTGATCTAATGTCATTTACCTATTTTATTTTGCTTGAATATCTTGGACAATGAGGAAATATTATGCAATCAATTCCGCTGAAAATTCTGTACATTACATGAACACTGTCAAGAATAAAGCTATTATTTGTAAAAGTTTGGTTTGTAAGGATTAAACTTGTTTTTACGAGTCTGACCACGGATTGATATCAGTTAGAGAGAGAACCATTGAAAACCAGCACTGGAGTACTGGACAGCCAGCTGTTTCACCAGACTAGTTTGGGAATCATCCCCAGTACGCACTCACTACCAGAGTTCGAAACAAGAACCTTCCGGTTACAAGGCTAGCGAGCTCATATACCATTCAGCCCGACTCCTCAATGGCCAGTCCATGAATTCTAACTTCTACCAATTCGTGGTGCATTTAGCGCGACCAGCAACCAATATCATCGATTGTAACTCCATCCTCACTCCCGACTGGATAGACCTCACTGGTCACGACTTCTCACTGGAACTCCAGGAAACTCTGTCCTGTAGCAAGTCACTAGTGAGTATCAGATTAATTTTCAAGAGTCTGGTTAGTAAGGATTAGATTTGTTTTGAAGAGTTTGACCAAGGATTGATATCACTTAGAGAGAGAACCATCGAAAACCAGCACTGGAGTACTGGACAGTCAGTTGTTTCATCCTAGTTTGGACCCAATAATCATAATAATCGGGTCCCAGCGACTGAATGGTATACGAGCTAGCTTGTCTTGTAACCGGAAGGTCATGGGTTCGAACTCTGGTGGTGAGTGCGTACTGGGGATGATTCGCAAACTAGTCTGATGAAACAGCTGGCTGTCCAGTACTCCCCCAGTGCTGGTTTTCAATTGTTCTCTCTCTCTAACTGATATCAATCGGTGTTCAAACTCGTAAAAACAAATCTAATCCTTATAAACCAATCATAGAATATTATTATTATTCTTAAACAAATAGTTCATTAGCAGGCACACACGCATACAATTGTCTAATCGGAATTCCTCATTGTAACTAACAAATAATCGCTGAATAAACAATCATAAATAAAATCAATATGCGTTTAAAGCGTCTGTTCACTTTTCAATTGACCTAATAAAATTATATTTTATTTAAACAAGGCTTGTCTGTTCAATGTTCACTATATATATATATATAGAACACGATGAAGAATGTTTAGTCGTAAAGAGCATTTTCTTAAAAAAAGTGCAAACAAATAGTATTAATGTTATGTGGCTTTCATAGCTGTAGTGTTGAAAAGGTTGTCCAACGTGACAGAGATACGTTCGCGCATATGGGAAGATTCTGTGGCTCTGTAGTCGTGTGATGAGAGCTGTCTGCTAGCCAAAATTGGTCTACAGCGGTTTACTTCAATGTTTACGTTCCAAATCTTGGTCATGAGAAAAAACAAGAACAATGTCTAGCCTTGAGGAGCTAAACAACCAATCATAGCAGATCGAACGTGTGCAAATACGATTCGCAGATATATGGTCTAACCTTCAAAGAAACGGCCACAAACAGATGACAGAATTAACTTCAGCGAGGAAACAACCAATCAGAAGACGCTGTTTCTCTGCTAATAATAATATACATAAAAATATATATAAATATCTCTTGATTTCCTCAATAAACGATCTGTTGCCTGGACCTAGTCTTCTGTCGTTACAGTGGTGGTACTTCTTTTCTTAGAAGAATTTATACCCCACTCCAACTACTTCAGTCTAAGTGAAAAGGATAATATCTATCATATGCCCTATATAAATCCTGAGCAGTTACTAGAATGCGGTCAGTGAGTCAGACAGATAATTCTTCGAAGTAATCAATATTTATATATGAGTATCTGGACTTCCATGCTAACCATTGCAAAATATTGGTACAAACTTTTTCGAAGTTTCAATAGCTCTGATGCTGTTTTTTTTTCTACGAAACGGGATCGCTAGCCTTACACCCTCGCCATAAACCTTCCCTTCCCTCTACTCCAGGCTTACTACGGTGTCTAGGTGTAATTTTAGAGTATGTCGGACAAGAATTGCCGCCAAAGTACATACGTGGAGCTGCCAAGTATTCTAATCAAAACCAAAAGCAAAAGGGATGAGAACTTACTCCTGAGGTAATAATTACACTGGTAAATCTTGACATTACTGGTCGTACAGGCAGACTAGCATCCAAACAATGAAAATATAACACTGGATTTATAATCGTTGGTGTACGTTCATCGAATGGTTCAATAATGATACAAAATCCTTTGGAATGAAGAAAACAAAGTTTTTAAAAAAAGTCGGCAAAAAATACATACTCAATCAAATTTTAAAAAAAACAATTTATCACAGAATATGTAATTGAATTTCAGATTTTCCCGTCGATTGATTGGACCGAAGTGCTCGGTATCAGGTTGACATGTCGGCTTCTTGTGCAGATGTTTCTCCAATGCCTGGGCATGTAATTAGAAGTTAATTGGTGGATGGTGACTAGCAGTGGAATCCAGGATAACGCGCATTTCGTCCTATTCGGGACTCGTCTCCCAGCTGGATGTACCTGCAGTCCCCAGTGAGTATCTACAACGTATCTATACGTAATGAATTACCACTTCAGGCCATGTCCACCACGGACATACCTGTACTATCAGCTATTTCTGCATTAGCTGCTGCTGCTGCTGGATTCAACATAGAACTTGGCACCGAAGTGCAGCAGTTCGAGTTGATTAGCATTAGCAAACAAGATGAAAAAGTTAGAAGCTGATATGTTCAGCCTACGGGCACAACTTGGTTAACCAACGTCCAGATCAAGGCAACGTCAGCGGTCTTCCACAAGACAACAGACTAGGATGCCTTCTAATACTCGAAATATTTCTTCGCTAAATTCAGTCTGTATCAGCAACAATAACTAGATGCATAACACATTGCTCACTATGAGATGGTTAGAGGCAATCGGTAGAAAGTCCTACCTAGACCTAGGTTTGATGCTAGTTGGCACTCGTCAGCCAGCCGCGGATGATGCAGGTTCAAATCTCTGAAGGGACATGAGTTCCTACAAGGTTGTAGATACGCCGCCTTGCTAACTGGCTGGTGAGTGACAAATAGCACGAAACCTAGGTCAGGCAAGGCTTCCTGTGGCCGATTGCCTCCAACCATCTAATATCAACAACTCGATTGACAGTGCACCATGATGGCGAGCCACCTAGTGACATGCTGGCCACACTGCAAACTTGACTGATAGGATTTAGTCTGCACCAAACAAAGGACTAGACACATTACACTAATTACTGACTAGTGTCCAATCAAAAAACCATACTACAAGAAACAACGTACGCTGAGTGAAGACAGAAGACAGAAAACCTCTTAAGAATGATACCATCAACAAAAGATACGACACAAATTCACATGCAGTATCCATGATTGTGTTCGTCTCTACACACAGTGAGTAATTGTGACCTTTTAAGAGCAATACAAATGAGAAAATCGAAATAGATGTATGCGTTTAGTTCACTACTAATGTAACATATTCAACACGAAAATGTCTAATCCCTTTATAATACTACACCGCCACCCACCCCCGAGGTTACGCTTGGTTTCCTGTGTAAATTGTCGTCTTCATAGGGCAAATAGGTCAGGTTCCGAGTGAAACATCTAGGTTATTAATCGTGGGTCTATATATCCATAGGATTGAAACCCTCCTCGAAATCAAATTCAATGATCAACAAACTGATTATAATTGCCAAGAGTTGCCAAGTTGTCCGAAGTCATACACTTTATAACATGTAATTTATTAGATTCGAATTGAACTACTCATATCAGCTTATTAGTAGTAAAAGTAGAAAAGTGAAATTTCAGTGCAACTCCTCTAGAACCTTGAAATCGTTCAGATAACAACGTCACTATAAGCGTCAATTGAGAAAGCAAGCATAAATGCATGATGCTATATTACGACTGATTGGTTGACATAAACAGCTGGATGCTCGCCAACCACGCATGTGGTCTGCAGTTCAATTCCCCGTCGATGCACTACTACACCGCTTAGGCGGTGGTAAGCCGTATGAAAAGGGGAGGTCGGACATAAGGCTAGCAACCCAAACCGGTGAAAATAAAAACTACTTCTACTGGAACTTCTATCCTCCAAGACTGAATCCCTGCCTTCCACCCGGATCGCTTATGAATAAAGTAATAATAATAGTAGTAGTGCTCGCCAACTAGCCAGATTGAAATGATCTAAAGACACCGAGCAGTCATTTCACTCGTTCGAGGAAGAGCTCGTCAGCTACGTTTCCGGTTTGACTCTATTCAGATAGCCGAATCACTTTTCAAACCACCCAAAATTAAAAATCCCGAATTAATACACAAACTGATTATTTGATTCATTGTATCGCCAGCCTCTTCCAAGAGACCATCAAAAATTCTATTGGCTCGAGTCTCTTCGGCATTCCAAAGTGACTTGAATAGGATACATCATCGAAGAGCTCTACCTCGAACGAGCAAAATGACCATCCGGTGTTTAGAACACTTCGATCTGGCTGGTAGGCACCCACTACTGTTTAATGTGAGTAGTGGGAAACTACTCATATCAGTCAAATAGTAGTATATACCATCAAAAATATCAAGTGTTGTGGTTAAATACATATCTAATATCACGTCAAATATGACACCGAAGTATAAATTTCTCAAAAATGCCACAAACTACTAACAAATAGATAGTAGCATAAATACAAAAAGTAAAAGAAAACAGCGAAAGAAAATAAATTACCTCGAGTATATGTTGAAACAAGTGTAGCAAAATTACACAATAAAGTTAAACTAGAGAAATTAGCATAATCTGCTAACTCCAGTGTGTGCAGCAGAGAGCGTAATCTTTCAGAACAATATCTAAGTAGATGTAAAAAACAAAATGATCAATCATCTATTATTTTTGGGGGAATTGTAAAATAAAAAAGTGGAGAAGTTAAATTGGCTAAGGTAACTAACTACTGATCCTACCTTTATTTGAACACAAATGAGTCATGTGAAACAACAGATTCCGATGGTGTGGCACATATCGCCCTCTTATCCCCTTGTGGCTCAAGTATAGGACATAGGGCTTCAAGGTCTGAGCTTTGAAGTTTTATTAGCACTACTGGGTCTACACGCAGTGAGGTTGCCGCACGTAACACCCCTAACCTCTCTTTGCCCGCCTTACTGTCGATCGGGCAAAGTTTCGGATTGCGCTGGACGAGAATTAAATCCCGTACTCTGTGTGTGGTTGAAAAGCATTCCACCCCTGAACCAACGACCAGGCATGCAGGCCGTAACATATATTTAGAAATGCAAATGTTGTTTTGCAGCGATTTAATTGACTTACTTTACTTTACTTCGGCTATCTCCTACGGGAGGATGAACCGGCTTCATGAACATCTCGAATCATCGCTGCCCAGGCGCGGCGATCTGATGAAGAGAGTTCATGAAGTTTCATGGGAATTTGGTACGAGTGATGTCCCCAGAATCGCTCGGCCTTTTGTTTGAGAGTGCAGCTCTAGTCTTTACACAACCAAGTGTGACCTACAAGGCAGTAGGAGTGGAGTAGGGAGTCCACTATCCATTGGCAGACGGTGACCGGAGTTCGGTTCATACGCCTTTTTGAATGGGGCCAGACATCCAGGACATCCAACAAGCCCTTTGTCCATACGTGTGCCGGTGAGCTCCAGTGAGCTTCATACGCCAGTCGTTGGAGGTTTGGAATCAGGCTTTAGCCATCTCCCCTAGACTGTCATCCAATGGACAGTCAACCCGGTGAAGAGCGCCGGGCATCCGCTTTCGCCCTCTCACTTTGGTGAAAAACACCTCCGCCACGTGAAGGCAGTGAGTAGGACTTCCTCAGGAGAGGCTATGTAAGACGCCCGGTCATATGGGAGCATTTCAAGAGGTGTACGGAGGGGTGGCCAACCCGCAGCGCAAAGCAGCCACCCCCGACCTTAAGTTAGATCGGTGGTATAGCAGTTAGGAGGCTCGCCGACCACGTACATGGTCCAAGGTTCGATCCCCGGCCACTGATGCACTCCTTTACCTCGCTGAGCCAGAAATAATGCTGGTAAAGAGGAAAGGTTGGGCATAAGGCTAGCAACCCCATCCTGTAAAATAAACACTGCTACAGAAACTTCAAGCCACTAGCTTGAAGCCCTATGTTCCACTGGGGAACGCGAAGGAAAAAAAAAAGTTAGATCACAAACTATCTTTAGTTAGTGGACCACTGAAATCCACAAGGTAATAGACAGCTGTTCTATTTTACTTTTTGGAAGAATCTTGAGCAATCTTCATCCCTGTGGGAATCGAAACCAGGGCGTTCAAGTCAAAGTCTCTCGCCTGGCAACCTGAAGGTCCTAGGTTCAATTCTTGAAAGGGTCATATATAAGTTCGTACTGATGCACTTTTTCACGTGGTTTCATATTCCCATTTGTCTGATATCCTATATACCTGGATCAGATCTTCCATGTACTAAGAATATGAGTCACGCGTATATTATGTTGTGAGGAGCTAGTGATACTACTCCATATGGGTTAGAGACATGGCATGTTACCAAAGGCATTCCAACCAGTATACTGCAAACTTTCGCCAACAGCTGCCGCCTTCACTCTATGCCGAAGATTAGATGGCCAAAAAAAGATTAGCAGGCACCAAGAAACTTCAACAACTAATCAATCAGGAACCTATTCCTCAACAAATACGCCAAAGAGATGTTCAGAGAATCTTTTCGATGGCGAATTCATTCGCATAGCTGTACAATCGCATTTATATACAATCATTTGTGTGTGTGTATGTACATGAGGTTTGTCAAGTTTAGATAATTGATCAGGTAATACAAGAATGATCTAATATAGAAACAAGGTTAATTAGACAGCAACTAAAGTAAGATTGAGTTAGTAAGTTAGGGTAGCAACAGAGGTAATTACAGGTAGAGACTAAGTAGAAGTGGGGTAGAGAATAATGCCATTTAAATTAGAACTGAAATTGAGCAAATAAGTTGGATGACGTAACATAAATGACTAGAAATTGAGCGTTGGTCAAGTCAGTAACAGTGGTAGTGAGGTGTAGGAATTGAATCGGGTGGGGGTAGAGAACAAGAAAGTTGAAAATGTAAAATATTACAATTGAAAAGACAAAATAATACTAATGAAGAGACAGAAAAAAAGAGATTAGGTAGATTTTGCTAGTCGGGTAATATGATAGATTACGTCCATTGCAAGTGTAACGATTGAACGAACTTCTTCTGTATGCAGAGTTCAGGACTTAGCAAGTGAATCGCCATTGCTTCTGCAGTTTGAAGAAGTCTGATTCGTACACCTTTAGGAAGACTACTGCTTACTCTGTAGACGACTTTGAAGTTTGTTTGCGGTGTAGCTTGGTGTCCGGATTCTATGAGATGTTCTAAGATGGAGCTGCATGGGACCATCGTTTTTCTCCTTTGTAAAACCATGCTGGTAAGCGTTCAGTGATGCGTTTAGAAAGCGAAAGCTGAGTATAGCTGACATACTCGGCTCCACACGAGCAGGTGAATTGATAAATGCACATTGATGAGGCCAACAGTGGTAGTTTATCCTTCACGTTCACATGAATCATAGGTTTTGTGGAGAAGGTTAGTCGTAGTTCAGCTGCGAAGAAGGTTTTCTTAAGTGAGCGCGACAGTCGATTTCTCAGTATTTCCGCAGATAAACCTCCATTGAATTGAAGGTTCATGTAGAGGAGTTTTTTCGGGACGCTAAGCGTGGGCGGCTTTTGCGGTGTAGGATTCATGGATTTTGCAATAAATCGTTTTGGATGACAATTCTCGACGAGGATTCTCTTGAGATTGTCAAGTTCATCTTCTATGGTGTCCGGCGTGCAGATTCTGCGAACTCTATAGCTGAGTGAACGAATCAGGTTTCGTTTCGTGTATAGGGGTACCCACCCAACTGTGAAAAGAAAGATGAATTGGATACACACTGAGAAGACCGCTGAAACCCTATGTTCCGCTCAAAATCCCTCAACCCCCCTCCACCCTAGTTGACCAGGCTATAGTAAACGAAGCCAGCCTCGAACCCAATACACATAAACTGACTGCAAGACAAATTGATTAAGACAATGAAACCACATCTCTTCGCCACCTGACATAAATTATAACCACGAACAAGACATTTTATTCAACAGCAAGGTAAAAAAAAAACAACAGAATCACTTACTGGAGCGGTCGACGATCGATGCAAACTTTGTCTAAACAATCACGTAAAAATGCTATTGGCGTTTCATGCACTACATGTGCTATGCGAAGACGCAGTTTTACATATTCTAAAAATCGACGAAGAAACGACATGAAACTATCTGCAGTTCGAAGGGATCCAGGCACTGATGCTTGAAGTATATCATCTGGTAGAACTATTTTTTTTATTTTTTGTTTTTAAAGTATGAAGAAAAAGTGTGGAATAAAGGAATTGAGAATATTTTTTTCGTAATTTGAAAGTAATTAACCAAAAAAAACACAAATGAATTTTGTTCGAGTGAATTTCCCCATTGGTTGATTGATTTACGAAGGGAGTGGTAATGCTCCCTGACTACACTCTGTTTACGGACACGTCAGCTCTTATTAGGCATCATGCTTCAACAATGGGGCATCCTCAAGGTTAACACAAGGTCATGTGATCGATGGTGGCAAGCAGTGATGGGAATACAGAATGTGCATCTTGTCTTATTTGAAACTTGTTAGCTGGATGTATTACCTACTTCCTCAGTGAGTGAATGATGGTGTCCTGCTGAAGCTCGAATCCAGTACCCATCCAATACGACACTGCATCACTTCTTGTGTAACAGGGACCATTTGTGAAAGAAGCACAACAAATAAGAATTAATACCCCGTTGCACAAGGGATGGCTTTCATGCCCCAGTGGACTAGTGGATGAGGTTTTGACGTTTGAAGTAGTGTGTACTGGGTTCTGATCACAGAAGAGTCGCCACCATTCGTCTTGTATAGCTACCAAAGAAGGGGGAATTACGCCTCTTATTCTGCAAGAACTTTTTTTTTATCCTTCACGTTCCCCGGTGGAACATAGGGCTTCAAGCTAGTGGCTTGAAGTTTCTGTAGCAGTGTTTATTTTACAGGATGGGGTTGCTAGCCTCATGCCCAACCTTTCCTCTTCATTAGCATTATATCTGGCTTGGCGAGGTAAAGGAGTGCGTCGGCCGGGGTTCGAACCCCTGACCATGTGCATGGTCGGCGAGCGTCCTAACCGCTATGCCACCGCCACTGCAAGAACTACCTGGCGTGGAATAATGCCCTCGTTCAAGCCAAGTCCAATTAAACTACCTATACATCATAATACAGAGGTTTCATTTTGTATTTCCCAATGAATGAAAAACAAAACGATATCGCTGTTTTCACTGACGTTTCGCTATTCACTATTGCTGCTGCTAATAGCTTTATCAAAGTAGTATTATTAAACCAGAATTTACAAAATCCACTCAGCTTATACACATACAACAACTTAATCATCGTTCCTCAGCATGGGGGCATTTTTGCGTTGTCAAATTGACCAATTGGTTAAGATAACACAACCAGGTAGGTGTAGATTGTTGGATTTGATAGGTGTGTAGAATTATAAAAGCAGTGTGTGTTTATGTAATGAAATTGCTTATCACATTCGTGTTGATTTTGTCACTTCATGGGGGAGGGTGGGGGTGTTGTAACCAGGTCAAATTCTGTTTCAGTCCATCATTCCTATTCAGATCAGACAATTTGGATTCCATTTGATATGAATTGCTTCTGATGATATTAGACGTTCTTTGTGATTTCTGAAATGCTTTTTCTGGATGATTATTTCAATATTGTCAAAATCGATTTTGTGACCTGATTCTATAGCGTGTAGACCCATGGCTGATGATTTTTCAAGCTTTTCTAGCTCAACCGGATTTTTTGGTGGTCGAATAGATGCTCTACGGTATTCATTTCTTTTAATTTTGATTTCTCGAGATGTTTATTCGAAGTAAATCGCGTCACATTCCAAGCATTTTATTTCATGGACACAATTAGATAGAGAATCTTTAGGGATTTGGTCTTTTATATGGACAAGGTGTGTCTGGTGACTTGAAGAAAACTTTGACGTCGTGCTTGTTGAGTACTCTTCTGATATCCTCCGATGTCTCCGCTCTACATGGAATGACAACCGTTTAGGCCCATGTTTTCGGAATACGTTTTCGACCATACTTAATGTCAGTGTTGATTTTGTTGATGACGTCCTCCGGTAGTTGTTTCTCTTGAGAGTTTCATTAATGTTTGATATTTCTTATTTTTCTTCCTCATCCGTTAACATCAAAGAGTGTGTTCGTCTAAGAAGACTTGAAACAACTGATATCTTTGCGCTGATGGGGTGTGATGATCCGAAGTTTAAATATTTATTTGAGTGGGTTTTCTTCCTGAATATAGATATACTGAAATGTCCGTTTTCTCTCCTCTAAACTAGCCAGACTGTCTAGAAATGGTAGTTCACCGACGTCTGATTCTGCTTCCGAAGTAAACTGGATGCTGGGAGATAGATTGTTCAGTTTCTCCAAGAATGAACTGTGTAGATCTCGTTTTAGTACTACAATAGTATCATTAACATATTTTAGCCATATATTAGGAGTGAGTATGCCTGGAAAATCACAAAGAACGTCTAATATCATCAGAAGCACTTCATATCATATGGAATCCAAATTGTCTGATCTGAATAGGAATAATGGACTGAAACAGAATTTAACCTGGTTACAACACCCCTCCCTCCTCTATGAAATGACAAAATCAACACAAATGTGATAAGCAATTTCACTATGTAAAAACACACGCTGCTTTTATAATTTTACACACTTATCAAATCCAACAATCTACACCTACCAGGTTTTGTTATCTTTACGAATTGGCCAATTTGACAACGCTAAAACGACGACATACTGAGGAACGACGATTAAGTAGTATATATATATATATATATATAAGCTGAGTGGATTTTGTAAATTCTTGTTTAATAATACTACTTTGATAAAGCTATTAGCAGCAACAATAGTGAATAGCGAAACGTTAGTAAAAACAGCGATATCGTTTTGTTTTTCATTCACTGGGATAAAGAAAAGAAACCCTTCATTATAATGAATATCATATACTTAATGCTCAAATTTTTTCAAACTGTTAGGCGTGAACTTGGTTTGGACATACATGAACTACCTATAGTTAAGAGAAGACTACAACAATAAAACAACAAATAGATATTACTTTTCAAGAATTGGTTTGTAAAGATTAGATTTCTTTTGACGAGTTGATCACGGATTGGTATCAGTTAGTGAGGGAACCATTGAAAACCAGCCAGGGAGTACCAGACAGCCAGATGTTTCATCCTAGTTAGGAAATCACTGGCAGAACGCACCCACCACAGGGGGTTTGAACCCAGGACCTTCCGGTTACAAGGCTAGCGAACTCCTAGACCATTCAGTCACTGGGACACACCCGACTCCTCAATGGCCAGTCGGTGAATTCTAACTTCTACCAATTCGTGATGGATTTAGCGCGACTAGCACCAACCAATGTCATTGGTGGGACATCCATCCTCACTGCCGACTGGATGGACCTCACTGGTCACTACGTCTCTCACTAGAACTCCAGGAAACTCCATCCTGTAGCGATCATCAGACACCCGAAATAGGTTGATGAAACAGCTGGCTGTTCAGTACTCCAGTGCTGGTTTTCAATGGTTCTCTCTCTCTCTCCCTAACTGATATCAATCCGTGGGGAAAAAAATCTCTTTAAAAAAACAAATAGATGATATATACACACTAAATTATTTCACGCATCATTAAAAAGTATATATTTCTTACTTGGATTAGCTAATACAAGATCAGTTTCTTTAGATAATTGAGCTTGTCTTAATCCTTCAACAAGTTGTTGATATTCTTGTTTCAAACGGTCAGAATTATGCTGTTTCATTGAATTCACCGCTTCAGATAACTGATTTAAACTTGTTGTACACTTTTCTAATGAACGTTTTGTAATTAAACAACTCATTGATTCAATACAAACATTATCTAAGTAGTTAAAAATAATAAAAAAAAAAGGAAAATTATGAGAAAGAAGAAAAAGACGATGAATAAACATTTCTAAGGAATAATTATATATTTAAAACAATTAGTTCCCTTTATGAATTTAGATTAAACAATAAGAAGACGTAATTTGTCTGAATCGTGTAATGTTGTATTTGCGCAACACATTTCGAACAATCTGATCCATCACACATGGACTTGTCATAGGAATGAATATATGCATGAAATTAATAAAGAGTTAATAGGTGAGAAAATAGACTACATAGGTCAAGTTAAAAGGAGGACATATAGAAGGTCAAAGTGAAGTAACAATGAAGATCACTAAACCAAATAATAACAGAGGTAACAGTACATCTACACTGGCTAGTAACAAAACAAACTTTACCAAGGAAGGTTTAGTGTGTGACGAATTGTTTTTGAACTCATGAAGGTGATTTAAACTGCGTAATTGCCAGCTAGGGCTTCCACAAACTTTAGGATACGCCCCAAACACATTTTATAGATAGGTTTAAAAGATCTGTTAACGTCAATTTTATGTCCTGTCTCTATAATATGTTTCGCAGTAGATGAGCTAGGTCTTCTGTTCTCATCATTAATGGATTCTGAAGATTCCATTTGTTTCTGGAGCCATTTAGGAATATGCTCTGAAACCAGCCCTTACTTGCAGAGATTGATGAGTCCTCCCTATGTATGTGTGTCCACACGTACATTCAAATTGGTAAATACAGTGGGATATGACGTCATTTTTCGCATGTTCGAAGGGCTTAGATAGATACATTGGCTTTACATTCTCTATTATTATGATATTGGCTGCATAAAAAGACTTTACCAATTTGAATGTACGTGCGGTAACACTTACACATATAGGGCTCATCGATCTTTCCAAGTAAGGGCTGGCTTCAGAGCATATTCCTAAATGGCTCCAGAAGCAAATAGAATCTTCAGAACCCATTTATGATGAGAACAGACGACCTAGCTCTTCTATTGCGAAACATATTATAGAGACAAGACGTGCAATTGACGTTAACACATCTTTTAAACCTATCTATAAAAAGACAGTTGCAGCGAAGAAAAATTTCTTTTCGACGAAGTCATCATCTAGGCTGTACATTCGTGTATTTATATCAAATGGATGGGAAAGTTCCAGAACAATTTCTGGTTAGGGGTTAAATTAATAAAAATTACAATTAGGAATTAGAATGCCATAATAAACAGGGGGATGGGTAAAACTCAAACAAAGTAGCATAATAGTTTACCCATCCCCCTGTTTATTATGGCATTCTAATTCCTAATTGTAATTTTTATTAATTTAACCCCTAACCAGAAATTGTTCTGGAACTTTCCCATCCATTTGACATAAATACACGAATGTACAGCCTAGATGATGACTTCGTCGAAAAGAAATTTTTCTTCGCTGCAACTGTCTTTTTATTCCCTATCTATAAAACGTGTTTGGGGCGTATCCTAAAGTTTGTGGAAGCCCTAGCAATTAGAAAGTTTAAGCCACCTATATGCGTTCAAAAACAATTCGTCATCACATTAAACCCTCCTTGGTAAATTTTGTTTTGATACCATAGCAGATGTACTATTACCTCTGTTATTTGGTTTAGTCGTCTTCATTGTTACTTTGACCTTGAATATGTCCTCTAAACTTGACCTAAGTCTATTTTCTCATCTCTTATCTACTTATTAATTTCATATATATTCCTATGACAAGTCCGTGTGTGATCAGATTGTTCGAAATGTGTTGCGCAAATACAACATTACACGATTCAGACAAATTACGTCTTCTTATTGCTTTATCTAAATAATATTTATACACAGTAAGGAGAGTAATAAAATTATTAGTTATCAAGACCACAGTTTTACTGAAGAAGAGATTTTATATGTTCCAATGCTAATGTAGGTGGAGTTGGAATCCAATTAGTGATACTGTGACAAAAGAAGACAAGGGTCAGGTAACAGATCGTTTATTAAGGAAAATCAACACATATTTATAGATTTTAATGTACATTATTGTAGATTATTGTTAGTAGAAAATACAGTCTGTTGATTGGTTGTTTTTCACAGAAAGTTAACCTTGCATCTCTTTTTGGCTGGCTGTGTCAGATCATCCATATGCTAACTGTATCCGCCTACGCGAAGCCTTTGTTCTCATTTTCTCACCACCAATATTGGGGACATAAGCATTGACGTCAATTACTGTCTACCATTTTTGGCTAGCAGCCAGCTCTCACCACAATACGACTGCATTGGCCTAGACATTCAACATCCACGTTCGAGTGGCATCATCTTGTCGATCGCAGGGTGTGTATACTGCTCAACAGTCAGTTCCCCGTCCTACTTTATGGCTGGCTGTGAGCCATGTTCACTGAAAGTGGAAGATATGATGAAAAGGCTAGCTAGCTAGCTGTCTTTGATCATAGGCGCCTACATTATATCTCCCGTGCGTGTTAAGTGGTATAATAGGGTGAGCAATATTGAGGTTAGGCCTCAGTCGAGTGCTAGGTAAAGAGGAGGGGAAATCAATCGTCGAGGCTGTGAAGCTACATCGACTGAGATGGTAAGGACATGTGTTACGTATGCCTAGCCACTGCCTACCACGACAACGGGCAACGTTAGTTGACATAGGGTCAGGCTGGAAAGGAGACAGCACATGGTGGTCAAACCAAAACATGGCCTCATCAGTCAATCAAATCCACAACAGTTAGTTTAAGCCAGCCACATAGGAAGGTGTAGACTTCCTGACTGGCTGGTTCGGGTCCTCGGGACGGTAAAAACCAATACAAGCTGGAAACAATCGGTGATATGGCTCAAAATCCTCGTTCTCAATGGCTGGTGCAGATGCATCCACTCCTTGTCACTTATACTACCCAATGAAACTATATTGTTCTTCGTTATTACTATTCCTTTTGTCTCATATCCCTGTTTACTGTCTCTATTATGCATTTCTTCTACTTTCTTCTCTTGCTTTGTGTGCTACAAAGAGGGAGTGTGGAGACTTGAACTGCTGCACATCAGCGCAAAGTTCTATGTTGAAAACAGACTGACAGGTAAGGAGGGAAAATCAATCAACGAGGTTGTTGGCTGAAGCTAGTTCGACTAAGATGGTTAGGGGACATGTGTTACGCGTGTATCCGTAGACATCGACTGCCTTCCTCGACAACGGGCAATGTTAGTTGACTGACGTAGGATGGATCAGATTGGTGGTCAAACCAAAGCATAGCTTCATCATCAGTCAATGAAATCCACAGCAGTTAGTTTAAGCCAACCACGTTGGGAGGTGTAGACTTCTTGACTGATCGAGGTCCTCGAGATGGTAAAAATCTATAAAGGCTAGAGACAATTGGCGATATGGCTCAAAATCGTCATTCCAAATGGCTGGTGCATATGCATTCACTCTTTGTGATTTGTTAGTCATATGCAATAGAACTCTATTGTTCTTCCATATTACTATTGTTTTCCCCTCACTGTCTTTTCTGTTTATTGTCTCTCTTTTGATGGATCTCTGTGTACTCTCTTCTCCTGCTTTGTGTACTCCTTGGAGTAAGTGTTTCAACTCGAACTGCTGCACACCCATGCAAAGTTCTACGCTGAAACCAGTCAGTCAGTCAGTCATCATCACCCCACCACCAATCTTTATTAGCTCTCAAACACAATTAATTATGTGCGACTCAACTCTTGGTACACGAAAGTTCCATTCTGGGTAATTGAGTTCAAACAAAATAAACGTTTTTCTGGCGAAAATAACTGATGGCATAATCGAAAGACCTATATTTAGAAAGCCTTCATGAACAGGATAGTACATACATTTCAAGAGTTTTGTTCCAATCCAGTATAAAAAGAACTTAGTCAGAACACTGTTCAATAGAACACGAAAAATTTGTTCTGACAGTACTGTTGAGTATGAAATAAAATCTTTGAAGGATATTTTATCTAAGAATGAATACCCTGAGAAGTTCATTAATAAATACTCTGAAGAAAATAGCCCCTGCAAAACTATTCAAACAGTTCCGAAGAAATCTGTCTATATCAGTTTGCCATTCAAAGGAGATGATGTACAGGAAGTAGTCAAACGAAGACTCGATAAAGCCATCAAGAGAACTTATTATGCTGCAAAACTTGTTATCCTTAACACCACTAAGCGAGTGCTTCAACAATCTGGGAAAGACCAGTCGCCAATCCTCGACACTTCAAACTGCGTATATGAATTTGAGTGTGTTTGTGGAAGCAAATACATAGGTCATACAGAAAGGCGATTGTCATCTGGCATGACGGAGCATTTGCCAAAATGGTTGAAAACAGCTGAATGCAAAGCGCCAAAAACCTCAATAACAAAACATCTTGTGGACTATGGACATGATATCGACGTGGTCAAGTCATTCACTGTTGTCAGCTAAAAAGGAAACAGGAAGATGCTTGCAATTGCAGAGGCTTGTGCAATTCGAGTTTACAAACCAGGTCTCTATGTATAAAAGGAGATGGTCGTGACTCTGAATCTACCATGGTAATACGTTTTACTTATAATTCTACCTCTTATTATTATTATTCTTGATTCATTTAAAACCATCCTTTATCAGTAGCATTATGTTAACTCACTTCAACACTATTATTATTGTTATTATAACTATAACTATTGATATTATTCTGTTTGCAATTCTAATTGTTTATCTAAGTGATGTAATTGAAGCGTAATGCACTTTGTCTTAATTTTGATCCCTCATACCCTCTCTCCCCTTATCTAATTGAACATGACCTGGAAAACATTCGCAGCTGTCTTTCTGCATGACTAATTCAATATAGTTTATTTACTTATCAGTCTTCTATCTCCCAATGTAATTTCCAAAGTATATATATCCGTGTATGTAGAGTATTCAGCTGACGAGTTCAACCGAAATTTGATGAATTCATTAAATCATCCTGCTTTATTAACCTTTATTGCTTGTTTTAAATTCGTATCAGGAAATAAATGTTTCCAAAATAAACCTCGACTAACTGATTGAAAATTGATTGGTTAAGATAATAAATGGGCAACAATTCTATTGGTTTAAATTTTACCATAACTTATTTTTTAAATTTCTGCGAAGTTTTGTTATTATCAGTTTTCTCATCATTGAACAGTAAAATTTAACTGGATAATTTTGATTATAGAAACTTACAGGAAATATAGAATTTTACCCTATTCATTCAATTTACAAGTTTGAAATTCGTGTGTACATCTACAGCGTTCAGCTCAAGGGACAATACATTCTAACTTTCAACTCTAATGTCAAGTCAATGCTACTCTGTAGTTCAGGGACCTGGCACATATACATGTCACCAAAACCATTTTCAACAATAATGGAGAAGATTTGTAGCTCAGGTGAATGATTTTGATGTGGTTGTGTTCTCTGAGCTAGCTGGATGGTTTATTTGCGAAGCTTCCTTTGCCCCCGACTCCCTAGGCAACAGCTTCAGCACCATACTCCAGTTTGAAGCGAACTTTTCGATTTCTCCACGAGTTTATAAGTCATCTCTCCTGGTGACCACCTTGAACGTCGCGATTGGTGGTTTTTGCGTGTTTTTACAACTTCTAGGTTACTTGTATTGGTATTGGTGCTGATTGTTTCCTTGACCTGAGTGAGGTTTGACCCTTTGTGTGTAAGATCTCCTTCTTATCGATTGGTAAATTTTGTCTATGTCGATGGGTCTATTAATTGACAACTCACTGGAATACCAGGCTTCTGAAAATTCTTTGGAATTCTTGGTGTGTCTTCTGTCTAATATTTGAGCGAAGAACCACAGGAAAATTAGAAACTCAAGTCTACGGTAAATCAACTCACACGGATCCAAACACTCGACTACAACAGCAACAACCCGATTACACACAAAAGCAGTTGTATACAAACACTACTGAAGAGAGCCAAAACTCATTGCAGTACTCCCATCTTGAGGAAAATTGAAGAAAGATATCTCATGGACGTCCTCCAAAAGAAGGGATATCCACGGAATTTCATCAAAAGACATTTACACCCCAAGGAAAGCACAAAGAAAACTGCCCTACCATACATAAAGGACATCTCTGAAATCACTGCAAGACACTTCAAACCTTTAGGAATTGATGTCGCACACAAACCAACAAAATCACTTCACTCAGCTGACTCTATGTCAACCAAAAGACTCAACAACGAAAGAAGATAAAACTAACGTCATCCAAAAAATAAATTGCAACGAATGAGAAAAACGCTACATTGGTCAAAGTGGACGTCCTCTTTGTCTTCGTATCCATGATCACAAACTAACTAGCCGTCAAAAGACATGACATACACTCCCTACCTCATATCGTTACATACTGACAACCACAGACATCAATTCGACTGGGACAACCAACGTTCAAATGTTAGACAGAGGAAACACTAAGAATGCCAGAGAATTTTCAGAAGCCTAGTATTCCAGTGAGTGAGTCGTCAATTAATAGACACATCGACATAGACAAAATTTACCAATCAATAAGAAGGAGATCTTACACACAAAAGGTCAAACTTCAGGTCAAGGAAGCAATCAGCACCAATACCACTACAAGTAGCCTAGAGGGTGTGAAAACACGCCACCAATCACGACTTTCAAGGTGGTCACTGGGAGAGATGACTTATAAACTGGTGAAGAAATCGAAAATCTCACTTCAAAGTGGAGTATGCTTACTTACTTTACTTTGGCTATCTCCTACGGGAGGATGAGCCGGCTTCATGAACATCTCGAATCCGTTTGTACGAGAGTTCATGAAGTTTCATGGGAATTTGGTACAAGTGATATCCCCAGAATCGCTCGGCCTTTTGTTTGAGAGTGCAGCTCTAGCCTTTACACAACCAAGTGTGACCTACAAGGCAGTAGGAGTGGAGTACGGAGTCCACTATCCATTGGCAGCCGGTGACCGGAGTTCGGTTCATACGCCTTTTTGAATGGGGCCAGACATCCAGGACATCCAACAAGCCCTTTGTCCACACGTCTGCCGGTGAGCTCCAGTGAGCTTCATACGCCAGTCGTTGGAGGTTTGGAATCAGGGTTTAGTCATCTCCCCTAGACTGTCATGCAATGGACAGTCAACCCGGTGAAGAGCGCCGGGCATCCGCTTTCGCCCTCTCACTTTGGTGAAAAACACCTCCACCACGTGAAGGCAGTGAGTAGGACTTCCTCAAGAGAGGCTATGTAAGACGCCCGGTCATATGGGAGCATTTCAAGAGGTGTGCAGAGGGGTGGCCAACCCGCAGCGCAAGGCACCCACCCCCGACCATCCTGAGGCTTTGGAGGTACTGAACAGCTGCTGTTTCATCTTAGTTTGGGAATCATCGGCAGTACGCCCTGGTTTTCAATGGTTCTCTAACTGCTATCATTCCGTGGTCAACTCGTTAAAACATAACTAACCCTTACAAACCAAACTATATAAAATTAATCTGATGCTCGCTAGTGACTTGCCACAGGACCTGTAAGCTTATAATAATAATAATAATAATAATAATAATAATAATAGAGCAAGTATATGTATGTCGAGAGTATCAGGACAAAAGAAAAAACACACATCACAAACTCACCAATATTATGCGCTTCATCGAAAACAATCACTGAATTCTTCGGTAATTCACGGGATACAATATTAGCTATTTTCGGGTCAAGCAGATAGAAATAACTATACACAATAATATTGGCATATGTAATCTGTATAGAATATGAATTGTAAGGGACAAGCAATTTATTGAAACCTACAGCATATCGTGTAAGGAAGTAAGGACAGTAATTATGCTTCTTGCCATAAGCTTTAATATCATTCTGTAAAGAAATGAGTGAAGAGGGAGGGGAGAGGAGGGGGTTAATATTGACTATTATTCACCAACATACTATATTATAGATTCCTGGAGGGATAGGATTTTCACGACCATTTAAATCAAATTCCTAAAAAAAGAGAAAAAAAATAATTCCATCTCAGAGAATATGCAAATAACTTACCTCAAAGTATTTACAACTCGGTATTGAAGGATCATCCAAATGCTTTTTGCGTACAAAACTAGCCGTCAGACGAAAACATGCTGAATCGACAGCAGCCCCATCTCCAGCCATTCGAACGTCACGTTCAATACACATATTTTTACGTGATGTCAGTATCAGTCCAAGTAGGCCACAGCCTTTTGCATCATTTGTCTCCAAGGCATAATATTTATCAAGAACTTTTAACTCCTCAATAACTTTTTCTAATTCAGGCACTGTTCTAGAACAATAGACAAATTTCTCAACAGCAGTGGGACGTGCTTTCATATAGGCGACAACCAACGACAGTAAAGAGACTGTTTTACCTGTACCAGATGGCATTTCTAAAACACCATGACCCTATTTTGTGCGTTTTTTTGAAAGATTAGGATTTCTACTTACTTTTGCGTCCAGTGTACGCTTTAATTCAATCATATAATGGTATTGTTCTGGATAGATATATTCATAAGGGAAATAAACTAGAAGACCGTCAATATTTATCCTAAAAGGAACATTTATACATTATTATTTTTGTTGGTAATAAAGCAAATTGTATAACTAACTTCATTGTGCGTGTAAAATTAAGTACCCTCAGTTGTGTTTACAGCGATACAATAGTATAGGAAACTTCAATTTGAAGGCTTCTACCAATGACTTGTAGTGAGAATTCTATAAAATAAAGAAAATAGGGTTAGACAAGAAATTGTTAGGGTTAAACATCGAAAAAATATACATAGTCACAGAGACACTAAGGAGCACAGGACAACTGTCTCCTCCTACTTTGGGACTCTACAGCGGTATGCACGACAACCCCATCACTAGGGATAGAACAGCGGGGCCTTCAGGTTACGACAGTAAGCTCGCTGACCATTTTAGTAGCTTGGGTCAGTGTGTGCGATGATCTGCGACTCTCAAATAATGTCTTCAATGAGCATCTTCTTCACCTTAACTTGATGGACCTTACTGGCCACAGCTGATTGAGTTTCAGTTCAAGTAACTGAATAATCCACGAACTTGTTTTCATAACTTAGAGGTGCCTATTTTGATTCCTGGTGGGGTACTGGGTAAGAATTGACCAATAAACAATCCCGTACAGCCGAGGGTAGGTAGAATTCTCTCTCTCGAAATGCTCTCACGTGACCACGCCTTCATAGTGTCTGTCAGGTAAGTTCTATGTACTACCACCATGTGGTGCGAGTGTTCTTCAGAAAAGGTGATGGGTGAATTCGAAGTTATGGAAATTACAACCGGACTGGTGGAAGTGCAGGTCTGCGTTATTTATTTATTTAAACGCAGAAAAACTTGGTACAATATGGCACCAAGAAAGATGCGTCACACAGTATTGTGTGAGGGCTGAGATACTGCCCGGGCGCCCAGACCGAAGCAGGTGGTTTTCCTAAGGGACCAGCCCCCGAGCCTTTGACTTGGAGTCTAATCCGCAAGGCAGCGGAGCAGCGTCAGGAGCTGCGTTCCCATGGTTGCCGGTGACCCATATGGGTCCATACGCCATTTGATCAGATTGAATTCTGGAGCCCATGTACCCCATGGTAACTGCTTTTAGTCTAACCGCTATCCTAACAACCTTCCTGGCATGGTAGGACCTGCAGGGACATGAGTCCCAGCCAGTTTAGCTTGTTGAGTCACTGCGGCATTCAAGCCCGACCACCACGGCAAGGTAGCAGTTATCGGTTAGGTCTGCGTAGGGGAACCGGAAAACCTTAATTCAAAACGTATGATGCACAAGAGCTCCAGAGTCTTAAAGGGATAGATAACGTATGAACGGGTTTTGGCCACTAGCAACCATAGAGAAAATCAACGCCACTATCATGAGTATCAGACTTCAAGTCAAAGGCTTGGAGGATGTCCTCCTACGACAACCACTTGCTTCTATCCAAACGTACTGGCAGTATGCTAGCGTACCTCTTCGTGGCTATACTGCACCGAGTTTACCCCTTAATAATCAAAAGCACTGCAAAAGGAATTTCAAACGAAGATGGGGCAGCTGTGTAGTGTGTTGCTTAGTTTCCAGTGAACTCTAATCGGTGTTGGTTCATGACGAAATCCATACTGAAATTAATCCAAATCACTAAAACAAAAAATCCCGAAATCTAAACTGTAAAGAACTATGATCTAAATATAAGAAGGTAAGTACAATTGAATTATGTCAATTAATAAAGAATATTATTAATGAAACGCTTAGGAAGTACAGCTTTGATTGGACACTAGTCAGTAACTAGTGTAATATGTGTGTGTGTATGTCTAGTGCTATCTTTGGTGCAGACTGAATTCTGTTATCAGTTAGGTTTACAATGTGGCCAGCATGCCACTGGGTGGCTCGCCAACACGGTGCACTGTGAATTGAATTATTGGTATTAGATGGTTGGAGGCAATCGGCAGTAAGGATAAATAATACGCTACTTTCTCTCTTACATTAAGAGATGAAACAAAAATCACTGATGATGTTATCAACTAAACGAAAAATGCTCCAGTTATCATCTTTGAGACAGCATAATTTTCCTCAAAGTGACAGATTTGACAGAGACTGTGAAGCTACATCAACTGAGATGGGTAGGACACGTGTTGCGTATGCCTATTCATCGCCTTCCTCGACTGACGGGCAATGTTAGCTGACATAGGGTCAGGCTGAAAAACAGACAGCACATGGTGGTCAAACCAAAACATGGCCTCATCACTCAGTGAAATCTACAACACTTAGTTTAAGCCAGCCACATAGGAAGGTGTAGACTTCCTGACTGGCTGGTTCGGGTCCTCAGGATGGTAAAAACCAATGCAAGCTGGAAACAATTGGTGATATGGCTCAAAATCCTCATTGTCAATGGCTGGTGCAGTTAGATGCATCCACTTCTTGTGACTTATACTACCCAATGAAACTATATTGTTCTTCGTTATTACTACTCTTTTTGTCTCATATCCTTGTCTACTGTCTCTATTATGCATTTCTTCTACTTTCTTCTGTTGCTTTGTGTGCTACAAGGAGGGAGTGTGACGACTTGAACTGCTGCACATAGGTGTAAAGTTTTATGTCGAAAACAGATAGACAGATGTCTCAGACAGTGAATCTTTAAAGCTTATTGCCAATTAAACTACATCGTCTACTAATCAAAGAAACCCTAGCAGAATATCATTTTGTCCGACAGAAGTACATTTTAAAAGTGATGTTATTTATGTTTGAACCCTATTGCCTAACACAAACATTGTATGAGGGTTGGTGATATTATTCAGTTGCCTAGGTTGAAGTAGGTAGAGCCGGAGTCGAATCTGTAACCTATTGGCTAGAAATATCGGGTGCTTCAGCCAATGAGTCACATCTTCATTTTTTTTGTGTGATACTAATTTGTAAACCAGAAAGATTTTCATAACAAACTTATATCAGTAACCAGTTTTGGTTTCAATAGTTTTATGTATTCATGTGAGTAAAACACAGAACCTGGTACAATATAGACACCACACACCACACCATCTGTCTGTTTCCGACATAGAACTTTGCACATATGTGCGGCAGTTCAAGTCGCCACACTCCCTCAATGTAGCACACAAAGCAACAGAAGAAAGTAGAAGAAATGCATAATATAGACATTAAACAGAGATTTGAGACAAAAGGAATAGTAATAACGAAGAACAATATAGTTTCATTGGGTATTATAAGTCACAAGGAGTGGATGCATCTGCACCAGCCATTGACAACGAGGATTCTGAGCCATATCACCAATTGTTTCCAGCTTGCATTGGTTGTTACCGTCCCGAGGACCCGAACCAGCCAGTCAGGAAGTCTACACCTTCCTATGTGGCTGGCTTAAACTAAGTGTTGTAGATTTCACTGAGTGATGAGGCCATGTTTTGGTTTGACCACCATGTGCTGTCTGTTTTTCAGCCTGACCCTATGTCAGTTATTATTGCCCGTCGAGGAAGGTGCGCTACACAATAATAACGAAACAACAATGTATAAAGCATATAGGAAGAGAATGAATAAAGGACTTTATCCAGCAAGGAAGCACCTATACTTAACAAGATCAAACAACATTCGTCGAATTACTGTCAGAAAGTTGCAGCATGTTCGCTATTGATTGTGATTCTTAGCCATATCCGATTCCAACTATCTCTCAGACCCTAACCAGGGGGTCGTGATGTGCCAACCGATGCTGATCTAATACAAATATCTTCCATCTCAAGACACCACGTCATAGGCTGCCCAGATCTCATAGTTTCCCATCGCGTCCTAGGGCTGGAGAACAGAGACCGGTACGGAAGCCTCTAGGATGACAATCGTACCACATGTTCGAGTCACCGAAGCCAGTGTTTCAAGGTGGCGACACTCAATGAACAGTGAGCTCTACAGTGCCCGAAAACACGCTGCAAGATCTCAGGATTACTCACACGGTGATGCCATATAACGCACGCAATTCTACGAAGGCAGCGATGATCGAATGCCCAGAGTCACCACACATCCTCAGCTCGAAGAGGCCAGGTTTCACAGGCGTAGAGATCGCGCACACCGAAGCACTGTATACCCAACCTTTGACAGCCAGGCTAACGTCGCAACGGTGCCAGAGATGGCTCAAGTTAACGTATGCCGCCCTAGCTTTCATGATACCGTTCGTAATCTGGTCCATCACACCTTCACCAGCACTCACACAACTACTCAGATACACAAACGTACCGACAACTTCAGGCGGTTAACATGCAAGGGTAAGTGTAGATACATTTTCCTGCCGATTGGGTAACAGCACTTTGCATTTAGACGACGAAAAGCAGATAGCATAGTTACAGACACTGATCGCCAACTGTTTAAGTGCAATTTGGACAGCCTGTATTCTATCGCACACTAAGACGATAACGTCTGTACAATCGGAGTCAAAAGGTTTTTCTCCGGGAAGCAGAGAGCTGTCTCCAGAATGTCATCGATGACATATTTAAGGAGAAATGGAGAGATTGAGCAACCCCGTTTGGTTGGGAAAACTGATGATAGCTGGTTGTGTGCCTTCACTCTACCTTAGGTATTTTTCTATAAGGCTTACAGGATGTTAACAAACTTCTCAGGTACACCCTCTCATTATCAGACGATTTCAGAGAACATTTCTGTCAAAGGAATCAAGGGCAACCATGATATCAAGAAACACAATGATTGTTGGCCTGCAATATTTATATGACGGTGTTCAAACAACTGACAGTTACAAATCTACGTAAAAGGAGGAATGATTTTAATATTTCATTAGACCCAAAATCTATATGTATAATGAGCGTTGAATGAAGTCACAAACTTCTGCTTTTGTGATACCTTTATCACCTATATCAACTCAGTAGTAAGTAAAATACAATTAAGTTGCTTGATACAAGCTTTTCTGTGTCCCAAACTAGCAGCTACAAATATTGGTGTGAAAACTCATCGGAGCACCTGGTATTTCAGATAGAAATAGATGAAAAAATGCTATAGTCTGTAATCCACTAACTTTGTAGCATGATGACGAACCATACATTTGCTGTCAATACAGCTATCCACTCATAAGTGAGTACAAATACTACTCGTATGTGACACAATGGAACAATGTCGAAATTCTGCATATGGACAAATGTGTTGTAGCGCTTTAATGATCAAGCTGTGGCTTTAGTGAGCCTATATTAAATTGTGTATCTGTGGCTTATTGGCCTAGGCGCTCGGCTTTCAACCAGCAGTTCACAGGTTCAAACTCCTCTACAACTAATATGGTTTCAGCAGCCAGGTAGTATCCACCAGCACTCACACAAGAGGTGTGGCTTGTTGTCGGAAGTTTACAGTAAGAGACAATCCTGTTAGCAATGACTTTGGGCGCACTATTGACATTTCGGGCAGCTCCAAGAAGCTCTGCACATATTCCCACAGCTTCAAAAGTTTTACAAAATAAGAGTAGTATTAAGTAATCAAGTGACTGCCATTTTTATAAGGGAATAATTCCTGCAATCGTATGTGCATCCAGAGTTTCTAACGCATTTTAGACCAAAGTTTTAATTGTATCCTAAGCTTACAGCAATTCTGAACTTATTCTAACGTATGCGTCAATAACGCCTTTTTATGGTAAATGAAGATTATATCTACCCAGTAGGTACTGAAATACCGCTGGTCGTCCTTAAGAAGAAAGCTGGGTGCTTAATTAATGCGACGAAATCTTAAAGATTGCCACTATGTGCTGAATTAAGTCTTTTCGTTCTTAAATAATGTAAACAATGCTTAATATGTCATGTGAGGGCTGGAACAACGCTGATAAGCAAACCCAGTAGGTTCTGATCTTCTCCTGAAATGCCTAGAAAAGAACACGGTGCTAAATTAGTGGCAGTCGTGGTGTTCTATTCTGTGCCATTAAAGAAACCATTTCAGAATAGATTCAGAATCTACTCACTAAAGAATGTAAGAATTATTTCAGAGTTAGTGAGATTTAATTCAGCATTATATTAAGCTTGGGAAAACGGGAAATATATAAGTTGAGTGACGAATGAGACAACTTGAGTTGCTGAAAAACGGAATTTAAAAAACTGTAGGTTTCATACTAACACATTCAATCTTCCTTAAGGATTAATTTTAGCTACCAAAACTTATAAACCCAGTGGGCCCGACAGATTACTGACCTTGAACAAACACGTGAAAACGAATTGCCCGCTCAATGCTCAATAACGAGGTGTTGAGCCACCAGTCTATATCTTCTTTATAAGCTCTTGACACTAGGAGCGGATATGCAGTCTAATTCCTGCTCTACAATGTCAGCTTCTGCCACTCAGATGTGCAATTTTCAACAAAGTAAAGTAAGTGTTGAACTTGAGCATTGATAGAATGCAATTCCATACTAGATAAGCTTGTATTAAATATCACACAGCAATACGGTATTAATAATCACAAACATGCAACGACTAAAATAATTGTAGACCTCCCTACAGTGTGCCCAAAATGTAATCACAATCGTCAAGCAATGATCTGAAACAGGAAGCAAAGGGCTCGTTAGCAGAGTGATCACACAAGTGCCGCTTGCTAGTAAGAACGAAGACTCAAGGTCAAGGATTATATTTACAGCCAATCAAAATACAATTAGGTGAGATGGAAAGGACATTCCTATTGGCCATCAGTTGCATCGCCTTAGTCTAACGATCCCTGCACGCCACGAAGCCAGCCTGAAATTAGACAAGCATGGTTTCAACAATGGAAAAAACTTATCATTCCTTACAAAAAAGACGTTTTAAAAAACCCTGTCAGAGTATAAGCCACCAGTAAACGCAGTAAACACTGATACTTGACTTCAGGTGTAAACGTCAACTTCCAAGACGCTACACTATTGCTAATCACCTAGTAATTTTCGGTATAGACTCTTTTGAAAGGTAAATAAATGTCAAGGCAAGCTAACGATTACTCACTTAATCTAGTTCGATAGCCACCAGTATTATTCAGGAAGTTCCGACTAACGGCAGAGGCATTGCCATATCCAACGGTTACCAACCATCAATCCTCCAATAAGGGTTTAAATGGTATACGTCCTATGAGGACACAGGGCGCAAAAGTTTTACCATACCCATGGGGGGCTAGTCTGTGACAAACTGGAAATGTCGGAAGTGGAACTCAACTGCATGCCTCACTTGGAGATTGTTCGGCTCTTGCATAGTCAGTACGCCTCATGGCCGTACGCTGTGCCCAAATAATCAAACTTACTGGCTCATTATTGTTGATTATAAAGGCCCAAATAAATAAAACGTTCCGAACAAACATTTGTTGCCCAATATTCTGTACTTCACTTAGACTCTTCACAGCGCCACATAAACAAGACCAATACCAGCTTCTGGCAATGAATCAAGTATTCATCACAACATGGAATAAGGACTGCGTATGGCTAAGGTGTAAACAGATGCAAAATATGCGGTCTCTTAACCAAGTGCAATATTGTTTCTAATTTGAGCCGACTGGAAGCGCTTCAATGTTTTGACAGCATAACTACGATAGCACAAACGGAAGCACTCCGACTCCTTTGCAGGAATACATTGAAAAAGCTACTGGAATGCGATTATTTTCAGTAAAAGCAACGGTTCATAAAATAACTGTAAGGATGAAAACTCCGGTCATAGCTTCGTGCAAAGCCGCGGACAGAAACATATAAGGTGGATGCATTTGAAACCATTTATTAATGACGGATTAGTTGCACGGATCGAATCTGGGACACATCACGGAATGCGAGTTACCAACGGCTTGGATCAAAGGTTTACAGACATCTCAATAAAAGTAGATTTATATAGACCTCATGGCGTATCACTCTGAAAATTCAGTTATTTGGGCTGGTTGAAGGACTTAGAGCTAGAGTCCGGTTGGCTTCAGCCAGGAATGGTGCTCACGAATGCTGCATGGCCAGCTGTCCTGACAGACCCTAACATTGGTCAAAACATCTACTGATTCTTCAGCCTGGTTCACTTAATATGCTGACCAGGCTGCTCTCAACGCTACCACGAGTAGTTATGGGAGGATATAGTTTTCGCGATGGTTTTAACAAATTTACTAAGTATGGAATGAAGATAGTATTGAGATAAACAGTCACATCACCACTCACCAGCAGTGCCCATTGCTCTTCAAAACCAAGTTGTCTTTAGTGTGATCCACTTCTCACAGTCAAACAAATCAGCCGTCAAAAGCGAAATGTCTGTGATTTAATTGAACCGGAGAACGTCTCTAATTACTTGCGGGGTATCACTCAACGGTATATCCAATCAATCTGTACTTCTTTCTTCAGAGATGTTAAGCAGTACGCTCTTGGTTGACCAGCTGTCAGCCACAGTTCCTTGCTACCTAAACTTTCTGGACGGCCATCTGCTCTTCAGTTTCGAGTGGAGGTAACTGCTGACGAACGTCTGAAGTAAAATGTCTAAAATACTTACAGTGAAGGGCGCTCTATATGAGTCACTCACTTGACATAAGGGCTTAAAACAATTCGGATCTTGTTCTATATGCTAAGTGCTGTGGATTTCCACAGTGATTTCGGAGAGAATAGCGTCTTATTGCAATGCCTCCAGAATCCATGTCGTTTTTGTTATCTTCACTCGGGCTGATTTTAACCGAAACGATATCTATGGAATAAGTGAAGCTGACTTTCTTCAAATTTCTTTCATTGATGGCGATAGGTATATCAATACAAACAAATTTTATGTATGGTTTATAGAGAAATCACTTAGGTATTCTTCAAACATTAACTTGTAGGACATCAAGGGATTCATGAGTTTGAGATTTAGAATAATTTAACCTCCTACTTCGCTTTATCTATCTCGACAGCCAGCGTTATAAGAAAATAATTGCTGACAATTTGCGGTCCCTGAAGGTAAAGAAGTAGTGTTATAATTGTACCATTATTACATACTTCTATGGTTTGTCATTATCTCACCTGCCTAAATACGTTTTTCGTACGCATAAGTTTATTATTCACTCCTAATTACTTTGATGGTGTTATATGCATCCTAAGCCAGGCCAAACACTTTGTAGCTCCAGCATGTCTTTACATGTGATCTTCTCCATTCATGATCAGTTTTTTAGTAATTTAATCTCACTTCTTCAGTACCACACACACAGCACGCTGGATAACCTATGTTAACTGCCAGCTGCATTATATGGGGCATCTTATAAATTAACTTGCTGTCTATCGTCAGATCTTTTCATACCACTCCACAATGTCTTATCTCATTTATTTTCTGACAACGTCTTTACTTGATCCTCATTTTACTCCATTAAACTTAACATCTTATAGCTCTTCATTACTTATTATACTCCTACTCTCTGAAGGGTACGGTTGTGCACTAAATGCACAAAAAGGTATAAAATAAAAACAACTGGCATGAGGATAATTGTATTAAAACCAAAAGTGGATATCATGATAGTTTGTGATATATCTGTAGCATTATACATTGCAAATGAATGTTGTTACCCTAGGGCGTTTCCTTTATTAATGCATTTATTAATGATACTTGCACTTACCTATTTCATTACAATTTAATGATTCACCTCAGCACTTTAATTTTTCTAGAACAGATTCCAATCCCTTGTAAAAGGTGTACTTACCTCAATATTGGTTGGTTATCGTATGCCTACAACCACGGGATGAAAACGGAACGAAGTCGATTTTCCCGCTCAACCTGGAGGACAACTGTACAATTCAATAACTATACGGCCTAATTCAGAAAATGAGTGTATTATATGTATCGAATATTTAACAGTTGAAATACGATTAACTTGTAGACAATCTACGATTTGATATTATATCATACTTGATCGTGCCTGTAAAAATGGCATGCATTTTCATGTAAATTTGTAAATTTATATGAAATACATTATTATTATTATATGTACTTATATGTATATTCCCACAACAGTTACACCTTTGTAGTAAGCGAAATAAAACATTCATCGGAGTCTGGCATTGTAAAGGATGAGATTCGGAAAGCGTTATTCAGGAGATGTAGGATATGGACTAGCCCATTAATCCTCATATCAACAGCCGTTTTGCAAAATCTTCAAGGTTACATGGCCTCATAGTGACACATGAAATGGACTCGTTTATCAGGGAGACAGGCTCGACTGCACAAGGCAATAACAAACATGTTGTTACTCGCGATTACCACCTCCTGCTACGATTAGTACTGCCACCAATTTATTTTATTACCAGAACTTAGTTATCGCAAATCGGAAATTTTTGGTCTTACCCTCACATTGGTATACATAATTATTATATTCACAACACATTACTGATTTTTAGACTACCAATCGCCTTGAAGCAGCCTCATGTAAGATGATGTACACCTTTTTGGTATCACTTGATAACGACAGTCTAATTGGAAAATGACCATTGATTCCAGTGATGGTACTATCCCCATTCTAAGGGAGAACAAAAATTCAAAACACTTCGTTCATGTAGCCTAATACAGGTTATTGGCTTCAGTTATAGCACAACAGCTAAATGAAGAATGTGAACTTTTATTCCATGGTTCTGTGGAGAAATATTTTCCCACTAACATTTTTTCAAATGTTATGACATTAACATCCACACGACGCAAAGATTATCCCTCATACCTATGAGAATGGATCTGGGGTTTCCATAAACACAAATCTCTCACTAGTTCTACTCTGCTGATTCATGACTACTACTAACATCATAGCAACTTTTTGCGTAAGACCATTCAAATGACCAAGATTGCCACCCGTATGTTTAAAATATATTATTTATTCAGTTTCTGTCTCAAACAGCCACAGTACGACTGTACTCAAGGATTAAAAGAGATTTCCCTTCACTTTAGGTGCACACTTGTTTAAGTAAATAAGTTTGAAGGTTAAAACCCACGATCATATAATAACCATTTGCGTTGAAACCAGCCAGTTTCCTGAAGTGTCGCCTGGAGGTGCGTTGCCGCTGTGGTCTTTAGGTTTTCGCTGCTGATGGTTATTGTCTATGTACTTTCCCCGATTACTCTTAGTTTTATTTAATATATGTAATAATCCCTCCGTATAGTTGTTGAATATGTGTATTACATAACACATTTCATATTAAATTACTTGACTGGTCCGCATTCTGAAGTCATTTCATACTTATTCTTCGATATGTGCAATATATAGTTGGATATTTGATTACTGGAGTTTGCATTTGTCAATACATATTATGACAAAATATTTCGTATAGGACCTCTCGTCATTATGCTTATGAAACAATGCTGTTCAAAAACTCTATAGAATATTTTCCTAGACTTGCTAGGGTTTAGGTTTCAAAGTATTAGGGGTTATCATGAATTATATTTAATTTTGTGGTGGAACTTCAGGAATCGGTCTGATATCTGTATATGTGGTTATTGATTGGAATATAATGTCATGTTTTTTAATTCATTCCAGATCCCATTCCTCCTCAGGGTTAACCTACTCGAACTAGTCAATTCTTATTATTTGGAAAATTCATAAACAATGTCCGCCTTTTTGGGAAAATGGAAACTCAGCGAATCTCACAACTTTGATGCTGTGATGTCAAAACTAGGTAAGTAATGCACCTTCCAGCTACTCCTGCGTATTTTAATATTCAACCCTTTTCGGAACGTTCTGTTAATAGCGATCTCACAGTATACACAGTTGATAATCGTTCGTGATTTTCAGTGCCACGTGTTCTTCAAAGCTAATTATATACCATCTCGAAAGGTTCGAAATCTGTTTTTTTCTAAGAAACATAGTGTATGTACCGAGTCAACTGTTCGAATCATGTCTTCGTTGTGAAGACTGTAGATTGCAAGATTTTCATTATTTTTTATCAATCTATGCAATAGAAGCAGTATTTAAAGTTGACATTTGTTGTGATTAAATTCAGTTGAAACGTCACATGTACAGCACCAGAATTTATTGACAGTAAATAGCGTTTAAAACTCAACAGTTATTCCTTATAATTCTTGTGAGATTTTTTTTGTAGAAATGCTTACTAATTGTTGTGTTTTAACTATTCAATTCTTTTCATGATAGGTGTATCCTGGGCTACACGACAGATTGGGAATACTTTAACACCGACTATGACCTTTAGTATGGATGGGGATAAAATGACGATGTTAACTGAGTCAACATTTAAAAATACTACCTGTACTTTCAAATTTGGTGAAGAATTTGACGAGAAAACCAGTGATGGTAGAAATGTCAAAGTAAGTGAATATACTCCGAGTAATATCACTTGCAAAATGGACATCCCTTTCTTACACCATTTTTTACCTGAATTTAGCTAGTTATAATCCCTTCGGTGAATTCAAGCAAGTGGACTTCTTTAGAGTCGTTCTTCTTTCACTATCTGCACGAACTTAGAATATTGATCTTTACACTAAGCTTGATAACTGCGATTCTTGAGTCCACAGGCTATGATGTTTGCGTAAGACTATTTACTCTCAGTACCAACCCACAAGCATTATGGTCTTTCACGAATGTCATTACAGATAAAGAATAGTTCACTATCGACGGTCAGTTCGTTACCTTTAAGGTCAAACAGAAATCACATTGAAGATTAGGTTTACAGAGCAGCCAAATCACCTTTCCTAGTGTTAATTAGACTCATTATGGCTAACCTTATCAATGTTGGATGTTTGTTTAGAGTTAACGAACACCCAACTGCTCTGAATCCCTTATATAAATAGTGTAACTCCATCTTCAATCCTTGCTTTGCATGACAATTAATAAAAATTCTCTCTTTTTTTGTCTTTTCAGTCAACTGTTACCAAAGACTCTGAGTCAAAGCTAACTCAAGTTCAAGTGGATCCTAAGAATACAACCACAATTATACGTGAAGTAGAAGGTGACATTATGAACACGGTAAGTTGATGATAATTTCTAATTGATGAATTCTTCCTTCCTTCTTCATTTGTTTTCCTTTTGTAGACAGTTACCGTTGGTGATGTTACCGCTATTCGAAAATACAAACGATTATAAGTGCCGCTTATTATTATTATATTTTTTTGTTGTTGTGAGAGTGAGATATGCACACACACATAACAGACATAACTTGTCTGATATTGCCTCCATCTTGTTGAACTTTTTGTATAATTATTTTGAACACTGGTGAATATATATTTTTTTTGCGTGACAATTGTATCATTCAATATTATCGTTGTTATTGTTGTTAATGATTGATTCAACTCCTTTTTTTAAGAAGAAATAAATATCTTGCTTTGTAAAGTGTCTTATTTTCACCATATATATATGAAGTTAAGTAGGCTAACGTGTGTCAGTGGTAGAACGATCACACGACCCGTGAGATGTCCTGAGTTCCATTCCCTGCCAATGTATACTCTTAAATCGTCTAGTTTAACTAGCTAACAATGGTAAGCCAGGAATAGAGGGAAAGTTGGGGATGAGACTAGCGCAACCCCATTGCGTTAGGAAAAATACCCCTACTAAGACCTCAAAACTGGATTGATGACTCATTGGGACATAATTATTTATAGTGATTCAGCCCCGTATCTGAATGCATTTTGTCTAAGGATAGATAATAACAAATTTATAGGTGGGTCGAGGTTCAGACACGAACCTCGTTAGTTGACAATCAGTTTACTTAGACTAGTAAAACAGCCTGCATAATTTGAATTTGCAGATTTGGACTTCACCGACCCCTAGATTAGAAATAGGAAGTGAAGTGGTAGAGCACGTTGACAGCTTCACTTATTTCGGAAGTACCATCAGCCAACGCCGACGGGTTGATCTCTGACGAAATCTCAGTAGGAATACAGAGGGCTAGTTTCGCATATGCCAGTTTACGCCGTTTCTGGCGTAGACGTGATATCCGGCTGGCTATCGACCAAAGGGCGTGTGTACTGCTCACCAGTCCGCTCCGTCCTCCTTTATGGCTGTGAGACCTGACCATTGAGAGTGGAAGACATGAAAAGATTAGCTGTCTTCGATCATAGGTGTCTGCGTTCTATCTCTCGCGTGAAGTGGTATAATAGGGTGAGCAATATTGAGGTTAGGCGTCCAGTGCTAGGTAAGGAGAGGAAATCAGTCTGTGAAATTACATCGACTAAGATGGTTAGGACATGTGTTACGTATGCCTAGTCATCGCCTTCCTCGACAATGGGCAATGTTAGCTGACACAGGGTCAGGCTGGAAAAGAGCTAGTGGCGGTCAAACGAAAACATGGCACCAGTCAATGAAATCTACAACAGTTAGTCTAAGCCACGTAAGAAGGTGTAGACTTTCTGGTTGTGGTCCTTGGGACGGTAAAAACCAACGGTTAGAAGCAATTGGTGACATGGCTCAAACTCTTCGTTCTCAATGGATGGCTAGCACAGATGCATCCACTCCTTGTGACTTATGATTTCCAATGCAACTGTTTTGTTCTACGTTATTACTATACCTTTGTCTCACACCTCTGTTTACTGTCTCTAATATGCATTTCTCCTACTTTCTTCTCTTGCTTTGTGTGCTACATGGAATGTGGCGACTTAAACTGCCACACATCGATGTCGAAGACCGACCGAATCAGTATACCTATGTTAGACATTTTAATGTAATCGTAGGAAGTCGTGACTTTTAAGTTGATTCTTTTTTGCTGATTTAGTAGTGTCGAGAAAAGTCAGGAAAAACGCTCGTAGTCATGATGATCACTGTCACAGTTCACTCTGAATTGCAATAAACGATGGAATAGACACATGACACTAGTTTCGAATCGAATTATGCATCACAGCCCTACAGGAAGTGGTAAGTTCTCTGACTGTAGCGCTAGGTGACCAGAGTTTGGATCCCAGACGGGACATAAGTTCCCTCAAGGTTGTACATACGCCTCGCTGACTGTTGAGTGCCAACAATGAAAAAGTCTAGGTCCAAAGCTTCCTGCCGACTGATTCCAACCATCTAACAATGACAAGAAGTTGAGCATTTAACAATATTGAGCAGAAAGTATTTTAGTAAACAGACAGTTCATTCACGTGATATCTGAGCACTATTCCTCCCCATGGTAATCAAATGGGGTCCGGTTAACGGCTGGATGTCGTAGCTTACAACTCAAACCAAAACTAATAATCTGGAAGTCGTTAGTTTGAATCCAGCCACGATCAAAATCCTCGTTCCATATGGTCACATCATCAAGAGAATGTTTAAAGTATAGCAAAAATCCACCATTTAAACATTTAGAAGACCAAAAAGAGAAGATTGAGCAAAGAATATTCTTTTCAATAACTTCTTCGTTTACAGTTGTATACACACAATATATTTAAAGAATAACTGGTGTTGACGACATAAATGCTTTTGTTTAAATAATATCTAGTTGACTGAATGAACAGAACTACAGTTCAAAGGCATATGTTAGTGGGGTTTCTTTTTATTCCTTTACGTTCCCAGTGGAACATAGGACTTCAAGCTAGAGGCTTGAAGTTTCGGTAGCAGTGGTGTTTGTTTATTTTTACGGGATTCGGTTGCTAGCCTCATGCCACCCAACCTTCCCTCTTTACCAGGCTTATTACTGGCGTAGCGAGGTAAAGAAGTGCGTTGGTGGCTGGGGATCGAACCTTAGACCATATGCGTGGTCGGTGAGCTGTAAACCACTGTGCCAGCGAAACATTTGTAACTGATAAAAAGCATGTAATAATTAAAGACAATTAAAACTACAATAACTTGTAAAAGGCTTGAAAGAAAAGTGGAAATTATGAGATTATCATATTCAAGCGATGATAGCCGATGTAAGCAAGGAAGGTGACTGTACGAGTTTCTTCTGAACATATAAGTTTGGCTTCCTCATGGTGGATTTTAATGGCTTTAACCATATTGCAAAGACGAACTTGTGAGAGAAAATTAAGATTCAGGCATGATAAGAGAGGGGTTGAAAATATAAGTAAGCGGTGGTGGAGAAGTCGTCAGTTGGTTGTGTCTTAATAGGCCAATAAGAGTTGTACGACCTTCTTTTGAATGCATAGCTTAGGTTTAATAGTTCGAATGCCTTTCGCCTCAGTTATGTGCAGTAGACGAATACGAAGTTTACTGGAAAGATTCGGTGGGATACAATGAATTAAGATTAGTCAGCTTACATGAAAAGATTAGCTGTCTTTGGTCATAGATGTCTGCGTTCTATCTCCCGTGTGAAGTGGTATAATAGGGTGAGCAATATTGAGGTTAGGCCTCAGTCGATTGCTAGGTAAGGAGGGGAAATCAGTCGAAGAGACTGTGAAATTACATCGACTGAGATGGTTAGGACATGTGTTACGTACACATGTCTAGTCATCGCCTTCCTCGACAACGGGCAATGTTGGCTGATATAGGGTCAGGCTGGTAAAGAGTTAGCGCATGGTGGTCAAGCCAAAACATGGCACCAGTCAGTGAAATCTACAACAGTTAGTCTAAGCCAGCTAGGTAGGAAAGTGTAGACTTCCTGGTTGGGGTCCTCAGGACGGTAAAATCCAATGTAAACTGGAGGCAATTGGTGATGTGGCTCAAAATCCTCGTTCTCAATGGCTGGTGCAGATGCATCCACTCCTTGTGACTTATGATTTCCAATGAAACTATATTGTTCTTCGTTATTACTTTTCCTTTGTCTCATATCCTTGTTTACTATCTATATTATGCATTTCTCCTACTTTCTTCTTTTGCTTTGTGTGCTACATGGTGGGAGTGTGGTGACTTGAACTGCCGCACATATGTGCAAATTTCTATATCGAAAACAGACAGACAGCTTACATTAAATAACTTTAAATGCCTTATTAACACCAGTTTAATGCTAAGTAATCTACATGCTGACCTAAAACGTAGCTATGAATGAACCTTACTTGTCTCTACTTTAACCATGCAGGATGACGTTCGGATAACTGGTGACGAACATCCCTGATTGTATGCCCATTATAACTAACTTCGCGGAAGCAGTCAAACTGGTAGATCCACACACACAGGAGGAAGAGAAATTAGGTTGTTTATGCATATGTAATAATTGTAGAACGTGATGAGAAATCTATGGAAAAGCGTATTTTGTTTACTCAATCTTTTTGTATTCTGACTGCATAAATGTTAACTTTTAAACAGTAATCGTAATCTGTTGTTCAAGTGTTCAATGGGATGAGATAGCGTTACGTTACCTTATATTTTATATCATTATTATTATTATTATTCCCTTGCCTTCCGAATGGAATATAGAACTACAACAACACATCTTCACCTTCAAATGAACTGTCGTCAAGATTTGACCGAATAGCTCTAAAATATTACAAATATAATTTTTTACAAATGTCTACTTCTCACTCGGCGCCCAAATATTTTAGAACTATTCGGTCAAATCTTGACGACAGTTCATTTGAATTATTTTGCCATCGAATTAAATTAACAAAGAAACTATGTAATTGGCACAATCATCGTGTTTTCAGTCTCCGTTGTCTGGAACAAAATGCACATCCTAAATCCGTAGCTGTCGAGTCACCTGACAACTCCAGTAGGTCGAATAAAGCAGCTCAGTCTTCAGAAAGAAGACAATGCAATAAGTTCGACAGGGTGCTTAAACTAAACTCTAATCCTAAACACCATAATTTTGAAAATACGTCTAATCATAAAATTCTAGATACTAGCAGTTTGAACGGACATGAAGGTTTGATGTTAGCTGATGCATAGGAAATCCTGATTGATAAATAAAAATGGATATGTATCACTAATTAATAATACTTGGTCAAATTCCTGACTGTCTATATCTTCCTATGGAGACGTTAAGAAATGTTTTACAAATGTATACACACACACACGCATGCACACTCTGTTTAGAGTGTTCAACAAAGGTAGACCAATATTTGTAAGTCCGAGGTCAAATTTTGATCACAGCTCATACAATTTTGTTTATTATACTTGTTAATACTTGTGTTTATGAATCACGATTGGACAAAGTTTTTAAAATGAAGTGATGTGCCTTTTATATATAAAACCTCTGTTATGTTATTTTGGTTAATTTCCCTGAAGAAGTTCGGACCAGATTGACGAACGAAACGTTGGAATTACTCATTTCAATCTCGCTGAGATATTACAAATATAATTTTTTACATCTTCACCTTGTTCTGTTTTCTGTCATCCTCTTTCGCTGGGTCCACGAGTGACCAAACTCTCTCATCTCTTCCTCATATGATCCCCTTCGTGTCACCCTAGCACTAACGACCCAGTTGTTGCTTCCCACAACTCATATATATTATTGTTCCCTTGGGTTCCTAGTGGAACATAGGGCTTCAATTGCACGTCTCCACTTGCTTCTCTCTTCTACTGTATTTTTCACCTGCATCCATATTAGTCCATACTGTTTCAGCTCCTCTTCACACGATGTCACCATTGGACTGCCCGCTCGCCGCTTCCCTTCCCGGTTTCACTCGAGCTATGACCTGGCGAGCGATGTCACCCAGCGGCCTCCTCAGCGAGTGTCCAATCCATCTCCACTTTCTCCTGCATATTTGTTGGGCTATTGGTTCTTGTTTTGTTTGTTCCCATAGTTTCTTGTTGGTTCTTGTTCTTTCCGGCCATCTGATCTTCAGTATAGAACGAAGACAGTTGTTGATAAAGATCTCCAACAGGCTGTTGGAAATATGCTTTGTGACCCGCTGGCCAAGTTTCTGATCCATCCGTATAGAAGAACTGACTGACTTGACGTTTGTATCGAAAATCCGAATCACTTTGTTGTTGATGCAGGCTGAGTGACGAAGATTTCCAGATTGATTTCAGGTTGATGAATGTGTTTCTCGCCTTCCCGATTCTTGATTTGACATCCTCGTCCGTTCCTCCAGTAGTTGAGACAATGCTCCCTAGATAACTGAATGAAGTAACCTCTTTCAAATAACTCATATTTAGTGTTTATCGAATAGGGGCGAATAATAGAAAGATGACCGTGAACTTAGTGGGTACATGCAAGCCGACGTAGAAGTGTATGATACACTGACTGGAATTCAGGTTAATTAGAGACAGAGACATAAAAGTTAGCACTCCACAGTTTCATCATCAGTGAATACTGAGTGATGGCTCTCACTGTCTAAGGTGACTGGTTGGAATGAAGAAAGTATGGCGTCAGTCACCTAAGCTGTATTGTGTTAAATTCGGTCTAACAGCGTCAATCTCGAAATAATAAGTACTTTATTCCTAATAATAAGCTTGTTCACAGAATGCAATTTTCAGCATTCTACATATTGCTACAATTTATTTCCTCTTACAAAGTGTCAACTAGCACTAAACTTAAGTATCAGCAGGGCTTCCTGACGATTGCCTCCAACCATTGAATACCAACAGTTCAATTCACAGTGCACCGTGATGGCAAGCCACCTAGTGGCATGGTGGACACATTGCAAACTTGACTGATAAGATTCAATCTGCATCGTAGATAGGACTAGACACAAACACATTAAACTAGTTACTGACTAGTGTCCAGTGAAACAAAAATATCCAATACAGTCCTACAGGAGGTCAATCGCAAGCCCGAATAGCTCAGTGGTAACGTCTCTGACTGCAGGCAGCAGCGGGTGACGTGGGTTCGAATCTCAGAAGTGATGTGAGTTCCTTTGAGGTCGCAGACAAACCACCTTGCTGACTGACTAGTGAGTGCCAACTAGCACGAAAACTAGGTCGAGCAAGGCTTCCTTCCTGTGGCCGATCGCCTCCAACCATCTAATACCAAGAAATAGAATAGTAGAAATAATAAAACTACAAGTACTGAAGTTAATAGAAACGGATTACTTTATTAGTAATAATATTGCTAGAAATAAATATAGGTTGAAAATGAGGCAGTAACTCATCGAAGAAGACATTGCGAAATGGACGTGCTATGTCGTGAATTGGCAGAAGTTAGAATTCAAGGATCAGAGGCTGAATGGTTTACAAGCTCGCTAGCCTTATAACCAGAAGGTCATGTGTTCGAACCCCGTGGTGTGAGTGCGTACTGTTGAAGAGTCCCAAACTAGGCTGACGAAACAGTTAGCTGTCCAGTAGTCCCAGGTTTTCAAGTGGTTCTCTAGCTGTTGTCAGCTCATGTTGAAATCCTCCATGCAACCAAACAAAATTCCTACAAAACCAATACTAGATAATAAATAATTGTCTATTTACAGATTATAAATTAGGTATGTAAACTCTTTCCTATCATTTGTCGCTTCACACAACACCCCTGCTGAACACATAGTTTGGTTGAATTTATGTATTTAACCGTACAAGCATAAATTCTTATGAAATATCTCCTGGTCTGACCAGGAAGAGATACAAGGAGGAAACTACGAATGCAGAGGATGTTCAACATCAAATAAGATGACTTTAGCTAACTACTTTCATGAATTAAAATGTCTGTCAACAATAGTGTCAGTTAGTTGGGTCAACGGCACACACACACACAAACACCAATAACCCCTGCTGACAGCCTCCAAATCCTACCTTATATAACATAGTCTGTTTCAGAAGACAAGGGGAGGGAGGAACAATAAATGGGAATGAGTAGGATGCATGCGTTAATAAATTGTATCAGAAGAGGTTGAGTTGTGATATTAGATAGTTGGAGGCAGTCGGCCACAGGAAGCCTTGGACATAGGTTTTTTGCTAGTTGGCACTCGTCAGCAAGGCGTATCTGCAACCTTGAAGGAACTCATGTCACTTGGGAGATTCGAACCCGCGTCACCCAGTGCCACCTGCAGTCAGAGACGTTACCAGTGAGCTATTCGGGCTCGCAATTGACTTCCTGTAGGACTGTAGTGGGTATTTTGATTGGATTTTAGTGATTAGTGCGACGTGTATAGTCCTTTTATGGTGCAGACTGAATTCTGTCAGTCAGGTTTGCAATGTGGTCACTATTCTAGGTAGCTCGCCAACTCGAGGCACATTGATTTGATGATATTAGATGGTTGGATGCAATCAGCAGGAAGCCTCTAATCAAAACGGTTGAGTTATGTCAGAAAGTGCCAACTTTCTTATGTAATAAATAAGTCAAACGAAAGAATTTCTTAGGAATCAACAAGCTTTGAGACGACGAACAAAGATTGGAACAGTAACTCATTCCCCACCACAGTACCGTCGATACTACAAGAATCATGAGATTGAATCACACAGTCCCCGCAAGTCTTGTTCACAACTGAAAATAAAACTAACAGCCTGACAATTTCAAAGGGTTCAGTGTGTGAATATTTGAATCAAACTATTAGTTGACCTCAGATAGTAAACCATTCATGTCAGTCAGAATAATGTAATGCAGAAACAGAGTTGTCAGAAAAGTAGACGCACGTCAATTTCAGTGATCTTAGAAGCAGAACGCTCCCCATTAAAGTATATTATGTTGTTGTTTCCTGTAAGGAAAAATTGATTGTTTTTTCTTTAGATGATCCAGTTGTTATCGGTCTAATATTTCGCATCCTAGCTGTTTTCTTATCTAAATCAATTAAGTACATTTAGACTGAAGATTAGTATACGTTGAATGGTACAGCATCATAGTTCCGTACATTTATTCCCCTTAATGAATTTGAATAAAGCAAGAACAACAGTGATTTTTGCAGAATAAAATGGTACCATCACTGCCGATTTCCTCGGCTTCTCATCAGCTGCTTACAGGCCAAAGTAATTATTAAGTATGTCTACAGAAACAATCTTAACATAATTGCACCTAGACTTCATTTTCAAACAAAAATCAATATATAAGCATACAGTAATAGTATATAAAAAATATATATAATAATAATAATATTAAACACTATTCCGAACAGTAGTGGTCATACACAATGGAAACTTCCAACATTACGTAATCAGATGATTTGTTTGACATTTTGACAGTGGAGAATAGGCCCACCCACATTCAAATTGATTATAAAAATGATAACATTGCAGCAATGATCAACAGAAGACTGAATGCGTCACCAGCTAGAGTCTATTCTGCAGCTAAACTCGTTCCCGTCTATCGAAAAAAACTTGCTCTTTGGTACAATCAAAAATCGATAGATGTCCTTCTCATGTTAACAACTCCAACTGTGTATACAAATTTACGTGTATCTGCGGGAGCAGTTACATTGGAAGAATAGAATGAAGAAGGGCGAATCTACGATTTTCTGAATATGTACCAAAAAGCTTATGTGTAAATAATAATAATAATAATAATGGCTTTATTCCAAATAGTATTTGTGGTACAGGTATGGAATTTTCAGCGTGCATTACAATATTGCATCTAATTATCTCATAAATTTTATAAGGATTTAAAAATAAAAAGCAACAACAACAAAAGAAAAAAAAGAAAAATAAGATGAGAAATAAAAAAGAAGAACAGCATTGCATTCACATATTTAAACAATGCAGCACAGGATATGATATATAAAATTAGTCTGTAATAGAATATATGAGCAACAATATAATAGTAACAAAGAAAGGAGAGCAAAAGCTAATGGGAACTATTTGTTAGAGTGCCGCAGTAAGTTGATCGTGTCATGCCTAACAAATGCTTTGAAAAGTGCTATCGCCAGGCATCTCCTTGACACGGGTCATGCATGAGGTGGATGTCGCAAGATCGTTCAAAATTATCAATTGGTAAAAGAGTTCAATTCTCCTCAAGTTTGCTGAAGCCATTTCCATCAAGCGCCTGGAACCCGATTTATGTGGCTGTTCAGAAAAAAGGCAGTTATCAGTCTTTCTTTGCCCCGTCTGGTAACTGGATATTTTCACCTCTCTTCCGTCTGACTACGTAATATCGAAAGTTTCCATTGCGTTTGATCATTACTGTTCGGAATAGTGTTTAATATTATATATATTGATTTTTGTTTAAAAATGAACTGTCTGTGCAAGTATGTTAAAATTGTTTCCGTAGATATACCTAATAATGACTTTACCCTGTAAGCAGCTGATGAGAAACCAACGAAATAAACAATGATGGCACTATTTTATTCTGCAGAAACCACTGTTGTTGTTCTTGCTTTATCATAGTTTCATTATGACAGTAGTTAATAATACATTTCATCAAAGTATTATATTGATACATTAATATTATTATTATTATTTTCACTTCTATAAACACTAACCCTGTGGTAGGTATGTAAATATGCTGTCTATGCACACCTAAATAATAACAACCTGGATGACACCGTAGATTATACGTACGATTGACTCACGATTGTGTGTACTTCTATCTTATAAGCGGATACTAAATGCTCGTAAACATTTGACTTGCCAAGCTGAATAAACATAATTCGCTTTACTGACCTTGACGTCTCTCACACACACACACACTCTCTCTGTACCTTAATACCTTTTGAATCGATATATACACATATTCCTTTCTACCATTACTCATTGTGTTTCACTCCTATACTTGTCAAAACTCCATTGATTCTCTTCACTCTCACTTTCTTGTCTACCGTTGTGTGCTATTTGGAACGTGGCAACTCGAAATGCTGCACTTCGGTGCCAAGTTCTATGTTGAATCCAGACAGAAATATCTCACTTATCATCTACCGATGTGTAGGTCACTATAAAGGGAGAGAGAGAGAGAGAAAGAATTCACCTATCAGTGGGTGTTATCACTACATTTATAATTCTTATCCTTTTTGGGTTCTGAGTGGATCATATGGCTTCACTAGCGCCTCGGTATCTCACTCTCTTCTTCTTAACAGTCTATTTTAGCTTGTTCCACGACTGACTGTCATCTTATCACACCATCTCTTGTGTGCGTCGGTGGCACAGTGGTTAGTACTCTCGTCGACCATGCACATGGTCCGGAGTTCGATTGCCAGCCACCAACGTGCTTCTTTACCTCACTAAGCTAGTAATAAGGCTAGTAACTCCATCCCGTTAGAAGAATAAACACCACTGCTACCGAAACTTCAAGCCTCTAGCCTGAAGCCCTGTATTCCATTGAAGGAATAATAATAATAATTCACTTTATTCCAAAACAGTACTTGCGATACAGAATAGAATTCTCAGCATTTTTACTACAGTATTGCATCCAGTCAGTACATTATCAATAAATAGAATTCTACAAAGATTAAGGAAATCTCAGTTCATTATGACAACAACATATTGGCATGTCGGTAGCAAAGCCAAAGTTGAACAGTGTTTGAAGGTGTTAGAAAAGTAGATGCTAGCATATTTACTGGCGTAAGCGGAAGAAAGAAACAAAGCAGCACATAACGGAAAAAAAGAGAAAAAAGAGAGAGAGAAAAGGAAAAGAAAGAAAGAAAATATTTTACCTATAAATGATATGAGTTGGAAAGACGAGGTCCAGTTGTTCTACTGACTATTCAATTAATTATAAGTGTCACACCTAATGCTTTCTTTATCACACAGAACACGAGCTAAGTAGGGTATGGTTGAGTTTTTGTACTTGCTAGTGAGAGCATATAGTTTTCTAAATAGGCTTCTGGTTTTGCCTTATAAGATGCAAGGGGAGAGTTTTGAATGAAGAGGGTGGTGTGAGTTAGATAAAATGGATTTGGCCCATTTTTCACATGAGTCCAAGTGCCTGCTTGTCAACCAGAATATTAACAAGCTGGTTAAGTGGCACATTGCTTACCCTGCTGACAACCTTTAACATCCTGCGTAATAAGGTAAAGTTCTTCTTCAGTAGCCCTAGAAAAACTAAGGGGGAACAATAGAGAATAATAGGCAGGATGGAAGAGTTAACAAATCGTGGGAGTAAGGGTTGGGTTATACCAGAATGTTTTAACTTCTTGATGTAGAAGGTAAGACGGAATATTTTCTTAGAAATCGCTAAGATATGAGACGACCAGGAGAGATCAGCAGATAGAATGACGCCTAGGTATTTAATTTCCGACTTGGTTTCTATTTCAGTGCCATCTATGTTGCACACCTCGTGAGAGCCAACCAGTTTGTTTAGGTCGGATTTATGCCTAAAGGTGAAATTGACTGTAAAGTAATGAAGGAAGGAATAAAAAAAGAAAAAGAAAAGAACTAGTTTAAGGCAAATGTCATAAGGAGACAAGTTTTCTGTGATACAAATAAGCTGCCGGATTAATAAATGGTTATATTCAATATTTTTGTTGTTGATAAGAAACAGTATACTGCATCTAACAGAAACTCTTCAACCGTTTTACCTATTGTAGCCAGTGTCTATCAGGAGACTGTCCTTTCTCCTCCTTTCTGTTTTCCTTCTTTTTACATGTTAACTTGTGGAGTACGTAACAATAGGGGTTGTACACTTTTTTGTTAGATATTGAAATCAGAGGCATTGTAGATGACTTTTGTCTAAACAATATCGATTGGGACAATGTGTGTATTCTAAAAGCTAACATGAACAAATGGAAAGAAAGACTTATAACAGAATCGATATTCATTAAAGTCACACCGGATACATGTAGCAAAGGTGACTCAGTACAACTATCAACAACTTGGAATATAATTCTGAATACAAACACATGAATGAACGTGGAATACAACTCAAATACAAAACATGAATGAGCAAAAATAATGAACTATATATATGAGTACAAATCATAAATGTGTGAATCAAACAATTCCAACAGTGGTGTGAACACGGGCAGTAATTTTGCTCGAAATATTACCAATAACAAAACTTATCATTGTGTGTAAACTATTGAAATATAGTTATACTTTAATCAATATAGATAACTTCCGAGTACAATCTAAAATACAGTGTACTGTTGGTCGTTTCGTCTTTTCACTGGTCTATGCTGTCTACTTGCTTCACTCATAACCGTGTTGTATCCTGTGGATATTTTGCAGGACCCTCTTATCCTCATCCGAAGACTATTCTACAACCGGTAGACAGCTTCTATCAGTAGACACGACTCCAGCAGTGAACGCTTCTGTGGATTACATTAATAATTTGTAGCTATAGGCTTTAACTGTATATCCAAGTAACCGTTTAATTATTATAGCTCATTACTGTCCCAAATATTCATCAACCTTATTCCACAGCTGTACGACAACGGAACATGTCAAGTGATCCACAACGGAAAACTCAGCGAGGCGTTTGCAGTAAACACAGGAGTCAGACAAGGGTGCTTATTATCACCAATGATATTCCTAATTGTGGTGGACTGGATTATGCGTCAGACAGTGGGAAACGAGAAGACAGGGATATCCTGTCCTGACCGACGTGAAGAACCTAGAAGACCTGGATTTCGCGCGTGGATGATTTATGTTTCATGTCACACAAAATCGAAGACTTACAAGCGAAAACCGACAAACTGGTCGAAGAATCAGCAAAGACAGGACTCCAGGTGAACATAGACAAGACGGAGGTTATGAAAATTACCAACCAACAACAACAGCAACATCCAACGCCAATCACCATCAACGGGAGGGATTTGAAAGAGGTCACTTCATTCATTTATCTAGGGAGCATTGTCTCAACTACAGGAGGAACGGACGAGGATGTCAAATCGAGAATCGGGAAGGCGAGAAACACATTCATCAACCTGAAACCAATCTGGAAATCTTCCGCTGTCACTCAGCCTGCATCAACAACAAAGTGATTCGGATTTTCAATACAAACGTCAAGTCAGTCAGTTCTTCTATACGGATGGATCAGAAACTTGGCGGCGGGTCACAAAGAATATTTCCAACAGCTTGTTGCAGACCTTTATCAACAACTAACTGTCTTCGCTCTATACTGAAGATCAGATGGCCAGAAATAAGGAATCACCAACAAGAAACTATGGGAACAAACAAAACAAGAACCAATCACTCAACAAATATGCAGGAGAAAGTGGATATGGATTGGACACTCGCTAAGGAGGCCGTTGGGTGACATCGCGCGTCAGGCCAGTGCTCGAGTGGAACCCGAAAGGGAAGCGGCGAGTGGGACGTCCAAGGGTGACATGGAGGAGATCGTGTGAAGAGGAGCTGAAACAGTATGGACTAATATGGATGCAGGTGAAAAATACAGTAGAAGAGAGAAGCAATTGGAGACGTGTATTTGAAGCCCTATATTCCACTAGGAACCCAAGGGAACAATAATAATAATAAGTTACTGTATCTTTTATAATATACTGTTACACTATCATCTCATTAACTTTAATTTTCACTTACATACTTGTTATGTAATTGAGCTCGCTAGACAGTCTCCTAAAAACAACTTGCCTCATTCTGATGATGTAGCCAAGTTTGTTAAGTATGCCAATGATTTGTCTGTTTTCAATCCCGGTTACTTCTCTATTAGATTATTCCAAAATAAATCGACTTTTATCAGAAATTACTTACTAGTCTTTGTTGAATACGTCTTAAGTTTAAATCACTTCAAATGTCCAATGGTTGATTTCACTTTCAAACACAAACATGAGTTACGTAAACTGACTGTTTTCCATGATTCTTGTAGATGGAGAATGGAGAATATTTGTAGCTTAGGTGAATGATTTTGGGATAGGTATGTTCTCTAATCGGTGCGTCGATGGCACAGAAGTAGAATGCTCACTAACCACGCAGATGATTCCGAGGGGGGGGATTTCAACAATAGCATCTCAGGAGTGTGAAAGATCCAATGACCTTGAATGCATGCAAGTCGTTGGCTGACGGTACCTGTCATTATCATTGTTATAACCGCAATGAATTGAGATAAACCGCGTCGCCAATTTGTTGTAACTGTAGCGGGAATTAAAATGAGGAACGTTGTTGCCTTGTTCTGTCTGCGCCTGACTAATACGCCTATCTGCTTCTGGTACCTTCCGATTCAGCGAACCACGCAAATATCAAAAGACAAAGTCTGGTCTCTGACTGTGTATTGTAGTACAACAACTATGACTACGACGACGACTACAACAACGACGACGACTTATTTAGGAAATGGTATTTATACAATTTTACAAACAATAGAGACAGCTAACAGTATTAGAAATAATTGGTCGTAATAGTCAATAACAAAATGCGTGGGAATGATGATATACCACATATGCGAGATTAACAGTCATTAAGATAACTGAACAATAACAAAGTGCCTGGGAAATGATAATATAACACATATGCGAGATTAACAGTCATTAAGATAATTGACAATAACAAAGTGTGTGAGAATTGATGATATACAACTTATACGAGATTAACAGTCGTTAAGATAATTGAACAATAACAATATGCGTGAGAAATGATAATATACAACATATACGAGATTAACAGTCGCTAAGATAATTGAACAATAACAAAGTGTGTGGGATCCTATCACCTCCCCCCGTTAAAAGTGTAGGACTTGCTTTTTGAACCTATCTGAAAAGGTTTTGGAGCTCTTCTTTGTCGAGTTGACTTTCGCGTACTGGATAGATTGTGATCTGCGTCCCGGGCTTTCGGCTGTGGAAGGATTTGGCGTCGTACGATGATAACGTAGCAAGGATCTATCCAAAATTTCTTCTGTTGTTCCCTCCCCCTTCGGTTTTGCATAAGCACGCAGGCGTTGCAAGAGAGACTGATCAGATACATGTCCGGGAACAACGTTCTTTGGTGAGGACGAAACATTAGAGCATACTGAATTTAACGGTACATTGAAGAAATGGAGCTTGTCTAACCAGTCAAGACCAAGCAAATTCAAATCATGGTAGTTTGTGACATAACATACACCATTGAATTGTTGCTCACCAAATAAAACCTGGCAATTTATCTCACCCGCGAGTTTCAGTATGTCTCCTGAGGCATTCTTTGCGACATGCTCGGTTGGCAGAATCTGTGGGCACCCAAGTTTGCGCCACGTAGTTCGGGAAATTAAAGTGATATCTGATGCCGTATCCAACTGAAGACGAATAGATTTGCCGTTAATACGTAGTGTAATGTACTTACGTTTGCTGGCGAAATTGACTTTGGAAGTTGTGAAAACGGTCTGTATTCGAGAAGATTGTTTCGGCTTGAAATGACGACTTCTGTTCTTCACCGAAGAATTTTTCTGTGGTGTACAGTAACCCTCTTTATGTCCAAAACGGTGACAATTACGGCATTTATGTTTCTTGAAAGGACAGAACTTGACAAAATGCCACGAACCACAGTACCAGCACACTGAAGGAGGTTTAGCTGAATTCCGAGACTGACGTGCTGTGTGCTTAACGGTGATCGGAGGACTTTTCACTGTGTTAATTGAACAAAATTCAGACGACTGTCGTTTGCACTCCACCATAGCAGTATCGTGCTTCAAGTTGATTAAGCGTTGACATTCTGCTGTCACCATTTGTAAAGTCATTTTTGGGTCTTGTTCCACGAGTGACAGAAGTCGAGTTCTTATGTCAGTATCTTCAGGGTTCTTCAACCCACAAATAAAAGTCAAACACTTGAACTGATCTGATGTCATTTCGTGTGGTTTGAACCTTTCGCATTCTTTGTTCACTTTGCCAGCGTAAGTGACATAATCATCGGAAGGCATTTTTGTCAACTGAAAACATTGATACCGAATATTAAACATGGATGACTGTTCACCAAAGATTTGTGATAAAACGGTGACTGTCTCATCGAATGAGAATTCACGTGGGTTCTTAGGCAGAATGAAGTTAACATATCTGTTGTGCTCAACAGTACCAAGTTTTCGTAGTAACAATCGGACTTTGGCAGCATCATCAAACATGTGGCATTCAATACGAAAAACGTCTTCATAACGATTGAACCAAGCATCAAATACGAGACCAGATATTGGGTCGTAGTTGAATTCACTGATGGAATTTGAGATGCTTTCGTATTTGTCTGAATGAGATGTTGATGGAACTTGAATTGACAGCTTCTGAGTGAGAGCTTCGATTAATTTAAGTTGAGCTGCTTCATTCTGAAGTTGCTGCTGCTGCAAGATGGATTTGAGATCGTCCAGAGAGAGATAGACATTGTAATTGGGTTGTAATTAACACAGTCAAAAATGTTCTATAGATGCGCTGAACAGAATAAAACTCGTCGTCGCTTGCTTGTTATAACTGCAATGAATTAAAGTAAAACCCCGTCGCCAATTGTTATAACTGCAATGAATTAAAGTAAACCGCGTCGCCAATTTGTTGTAACTGTAGCGGGAATTAAAATGAGGTACGTTGTTGCCTTGTTCTGTCTGCGCCTGACTAATACGCCTATCTGCTTCTGGTACCTTCCGATTCAGCGAACCACGCAAATATCAAAAGACAAAGTCTGGTCTCTGACTGTGTATTGTAGTACAACAACTATGACTACGACGACGACTACAACAACGACGACGACTTATTTAGGAAATGGTATTTATACAATTTTACAAACAATAGAGACAGCTAACAGTATTAGAAATAATTGGTCGTAATAGTCAATAACAAAATGCGTGGGAATGATGATATACCACATATGCGAGATTAACAGTCATTAAGATAACTGAACAATAACAAAGTGCCTGGGAAATGATAATATAACACATATGCGAGATTAACAGTCATTAAGATAATTGACAATAACAAAGTGTGTGAGAATTGATGATATACAACTTATACGAGATTAACAGTCGTTAAGATAATTGAACAATAACAATATGCGTGAGAAATGATAATATACAACATATACGAGATTAACAGTCGCTAAGATAATTGAACAATAACAAAGTGTGTGGGATCCTATCAATCATAGCTGAAATATCAACGCTATTCACCACAGCTAAGCAGCAAATTTCACCCAGATCACGTTTTTAAATACTGTTTCGACAATGTGTTAATAGCTTGTTAAGATTAGGATTAAGGTAAGTATTGGGATTAGGATTAAGTTCAGGGTTAGCTTTAGGGTCAGCATTAAGGTTAGGGTTACGACTAGGGATAGATTTAGAGTTGATGTAATTTATTTTAATTTGTTTTCTTATCCACATTTTCCTGGTAAGTAGTCGTCGATCCTCTTACTGGAAACCATAGTAATTCAATCGAGGGCTTTTGAGAAAGACTGCACAACTGGATAAGAGAGATAAATAATTCACAAAACACAGCTCATCTTTAGTCACCTCAGTGAATACACATGTACAGAAACTAGTCTAACTTAGCAATTGAAACTCCTCATTATAACATTGACGTACATTTAAGTCATGCCAGGGAAAGATAACCTGTGTAATGTGTTTTCATGCATTTTTCTTGTAAATATATGTCACTTTTTGTGCAGAAATTCCTCATTTTTATGATTTGTCGGCTGAACGTCACTTGTGTGTTCACACCCGTTGGGACGCTATTCTTGATGATTCTTTCCAGTGTCTCTAGATCCCCATCTTAATAATAAGAACAGTTGATGACGAAATCTATCTGTTTTTCAAACCATTTATAACCAATCCTATCAAACACCAGAAAACCCCACTTTCTAAAAAGTTCAACTAATGAAATATTAATCAATATTCTTGAATTGTTTGACAGTAATGACATGTTAACGAACATTCTTTCAAATTTTCTGCAATTATTTTATTATATCTACAAAAAGAAATTGAGGTCAAATGAACAATCTTGTTATAAATAGTCATGACATCAATTTGTTTGAAAGATTTCCCTTAGTTTTATTATTATTATTCTGAATAAAGCACACAGTTAGTTGTTTCCAACTTTGAACGTGTCAGTCAATGTCTTCTGATGTTAAAATCAAACGTTTTTATTGACATTTCTCGTTGTCTTTATCACTTTCTTTTTTCAACTTCCAGTTTAATCCCCATCTATTTTCAAGTATTGGTTTTTGTGGGGAACTTTGTTTGATTGGTTGGTTGGAGGATTTCATCATGAGCTGACATCAGTTAGAGAACCTTTGGAAAACAAACTGCGAGTACTGGATAGCTAGCTGTTTCGTCAGCCTAGTTTGGGACTCTTCAGCAGTACTCACCCCCTATCTATTTATTATTATTATTATTATTATTATTATTATTATTATATCCTTTAATTTCTACAGGAACATAGGGCTTCAGCCGTGCATCTCCATTGCGTCTTCACCTGGCTCCATGTCTGTCCACACGTTTTCATCTGCTCTTCACATGACCTCCTCCTCCGAGTCACCCTTGCACTGACGACCAACTCACCGCTTCCCTTTCGGGTTCCACTCGAGCGATGGATTGTCTAGTGATGTCACTTGATGCTTAGTTTCCTCAGAGTATGGCCAATCCATCTCCATTTCTTCCTGCCTATTTGTTTCACAATCGGTTCCTGGTTGGTTCGCTCATTGCCAGAGATCCCTCCCTGTTGCTGATCTTTTCTGACAGGCCATCTGATCTTGAGTATTGTTTCACCATCCCTCTCTCTTCTATTAGTTTCCAAGTGTCCGTAGTGAGCCATTGTTTGTCCTGTCTCTTCTTTCTGCCTAGAACTTCCATGCAGGTTTGACTCCACACTGTCTTCAAGTTGTTCCAGTGCTTTTCGACGCTGATCTCTTCGCCAGTGTTGATTTGTGTCTTGGCTTTGTCTTTTATACTTGCAGTGAAGATGTCCTTTCTGTCCTGGTCCTTCAGTTTTTGAGTGTTGAACTTGCCTTGTGGCCTATCTGCAGCTCCTGATTCTCTGAAAGCTTTTAATTTGATTTGGATTGTCCCTTGTACAAGATAGTGGTCTGAGCCAATGTCTGCTCCTCTTCTTACTTTTGTGTCCAGCAGGCTGCGCCTCCACTTCCTTGAGATTGAGATGAAGTCAATTTGGTTTTTAGTTCGCCCATCTGGTGACACCCATGTAGCCTTGTGGATATCCTTGTGTTTGTATACGCTGAGGCCAATCACTAGTTCATTGAAGGCGCAGAAGTCGGCGAAGAGTTCTCCATTTTCATTCATCTCTCCCAGAGCTTCTTTACCCATGATGAGTTCCCTTCCTGTGTTGTCTGATCCCAGTTTGGCGTTCATGTCTCCCATTAGTATTTTGATGTCACCAGCTGGAGTATTGTCTATTGCTGCCTGTAGTTGTCTGTAGAATTCTTCTTTCTTTTCGAGGTCTGCGTTGTTTGTGGGTGCATAGCACTGTATAATTGACACTTTTCTTCCTTTGGAGTTGAATCTGGCGGTTATTATCCTGGGCGAGATCGCCTCCCATTGCATCAGGGCCTTCGTTGCCGTTGGTGACATCATGATAGCCACGCCTTCGGTGTGCGAGTGGTTATCTTCTGGGTGACCGGAGTAGATCACTGACTCACCCGTTGACAATTTGGTGAGTCCATTCCTGTTCCATCTGCTTTCACATATCCCCAGTACTTGAATTCCGTATCTTTTCATTTCGTTTGCGATCTGGGCAGCTTTGCCAATCTCGTACATGGTACGGACATTCCATGTCCCCACAAAGACTTTGTCTTTTGTCTCAAGGAGATACATCGTGCTATCTATTTAATTCACTTCTATTTCACTTTATTAAACGTGTCTTCAAGGCTGAAAGTTTCAATTCTTTTTCCAAAATAGCAGATAATCAATAATTTCCATTTGATTGGTTTTAACCGTGGTATCATTTGGGTTTCAGGTGAAAATAAACTGTAGCAATCATAGAATGACCTTGAATAACCTATCATATCACTAGCCATAAATTCAGTGTAAGTTTTGCTTTAAAATTGCATCATCATCGAAAAGAGCATAAAATAGCAGTCAATTCTCTCTATCTCCCTGTCTGTCTACCTCAATTTCATCAACTTTGAAAAAGCCTTGGACAACAGCATCGACTGCAAAGTAATTTGGAAACTGCTTGAACACTATTCAGTACCTCAAACTTCTTTCAACCTCATTGAATAGCTATATGACACTGCTATTCCAGTTGTGGTTGACTGGAACAAGCTGCAGACCGTGGGGAACTAGAAGACGGGCATACATTAGAGGGATAAGAAAACTAAAAGGTCTGGATTTATGTCCAATGTCACATAAGCTCGAAAACCTACAGATGAAAACCAACAAACTGACAGAAGAGGTCATCGTTTCAACGATAGGTGGTACTGATGAAGATATCAAAGATGGCGTAGGACCATCATTAATTTGAAATCAGTATGGAAATATGCTCCAATCAGCATAAAGAAAAAGATTTAGATTTTCGACACTAATTTCAAATTAATGCTCCTATATGGTTCGGAGTTTTAGTGAGGATGTCCTCTAAAGCCTTATCAAAAGAATAACGAAGACTTTCATCAAGAGCTAACTTCATTCTATACTGAAGACCAAATTACCGGTCAGAAAGAAGTAGTATTAGGGAACACTGAGAAGAAACCTACCAAGGACCCATAGCCAGATAGATAGATAGATAGATAGATAGATAGATAGATAGATCGGCCACACGTTGAGAACTTCGAATGACATTCCCCTCCAGGCGTAGCCTCCAATAAAACGTGAATGGGGAAATAACTAGTTGAGCGACGTGCAGAGGGTGATATCCCGAGGGATCGTCTGAAGAGGAAATGAGAGATTTTGAACAATCTTAGACCCAGTTGAAGATTGTGGAAAATACCCATCGGGACATTAGAGGGAAAAGAACAAGAAGTTCAACAAATATATCTTTTCGGCGATTTCCTTCTCAAAAACTGTACAATCGCATTTATATACATTAGTCTGCATGGATACAATTATTAGTTATTTAATTCCATATACTAACGAAGGAGATAATAATTTTCAACATGATATGAAAGTTTGAAGGTACGAATATAGATTGCAAGGGGATTAGATAAGCTTTTGTGAATGAAATCGCCGAAAAGATATCTTTGCTAAACTTCTTGTTCTTTTGCCAGTTGAAGATGTCTACAGGGGACAGGATAAAATAGAGACGTGCTCTTGAAGCCAAATTGCTCCACTCTAAACTCAAGCGAATAATAAACACTAATAATTTACTACAAAGTTAAGCGTCAGATTACAGTTAGTCCTAAGAATTATATAAAGTATAGAAGTTAGAATTAAGGGTTACGGCTATGAGTCAATATTCATGAAATGGCTAAAGTTAGAAGTTAGGTTTTGAATTAGGGTTAGCATAAGGAGTTTTAGTAACACAGAACTATCCTACAAGAACAATCGAAATCTTTAAGACTACAATTTACTGACAAACTAAGAGGTCTTTATACTCTTTTATTCGGATAGTTCACGGAAGGTCACTGAGTGGTCACTACAGTCTATTTTCACTGGGCCTCGTAACTCACCTAGTAGAGAACCGTACCAACTAAATAGCGGTTCACATTCTACTGGTTCGATTTCACCTCATTCACTCATAAAATCAATAACAGCCTACCAACTCAACTCAAGGTTATCTCCTATTGATTGCGCTGACTAATGACTGATTACAGAAATTCGTGACTAGTGGGGACTACCAGGTCGCGGATGAAAAACTGGCTGGCGTAGGCGTACTAAAATCTCCAAGTGACAGAAGTTAGAATTATTTGCGGGTTATGGGATCGTAGCCCACATGGCTAAATAATTAAAGAGCTTGATCTAATGACCTGAAGGTCTCGGGATCGATTCCTAGTGGTGAATTCATGCGTGAGTACTGATGAAGACTCCCAAACTAGAGCGAAACAACTGGCTGTCCAGTTCTCCCTAGTGGTTTTCAATAGTTTGCTAACTAACAATCAATCTGCGACCAAAATTGAAGCAAATCTAATGCATACAAGCTTACTCTTGAAAATAAAGTAATTCGTATTTATTATTATTATTGTTATTATTATTATTGTCCATTCCGATTAGAGAAGATAGACATAAGATTTCATTTGTCAAAAACATCATCAAAACTTTCATTTAATTCATACATAAATTTATGTGTTAAACACTCTTCATTCAAGTTTTATCCTGTCGTCATGAAATGTTGACATTCAAAGTCGTTGTATGGTTTATGAAAAAAAAATATTCTTGTTAAATAGAGACACATAGAAAATAGGAAAACCCAGTTGTTGTTTTTTTCATTGTTATCCATTCGCCTTGAAAATCACGCCATCGTATGACTATGCCTGATGGGTGTGACCTTGACAAAGGTTGGCCTTTTATTAATTAACCAATCAGAACATAGCACAGAGTTTCTACCTTAATTTTACCTGCCTTTAAAATGATTCATTTCGTCAGCATTCTCGTTTGACCTTTTTGTTTAACCTAAAATGATTGTTGTCTTGAGACTAGGGTTGAACTTACCAAATAAATGACATTTCAAGCTGAGACAAAAAAAATCCGGAGAATATATGAGGGTTGGAATGGAGGAGAGAATGAATTTCTAGTTGTTAATACGATCATTTTTCTTAATCTGCTTCTTATAATCCCAATTTAAGTCAAGCTTTTTTTCCTCATTTTTTGCTTTCCGAGGGGGGCGTAAATCTTCAGGCTTTTTGAAGCTGGAGTAGAGGGGTGATGTTGCCAGTCTGATGGTCAAACTTTTTCTCTTTTCTGAGGTTACTAGCATTTAGTAAATTAGGCTGTGTTAAGAGTGTGTTAGGCAGGAAGTGAACCCAACCCTCCTGTAAGGTTGATGAGTATTCTCTATTAGTGAACTGCCTACGTGTTAATTCAAGCTCTGTTAACAGAATACAAAAAGGTTTTCCATTCTGTTCCTACAGCACTTTTACTAAGCCTACACTGAGTCCTGGGCCACAAAATGATTAAATCCCAAATTTTTCAGGTGGGAAACAATATACCATCTTAAATGGGAAGTTATCAGCCACTTTGCTTACGGAAGCTAGTGTGCCTCAATGTAGTGTAATCTCCTTTTTTTCTTTTTTCTTTCATTTTTATAACTCATGAAAAATCCCCACTCGAACATTAATCGACAGAAGACCAGTAGTTCAGCGAAGAGTCTCTTTTCGGCGAATTCATTTTGGTTTTGAAGGGAATTTTGTTTGATTGCATGGAGGATTTCATCACGGGCTAACATCAGTTAGAGAACCACTGGAAAAATTGGGAGTACTAGACATCTGTTTCGTCCTAGTTTGGGACTCTTCAGCAGTACATACCCACCGGGATTCGAATCCAGGACCTTCCAGTTACAAGGCGAACTCGTAGACCATTGAGCCACTGAGACCCGATCCAATGGTCTTTGAATTCTAACTCCTGCCAATTCAGGACATAGCGCGACCATTTCGCAATGTCTCCTTCGATGAGTTACTGCCTCATCTTGAACCCGCTGTACCCTACTGGTCACGGCTTCCCACTAGAACCCCAGGTTAACTGCCTGAATAGGGCCAGTCGCTAGTGAGCATCAGATTAATTTTCAGGTTCTGGTTTTGTAGGCATTTTTGTTTTCCAGTGGTTCTCTATCTGATGTCAGCTCATGATGAAATCCTCCATGCAATCATACAAATATATATGTTCGTTTTGAATGTGTGTGTGTACATTAAATTTGACAAATGAAAATGCAATTAGTAAGTTCAGATGAATTGGATATTGATATAAGAGGGTAGTAACAAAAGTGATGAGCTGTCACAAACGATTGTTAAAGAAGAGTGTACGTAATAACATGAATATTTTGATGAAAGAGTTGTGCTCAGGATGCACACGGAAACAAAATAATATACGGAATTACGCAGGAGTTTTAAGTAGTTAGAAAAAGGAAACAAACAAGCAAAAGTTAAGTCAAATCAACAGAGTTGTTACCGTGACAGTAGAAGTGGTTGAATAATTTTCTTTTGTATGCATAATTCTGGTTCTTCTAACTGAATGGCTAGGGCTTCTGCAATGCAAAAAAGAGAGGGAAACGTATTGTCTTTGGCAGGTTGTTCTTCACTTTGTAGATTACTTTGAAGGAGGAAGCGTTTGCTGAGATGGAATGACCAGTGTTGACGAGATGCTCGATTATTGCACTCCTTATATGGCCACTACTTCCTTTATGCAGCCACGCTGGATATTGTTTTTCGACCCTTTTTGACAGGATGCGCGTTGAGCAACCGATGTACCTGGCTCCATAGCAACAGGTGAACTGATATATACAAACAGAAGTGGTCAGGTGCGGGATCTTGTCTTTTGGGCTTCTGCAGATCAGCGGGCGACTAGATAAGACTACTCTCAATGTTGCCGCAAAGAAAGTTCTTCTTAAAGAGGTGGAGATTCTCCTTCTGAGGACGTCACTGAGTAGGTAATTTCGTTTTATTACGTAACTCTTCTTTAACAACCGTTTGTGACAACTCATCACTTTTGTTACTACCCTCTTTTCTGTCAACATCTAATTCACCTGAACTTACTAGTTGTATTTTCGTTTATCAAATTTAATGTACACACACATACAAAACAACCATATATATATTCACGATTGTACAGCTATGAAAATGAATTCGCTGACGAAAAGAGGCTCTTCTGTGTATTAATTTTTCATAACCTTTCATTTCAATGACCCACCGTATTCTTTCTTCTAAAGCCGAACTCACTAAATATGCTGATGATATAACACTATCTGTCCCAGTTGGCTTCTGCAATAGTTTGTTCTGATTTTAATAGTTGCTTATCTGAGGTTGAGCAGTGGTTTTGCTAAAATGGTCTTTAAACTGAACCCCTCGAAATTGTTAGACTGTTAATTTTACTTTCAGAAGTGAACAAGACTTGCGGGGACTGTGTGATTCAATCTCATGATTCTTGTAACATCGACGGTACTGCTGCAGGAAACCAGTTTCCTTTCCAATCTAAGAAATTCTTTCGTTTGACTTATTAAATAAGAAAACTGTCACTTTGTGACATAACTGAACCTTTTCTGATACAATTGATTAACTCATACATTCTACTCATTCCTCCTTATTGTTCCTCACTCCCTCCGACTTATTCTCGCTTTGGCTTTTAAAACAGATTATGTTATATGATGTGGGACTTTGAAGGCTGTCAGCAGGAGTTATTGGTGTGTGTGTGTTTGCGTGTGCCTCCAACCCAACTACTGACACTTCAATTCTTGTAAGTAACTGGTGAATGTCATGGTGTCGGATACTGAAGATTATTATTAGCTGAAATGAAGTGATTATTATTATATACTATTATTATTATTGTTTCCTTTAATTCCTAGAGGAACATAGGACTTCAGCCGTGCGTCTCCATTGCGTTCGGTTCCCTGCTACAGTCTTCACCTGGCTCCAAATCTGCCCACACGTTTTCATCTCCTCTTCACATGACCTCCTCCAAGTCACCCACCCTCGCACTGACGACCAACTCGCCGCTTCCCTTTCGGGTTCCACTCGAGCAATGGCTTATCTAGTGATGTCACTCACTTGATGGTTTCCTCAGAGTATGGCCAGCCAATCCATCTCCATTTCTTCCTGCACATTTGTTTCACAATCCGTTCCTGGTTGGTTCGCTCACAGAGATCTCTGTTGCTGATCTTTTCTGACCGGCCATCTGACCTGGAGTAGTATTGAGCGAAGACAACTGTTAATGAAGGTCTGTAGTTTGTTTGAGATGCTCTTTATGACGGGCAGTTCAAGTCTCTGATCCGTACAGTGAGTAGCACTGACTTCACATTGGAGTTGAAAATCCGGATCTTATCTTCGTTTTGATGCTGAGTGTTGTTGACCTTCACACAGACTTGAGAGTAGTGAAAGCTTGTCTTGCTTTTCCGATTCTTGCTTTGATATCCTCGTCAGTTCTGTCCGCCTGTAGTTGAAACTATGCTTCCCAGGTGGGTGGGTGAAGGAGGTTGTTTCTTTCAGGTTCCTCCCATTTATGCTGGTTGTTGTCAATTGTTGTTGTTGCTGTTGGAGGTTTTGACCAGGAATCTTCATCACCTCTGTTTTCTCTATGTTCACCTGAAGTCCTATCTTCTCTGGATGCTTCTTCTGCCAACGTGTTGCTTTTCACTTGCATATCTTCCAGTTTGTGGGAAATCAGACATACATCATCGGCGAAGTCCAGATCCTCCAAGTTTTTTGTGTGTGTCCATTTTATGCCTGTTTCCTCATTGCCCGCTGTTTGTCACATTATCCAATCTACTGCAATCAGGGAAATCATTGGCGATAGTAGGCAGCCAGCTTGTCTTACTCCTGTCCTCACTTCGAAGGATTCCGTAAGTTTCCTGTTGTGGATTACTTGGCATGCAGCATTGTCGTACAGCTGTTGGATGAGATGTATAATTGTCGGCGGCACCCCGTGGTAGCGAAGCAGTTTCCAAATCACCTCTCGATCGACGCTATCTGTCGAAGGCCTTTTCAAAATCGATGAAGTTGAGATAGAGAGTTGACTGCCATTTCAAGCTCTGTTCAATGATGATCCGTAATGTGGCGATGTGATCAATGCATGACTTGTTTCTCCTGAATCTAGCCCGTTCCGGTCAACAACTTGGGCAGGAAGAATTCAATGACCGGTGAACATTAACTTTTACTAATTTACAGTGATACAATGTCATCATTGGTGAGTAATATTCTTCACACCCTACATCGTAGATCCTACTGGCCAAGGCTTATCACTAGAATCAAAGACACTCCATCCTATTGTAAATCATTAGTGTGTTTTATTTAGGACGTGACAATTTTTCACATTCACATTTCTGATTTTCAAATCTTTCTATAAAAAAAAAATAATTCTGTCACGTCTATTCAACTTTGGTGTTGATCAATAATTATTCATTCGTGTCATTTGAACTTATATTAGCACTCACTCACTCACTCACTCACTCACTCACTCACTCACTCACTCACTCACTCACTCACTCACTCACTCACTCACTCACTCACTCACTCACTCACTCACTCACTCACTCACTCACTCACTCACTCACTCACTCACTCACTCACTCACTCACTCACTCACTCACTCACTCACTCACTCACTCACTCACTCACTCACTCACTCACTCACTCACTCACTCACTCACTCACTCACTCGCTCGCCCACTCACTCATTCACTACCTTAGTCATTCACTCACATAAATAAATCCACAATAAGCGTTCTAGTTTTCATCTACTGTAATTCAAACACATAAATACGATTGTAAAGCTTTAAGAATGAAACCATGGTAGAGATGATTGATCTCCTTCGCTGAAATCTTTATTTTTTGTATGGCTAATTCATATCATGCTTGATGTTTGTCGTCTCTGGTATATGAGGAAGAAGACGGATTAATATTATTCTTTGTGTGACTGTGTTTGTGTGATTCACTATGATCAGAATATATAAATCCTAAGTTAACTATATGAATCTTTTAATCTAATAGGATGACTCATAAACCTTGTTAAAGAGGTGATAATTATCCTGAGTAAGAGGCAGATTTTGTTTAAATGACAAATATATATACTTTTCAAGAATTGCTTTGTAAGGATTAGATTTGTTTTGACGAGTTGATCACGGATGATGTACAGTTGACAGTTTACAATTTATTTAGGATAGTAGGCTATATGCCTGTGTTAATCTTTTCGATTTGTTGCACACACAGGAGGTCCAATCTCGCCTTGAATGAATCAACGGATGGCGCTGATACGACGTGTTCCGGTAGGGAGTTCCAATGGCTCACAATTCGATGCGAAAAACGGATCTCCAAACGCAGACGATTCGACCGTGGTTTTTGAACCTTGAGGTGATGTCCTCGCAATTGGTTCGTGCTAGAAGGAAGAAATAAATCAGCTCCAAAATCATTTCTTAGGATACGGTATGCTAGTATTAGGTCACCCCCTCTAAGTCGTCTGTATGACAGTGGAAATAAACTCAGTCGACTTAACCTCTCCTCATATGAGAGGGTTGAGAAACCCTATATTAGCTTAATTCCTACTCTTTGCACCCTTTCTAATAAGTCCATTTCGTATTTGAAACACAGGCTCGCTGCCGGGATCCCATTTTCCGAATGAGGTCTGATATAAGTCTGATATAATATACGAAACATATCAGCGTCAAAATTCGCAAAAGCCTTGCGTATGGCCCATAATATTCGAAAACCCTTAGTGGCTGCAGCTCTACAGTTTGTTGCTGTTTTCAAGTCATGCTGCACAACCACTCCCAAGTCCTTGTACTCAGTGACCACTGGGAGAGTAATGCCATTCATTGAGTAATTGTGCACGTGACTATGAGATACATGCATAACTACACTCTTGCTTGAGTTAATCTCCAAGGCCCAGTGCTTACACCAATCACTTAACAAGTTTAAATCTTCCTGTAAAGCAAGTTGGTCACTGTCATCGTGTAAAGCCCTCCATATCTTGATGTCATCAGCAAACACTAAGCAGGATGACTTAACTACCAATGGAATCTCATTAACATAAATCAGGAAAAGAAGTGAGCCTAGAATTGTACCCTGAGGAACGCCACTCTTAATCGATTCCCATGTTGATAAAACCCGTTAACTCGTACTCTTTGTCTTCTATCCTTTAGAAAGTCTTGAATCCAGTCGGCTACCACTTTATTGATTCCCAGACTATCTAACTTTACTAGAAGACCTGAATGAGAAACACTGTCAAACGCCTTGCTAAGGTCGATGAATATGGCATTCACCGGTATATTAGCATCAGCTGAGCCTGTCGAACTTTCTCTCCTAGGTTAGAGAACCATTGAAAAGCAACACTGGAGTACTGGACAGCCAGTTGTTTCATCAGCCTAGTTTGCGAATCATCCCCAGTACGCACTCACTACCAGAGTTCGAAACCAGCAACTTCCGGTTACAAGGCCAGCTAGCTCGTACACCATTCAGACACTGAGACACACCCGACTCCTCAATGGCCAGTCCATCAATTCTAACTTCTTTCCGGTTATAAGGTGAACTCGTAGAACATACAGTCCCTGGGATCAGTAACCAATCAAATTCATGCAAACCAACATTGGATAATTAATCTGATGCTCAAAATCGACTAGCTCTATGCAAGAAGTTAACTGCCGTTCTGGCGACCACTTGCAACTAGAGGGGTCCACCAAATCAGGTTAGAAGACAGTTACTCACTTATGACAGACACTAGCTAGCAGTATTGCTATATGTATCGCAAACTGACAAAAGTTGAAATTCATGGGTCAATTGATCAAGTCCCAGTGGTTCCGGATTCGAACCCCAGTGGGTGTATACTGCTGAAGATTCCCAAACTAGGATGAAACAGCTGTTAAGTACACTCCGGTGGTCTTCGAATAGTTGTCTAACTGATGTCAACTTATGATCAAATCTGCAGCCAATCAAATCCTTAGAAACCAACCTTTGGTAATTCTAGTATTGGTTTGTAGGGATTTGGTTGATTGGTTACAGGATTTCATCATGAGCTGACATTGGTTAGAGAACCATTGGGAAACCAACACTGTAGTGCTGGACAGTTGTTTTGACAGCCTAGTTTGGACTCTTCAGCAGTACGCACCCACACCGCGGGGTTCGAACCTAGGACCTTCTGGTTAAAAGGCGAGCGATCTCGTTTGTAGATCATTAAGCCACTCACTGGGACCCGATCTAATGGCCAATGAATTCTAACTTCTGCCAATTCACGAAATAGCGCAACCACTAGCCAATGTCTTCGTCGAGTATTTGTCCTCACACCCGACCTTCTGCACCCTACTGGCCTCGACTTCCCAGTAGAACCCCCAAGTAACTACCTACCTGAATAGAGCCAGTCGCCAGCGAGCATCTCATTGATATTCAAGTATTGGTTTGTAGGGAGAGAGAGAACGTCCCAAACTACGTTGATGAAACAGCTGTCCAGTACTCCAGTGCTGGTTTTCCAATGGTTCCCTAACCAATGTCAGCTTATGATGAAATCCTGTAACCTTTGTTAATTATTAATGTTGACAACAGTAATGTTTTTTTTAAACTAACACCGAAGCATTGACTTTATAATTTCAAGGAGTATAGGCGAAGCGATTATCAACAGACTATATTTGGAAACATACGCACGTGATAAACATGCATAAATACAAATGCTGAGAATGGAGAATCAGATTTCAAAAGATTTTAAAGTCATCATGAATAACAATAAATATATGCAGGTTATGAATGTACGTGATTAATATTCATATTGGATTTAATTCAGACTGATCACAATCTTCATACAGATGGATGAATGATAAGGACGATTGTATGGCATATAGTTTTTGTTTTTTGTTTTTTTTAAATTTTTTGAAGTGGCGCCATTTACTTTATCCAATGGGTTTTAGGGCGTATCAATAAATACGCCAAAATATACCAAAATAATTCCATGAAAATTTAAAAATATACGAGTTGATCACAGATTGATATCAGTTAGAGTGAGAGAACCATTAAAAAGCAACACTGGAGGAGTATTGGACAGCCAGCTGTTTCATCAGCCTAGTTTGGGAATCATCTCCAGTACGTACTCACAACCAGAGGTCGAACCCACGACCTTCCAGTCACAAGGCTAGCTAGCTCGTACACTATTCAGTCACTGAGACACAACCGACTCCTCAGTGACCAGTCCATCAATTCTAACTTCTACCAATTCGTGATGAATTTAGCGCAACTGGCACCAACCAATGTCATTTGTTGGACAGCCATCCTCACACTTGACTAAATGGACTTCGCCGGTCACTATTTCTCCCACTAGAACTTCAAGAAACTGCATCCTTTAGCGAGTCACTGGCGAGAGTCAGATTGACTTTCAATAGTTGTTTTGTAAGGATTAGACTTGTTTTGACGAGTATGTAATTAGAAGTTAATTGGTGGATGATTACCAGCAGTGGAATCCAAGACAACGTGCATTTCGTCCCATTTTGGGACTTGTCACCTGGATGTAGCTCCATCGTTTCAAACACCAAAGCGTTATCCACTAGACTACCTGGGCCACTATTCCCAAACTAGGATGAAACAGCTAGCTTTCCAGTACTACAGTGCTGGTTTCCAATGGTTCTCTCTCTCTAAATGATATCAATCCGTGGCCAAACTGGTAAAAACAAATCTAATCTTTACAAACCGAATATTGAAAATCAAAATATACGTTTAACTTTTGAACCTACCGCCTCTTTTAATCCATTATATTGAGTAGATATCAGTGTGAAGCCAGATTTTCTGATAAAAGTGCAGCAAATGTGTAACACAGTTCAAGAATACAGTGCCACTGATAACATGTACACAGGGAAAAATGTTTTAATACGAAATTTCCTTTAAAAAGTATGCGATAAATACAACGTGTCATTAAATCACCATAGCAACGGACTACGACGCTACAAGTCTGACTTCACACTGATATCTACTCAATGTAATGGATTAAAAGAGGCTGTAGATTCAAAAGTTAAAGGTATATTTTTGAATTTTTTGAAATCAATTTGGTATATTTTGGCGTATTTATTGATGCGCCCTAAAACCTACCGGATTAAGCAGATGGCGCCACTTCAAAAAAGGTTTGCGTCATATAATCGCCCGTCAGGCTCATCACTATGTGGTCTATATGACACTACAAGTGTTAATCAAGAAAGCAAGCGTATTTACATTTTTAGTATGTAGTTTTATGCAATGTGAATTTAATTCACAGTATCACTAGTGTGCCGAGAAATTGGTTGGTTTAAACTGATATAGCTCTCTGAGTTGAGTCAAACAAGGTCCACTTCTGGTGAGCTCGGTTGCGAATGGCCGTCCGGCATTTAGATCACTCCTGGTCTCTATGATTGGTACACAACTATTCATCTTAGGCAATCAGTAGTACCTGGACAGGACAATATCTTAATTATCACAGTTTCTGCCCTGTTCGGTACAAAAGAGCCTTCCTTAGAAAGGTGTCTTTTCAGTAGAATCCAACAAATATGCACTGAAGACACACTTGATGAGGAAAAAAGAAAGTTGACACAAACTCTGGTTGATAACAGTTATCCAGACAAGTTCATCAGGAGATATAAAGTAGTCAGTGGAAGATCAAGACCCGCTCTCCAACTCGCCGCTGAGAAAGACATGTGCATCAAGCTACCCCAAAATGGGTGGGGGATCATAGCAGCTTGATAATTGGAGAAAGACTGAACGCTGCTGTTAAAAAGACTTATTATGCAGCTAATAGCATAATGATTAAGAATGCGAAGCCAGTATATCTGTTTAAGCCAGTAAAACATGCGAAAATTGATGTCACATCCCACTGTATTTAGCTGTTTGAATGTGCGTGCGGTCACGCATAAACATGTAGGACTCATCGGTCTCTGCAAGTAAGGGCTGGCTTCACAGCATATTCCTAAATGGCTCCAGAAACAAATAGAATCCATTATTGATGAGAACAGACGATCTAGCTCCTCTACTGCGAAACATATTATAGAGACAGGACATAAAATTGACGTTAACAGATCTTTTAAACCTATCTATAAAATGTCTTTGGGGCGTATCCTAAAGCTTGTGGAAGCAGTAGCTGGCAATTAGGAAGTTTAAATCCCCTTTGTGAGTTCAAAAACAATTTGTCATCACACTAAACCTTTCTTGGTAAACTTTGTTTTGATACCATAGCAGATGTACTATTACCTCTGCTATTCGGTTGAGTGGTCTTCATTGTTATTTTGACCTTCAATATGTCCTTTTAACTTGACCTCAGTCTATTTTCTCACCTCTAACTCTTCATTAATTTCTTATATTTATTCTTATGACAAGTCCATGTGTGGTCAGATTGTTCGAAATGTGTTGCGCAAATACAACATTACACGATTCGGAAAATTACGTATTCTTATTACTTTTATTTAATTGAATTTTAGATTTCCCCTTTCGATTGATTGGACCGAAGTACTCGGTCTCAGGTTGAGACATCGGCTTCTTGTGCAGATGCTTTGGCGATGTCTGGGCATTTGATTAGAGGTTAATTTGGTGGATGGTGGCACTTCAGTTCAATCAATCGACGGGAATACATAAAATTCAGTTAAATAATTAATATGACTCGTTGCACAAGAGGTGGCTCTCGTGGCCCAAGTGGATAACGAACGCTTTGGCGTTTAGAACTATGGGCACTGGGTTCGAGCCTCGGTGGGAACACAATCACTCACTGGCTGCGGAATGCAGGCATATCCAGTGACGAGTCCCAAATAGGACGAAATATGCTTTATCCTGGATTCCACTGCTAGCCAACATCTACCAAATTAACCTTATTGCTTATTGTCTAAAATCCATAGTATATAGTTTTATGCATATATACTTGGCTTCTTCATTATTAGTTATAGTATCAATCAGATCACATGTTGTGGTGATTTGAACAATTTGTTCTCTAAAAGCAACTTTGGTGAAAATTTTCACCTTATTGAACTGTGTTCACTGCAAATTGTGAACTAATTTGCTAATTGTGAATTTAATTTAGGGATAGAAAACTCTGTGTAGGTATGTGTCAGTGTGTAAGTGAATTATTTACTGTGTTATTATTCCCTTGGGTTCCTAGTGGAACATAGGGCTTCAACTACACGTCTCCACTTGTTTCTGTCTTCTACTGTACTCTTCACTTGCTTCCATGTTAATCAATACTGTTTCAACTCTTCAGCTCCACACGATCTCCTCCATGTCACCCTTGCACTGACGTCCAACTCACCGCTTCCCTTTCGGATTCCACTCGAGCACTGGCCTGACACGCGATGTCACCCAACGGCCTCCTCAGCGAGTGTTCAATCCATCTCCAATTTCTCCTCCATATTTATTTGTTGGGCGATTGGTTCTTGTTTCGTTTGTTTGTTCCCATAGTTTCTTGTTGGTGATTGTTTCCGGCCATCTGATCTTCAGTAGTATAGAACGAAGACAGTTGTTGATAAAGGTCTGCAACAGGCTGTTGGAAATAAGTATTCTTTGTGACCAGCCAAGTTTCTGATCCGTATAGAAGAACTGACTGACTTGACGTTTGTATTGCAAATCCGAATCACTTTGTTGTTGATGCAGGCTGAGTGACGAAGATTTCCAGGTTGGTTTCAGGTTGATGAATGTGTTTCTTGCCTTCCCGATTCTCGATTTGACATCCTCGTTCGTTCCACCTGCCTGTAGTTGAGACAATGCTCCCTAGCTAGATAAGTGAATGAAGTAACCTCTTTCAAATCCTTCCCGTTGATGGTGATTGGCGCTGGATGTTGCTGTTGTTGTTGTTGGTTGGTTGGTTATTTTCATAACCTCCATCTTGTCTATGTTCACCTGGAGTCCTGTCTTCTCTGGCTGCTTCTTCGACCAAGCAATTTGTCGGTTTTCGCTTGTAAGTCTTCCATTTTGTGAGCAAGTGAATTACTGAGAATAAATTAAGCAAACGAGACATCTGTTTATATAAGCGTTATAATGAGTAGTGGGGAAATTTATACATTGAGAATGAAAGGTTATACCTGAAGCAGGACAGGGTAGCTATAGTGGCGGGACGCGTGTTATTTTGTTTACACGCAGAACTTCGGTTGTCCAGTACCCCCTGCAGGTTTTCCAATGGTTCTCTAACCGACGTCAGCTCATGATGAAATCTTCCAACCAACCAATGAAATAAAATCCCTGAAAAAACCAATACTTGAAAATTGATCTGATGCTCACTAGCGATTGGCCCTATTTAGGTAGCTACTTACCTGGGGTTTTAGTGGGAACTCGTGACAAATAGGGTGCAGCAGGTTGAAGGTGAGGCAGGAACTCATGGGGGAAGACATTGAGAAGTGGTAGCGCTATGTGAGGAATTGGCAGAAGTTAGAATTTATGGGCTGTCAGTTAGGGAGTCAGGTCCCAGTGACTGGCTTCATGGTTTACGAGCTCGCTAGACTTGTAACCAGAAGGTCCTGGGTTCGAATCTCGCGGTGAATGCATACTGCTGAAGAGTTCCAAACTAGGCTCACGAAACAGTTGGCTGTCCAGTACTCCAGTGTTGGTTTTCCAATGGTTCTCTAACTGATGTCAGCTTGTGATGAAATCCTCTATGCAATCAAACTGAATATTTTGGTCCTAAAAATAACAAATACTATCCACGAAGTGGTTCTTAATGCATAATACTTCTTGGTTTAAAACGATTGGCAGTGGTGGGTCCACCTATCAATTGAGAAGACCATCACTCACTTGGAAATGCAAGAACATTCAGATGATAAGTCTCAATTAGGATGAAACACGCATCTTGGATTCCACTACTTGTTATTTTAATTCCTTTGTGTTCCACGTGGGACGTAGGGCTTCAAGCTTGAACTTTGAAGTTACAATAGCAGTTGTGTTTGTCAGAAAGTGCAGTTGCTAGTCTCACTGGCAACCTCCCCTCTTCATAGGGCATCCTAGCAACTAAGTGAGGCTCGGCAGTGTGTCGTCCAAGAATCGAATCCCCCGGTGACGTATGGATTCTACTGCTGAGCCAGTGACACACCAGAATTCCCCTGCTAGTCATTACCTATGAATAACTATTGTTTGATTCTTAGTTCTCAATGATATTATACTCACTGATATGAGAGATACGTTATTGTAAACTACAATCGATTTTTTTTCATTGAAGCACACGAAAACATACAGTGTTCCGGAAATTGGAGACAGAAAGCCTGTATGTGTGTGTGTTCGTGTGCGGTTACAAGAGAATTTACTCATCTGACAGGTTATGTGTTTATATTATTGTTCGAATTACAAAAAACAATAAACGGATGCAGTTTTACAAGACACGGTTATTATTTGGCTTTTGATTGCCAACCTATAACTGTATTCATCTCACTATCTATCTATCAACCTTATTCAACAGCAATACGACAACGGTACATGTCAAGTGATCCACAATGGAAAACTCAGCAAGGCGTTTGGAGTAAACACAGGAGTCAGACAAGGGTGCTTATTGTCACCAATGATATTCCTAGTTGTGGTGGACTGGATTATGCGTCAGACAGTGCATGGAAACGAGAAGACAGGGATATCCTGGAACGACGTGAAGAACCTAGAAGACCTGGATTTCGCGCGTGGATGATTTATGTTTGATGCCACACAAAATCGAAGACTTACAAGCGAAAACCGACAAACTGGTCGAAGAAGCAGCCAGAGAAGACAGGACTCCAGGTGAACATAGACAAGACGGAGATTATGAAAATAACCAACCAACAACAACAACAGCAGCAACAACATCCAGCGCCAATCACCATCAACGGGAGGGATATGAAAGAGATTACTTCACTCACTTATCTAGGCAGCATTATGTCAACTACAGGAGGAACGGACGAGGATGTCAAATCGAGAATCGGGAAGGCGAGAAACACATTCATCAACCTTAAAACACCAATCTGGAAATCTTCGTCACTCAGCCTGCATCAACAACAAAATTCGGATTTTCAATACAAACGTCAAGTCAGTCAGTTCTTCTATACGGATGGATCAGAAACTTGGCGGCGGGTCACACAGAATATTTATTTCCAACAGCCTGTTGCAGACCTTTATCAACAACTAACTGTCTTCGTTCTATACTGAAGATCAGATGGCCGCCGGAAAGAATCACTACGGGAACAAACAAACGAAACAAGAACCAGTCGCCCAACAAATATGCAGGAGAAAGTGGAGATGAATTGGACACTCACTGGCTGAGGAGGCCGCTGGGTGACATCGCGCGTCAGACCAGTGCTCGAGTGGAACTCGAAAGGGAAGAGGCGAGTGGGACGTCCGAGGGTGACATGGAGGAGATCGTGTGAAGAGGAGTTGAAACAGTATGGACTAACATGGATGCAGGTGAAAAGTACAGCAGAAGACAGAAGCAAGTGGAGACGTGTAGTTGGAGCCCTATGTTCCACTAGGAACTCAAGGGAACAATAATAATAATTATAATCTATCTACCCTATATCTGTTTGTGCCGTTGTGTAGGATTTCAACTATATTTCGTCATGAATATAGAGTCAATTCGACCCTTCAACAGTGATGCATATAAGAATTATGATCGTAACCGTCAGATTTTAAGGTGAACATACTCTGATTCAGCCATGATACCTGCTGTACTACATCACAAAGAGGCAGAAGCAAACAGAAAACAAGAAATTTCAAGTCGAACTCAAGGACTGCATACTCCAAGACACAATCCTTCAAGCAATCTTGGAAAGAAAATGTTAGTAAGCTGAAATATATGTCTGTTCTTTCTCACTTCTCAAATATATGCCAACATTCCTAAGATGATGAGAGAATTCATCTTGTAAACATGGAGCTAAAGATATTACTTCTAAATGTAAAAGTAGTTTATTTCAGTCATAACTAGAGAAAAGTTAAAAAATACCAAATTTTATCAATAAAACAATGGTTCGGTGGTAGAAGAACGCTGAGAGTAGTATTTTTCAGTCGCCCACTGATCTGCAGAAACCTTAAGGACAAGATCCCGCATCTGGCCACTTCTGTGTGCAGTTCACCTATTACTGTGGTACCAGGTACATTGGTCGTTCGACGTGTATCCTGTGCAAAAGCGTTCAAGAATACTACCCCGCAAGGCTACAAAGAAGTAGTTGTGGCTGTATAAGGACTGAAATAATTGAATATCTCGTCAACACTGGTCATTCCACTTTCTCAACAAACGCCTCCTCCTTCAAAGTGATCTACGCAGTGAAGAATAACCTACCAAAGGCAGTACACTTTCGTCTCCCTTGTATTGCTGAAGTCCTAGTCATTCATTTGAAGAAACCAAAGTTATGAATAATAATAATAATTTGCTTTATTCCAAAACAGTAGTTGCGATACAGAATGGAATTCTCAGCATTTTTACTACACTATGGCATCCAGTCAGTACATTATCAATAAATAGAATTCTAGATAGATTAAGGAAATCTCAGTTTATTGTGACAACCACACATTGGCATGTCGGTAGCAAAGCCAAAGTTGAACAGTGTTTGAAGGTGTTAGAAAAGTAGGTGCTGTCATATAAACTGGCGTAAGCGGAAGAAAGAAACAAAGCAGCACGTAACATTGAAAAAGAGAGAGGGAGAATAGGAAAAGAAAGAAAGAAAATGTTGTACCTATAAATGATATGAGTTGGAAAGATGAGGTCCAGTTGTTCTACTGACTATTTAATGAACTATAGGTGTCACGCCTAATGCTTTCTTTATCGCACAGAACACGAGCTAAGTAGGGTATGGTTGAGTTTTTATACTTGCTGGTGCGAGCATATAGTTTTCTATATAGGCTTCTGGTGGTTTGCCTGATGAGATGCAAGGGGAGAGTTGTAAGTGAAGAGGGTGGTGTGAGTTAGATAAAACGGACTTGGCCCATTTTTCACATAAGTCCATGTGCCTGTCAACCAGAATATTAACAATCTGGTTAAGTGGCACGTTGCTTACCCTGCTGACAACCTTCAACATCCTTCGTAATATGTTATAGTCTTTCTTCAGTAGCCCGGGAAAAACTAAGGGGGGGGGGGGGTGAATAAAGAATAATAGGCAGAATGTGAAAGTTAACGAGTTGTATGAGTAAGGGTTGGGTTATACCAGAATGTTTTAACTTCTTGATGTAGAAGGTTTAAGGTAAGACCGCTTTCCTTGGACCACTGGCTGATTTCTGACGGAAAGCCATTTAGTTTAGAGCAGTCACTTTGACATTTCATCCAACCGTGCTGATTTCTACTGACTTGATCTTTGTGTGCTTGTTTTTTTCTAACTCCTTATAATATTTGTAATTTTTAGAACTCTTACATAATTCCACATTTTCCTTTGTTTCTAAGTGCATCCTAATCGCAACTCACTCATTAAACTATTCATCTAGTTACGTAACTGCATTACGCTTACCCAGCTTCATGTATGCGTTGATTAACATTAAAAACTATGTTTGACAACACGTCACCACTACCCTCTTACCGGTCTTCAACCACCACCCCTCCCCAAGTTTCAATTTGATTACTCATCACAATTTTGAAATGTCTTGACAAAAATAACCCAAACTTATTTTTATTCTTATCGGACAAACTTATCGTACACAAACACAAACATACAGAAATAAGCAAAAATATAATTGCGATTGTGTCCATCTAAGTGAATGAATTCGCCACCGAAAAGAGACTCCCCGCTGAACGACGTGTTTTGTTTGTTTTCATTGATGTCTGGATGGGGATTATTCACGATATTAGTAATGTCTTTAATGTCAGAAACAGCTTCTTATCAATTGAGGTACCTGCTGTTAACTACATGTACTATTCTACTATTTTGAGTATGAAGATATAAATTGTTGGCTAATTTATTTGATTTCAAATCGTTGGTTCCTAGGTTTGGACCCCCTACTCAATCTGTTTCAGCCTGGCTAAGTAGATATCACCAAGCCTTATCCAAAAGATGTGTCTCCTATTCTAAATCACGAGAAATTTCTATTCCGAGTAGTTCAGTTCTAGTTTTTGGATTACTAATCGATATTCGCCTTATATGTCCACTAGGAATAATAATAATGACTTTATTCTAGACAACACTTTAGCATATAGTACAGCAATTTTGGCGTATTTAAATTTTGGTATATTTACCCTTAATGTAGAATATTCAAGTAAAGTAGTTATCGACAACTCCATAATGGATAAGATTTTATTTTGATCAATCAATCTCTCTCTCTCCACCTACCTATGTTACTCTTTAGAATTTTGACCCTGTCCCACCCTATTGTGTGGTTGTTTGTTAATGCGTGAAGTGAAATTTCTGAGCTTTTCTCTAAATTACTTATCTTCTCGGGTGGGGTCAACCATTCTTACCTTAGCTAAATTCTTATCTTCCGACAATCTGACAATCCCCGATACACTAGTTTGACCTTTGTAGTTGACCTAACTCACAGTCATTGCAAGGTTTTTTGTAAATTATATTATTTTGTTTAATTGGGTCCACCGGGTCTTTCAACCTACAGAGCTTGTCTCTGAGTAACTTTGTAGGTTTGAATGCCACTCTAACTCCTGCTTTATTAAGAATCCTACTTAGGGCCTCAGATGTTCCCTCTTTATATGGTATAACTGTAGATGACTTATATTCTCTCTTATTTATGTTATCATTGCTAGTTACACAATTGTTTTTATTTTTTGGCCTTTTTCTATCTTCCTAATGAATTTTATGGGATAGTTAGTTATTTAACACCAACGCCTCTTCTATCTGTTTCATTTCATCACTTAGGTCTTTTCTTGTACTACTTAGTGCTACTGCTCGGTTTGTTAAACACTTCACTAAGCCTGCCTTAACAGTTAAAGGATGAGATGAATTAAAATCTAAATATCTATTAGAATGCGTTGGTTTTCTATAAACACTAGTGTGTAGTTTGCCTTCTTCTATTCGTTTTATTTTACAATCTAACACCATGGCTAATTCTCCTTGTTCATTTTCTGATTCAAATGTGAATTTTATCCCCTCTACTAGTGAGTTAATATGTGTCAAGAAGCTAGAGATATGTTCTGTTTTTAACACTGTCAAAGTGTCATCCACATATCTCCACCATATTTTTGGAGTAGGATTAAATGTATTGAGAGCACTATTTTCCCAGCTGTCCATAAAAATGTCTGCTACAATAGGGGATATTGGCGATCTCATTGCTACACCTTTTGTTTGTCTATATATTTTGCCTTAGTAATCGACAATATAACATATAACTCAGTTTTGTTCCATCTGAGTCAAGATCCAATCATTTACAATATTTTTCTTTCATTTCCTGCTGGAAGAGAATGTCATTACGTTTAAAGTTAAGTCTGATTAACGTTCGAGTAACTCCTTTATGTACATGTATGTGAAGGTGCGTATGTTATTCAGCGGTAGAACAATGACCAGCCACGCATGTAGTTCCGGATTCAACCCCCCGGCCGACGCACTCCTTTACCTCACTAAAGCCTGGGAAGAGGGAATGTTGGGTGTGTGGCTAGCAAATCCACCCCATAAAAATAATTTTGTTTTAAAAACAACTGCTACCGAACCTTCATGGGTCTAACTTGAAGAAGCCCTATGTTGTTTTTTTTTAGTTTTTTTTTATTACAGCTTGATTCCACACCGTATATTTTTGGTACAGATATGGAATTTTCATCACGTGATATCGGCAGCCCAAATTCTTCAGGCCGACCATAGATATCAGGTGTGCGTCGGCCGCGGGTGGGATCGAACCCCGGACCATATGCATGATCGGCGAGAGTCATAACCACTGTGCCACCGAAGCTCGTAAAGTAAAGGAATACAATAAATAAATGTGTATCATTGGAAAAGTCTCTGGAGAAGAAACGCCAAGAGTAGATGAAAAGCCTCAATAGAATCGAATAAGCAAAAGAAAACAGGGAACAATAAAAAAAATACTTCACAAGACAACAAAGGATTTCGGTTGTACATCATTTTCCAAGAAACATAAGTACTGCTCTTACTAGTCTTATCCTCTTCAATTCGTTTCTTGGCCTTCAACAAAGGTAAACACGCTGTGGTTCAACAAATATTGGACATTGAAAAAAGATATATATATTTCAGGATATATTTTCAATGCTCAATAGCTGTTGAATCAACTTGTATTCAATGATCAAGCCAACTTTTATATGTACATATTGTTCAGAATAAATCTGTAAAATAAAAATAAAAGCTTTCAACACTCAAATTTCACCGCACTAACTCCTCTAAACAATCGTTTTAAACTATACCTTCTTTTTTTAGAAAAATATTTATATATACTAGTGAAATTTGAATATGTATACGTATACATAAATAAACAAATTGCTCAACTTTCAATTTTATTCTAAACGCTGTAAAGTGCATTATAATAAATAATAAATATATACTAATACTATTGTTAATGCTATCGAATTTCATGTACAAATTGTGTAGACACAAAATGAAAATTCTATGACGTTTTATAAGAATTGGACATTGAATGAATATACTGAGGCAAAAAACAACAACGAAAAAATGTCTATTCACATAGATGTGAAGTAAAGCTGTTTTCTTTTTTTTCTTATCTTGAAGCCATTTGCATCACCTGTTTCAAAATGTTAAATTCAAACTGTGAGACGAAATATATATTCCACTCTAGATTTCAGCTTTTCAGTAGTATGCATTTACAGTTATCAGCAGAATGGAGTTTGAAACACATAGGTAGAAGGTCAAATATACTTTAAATGAAAGGAATTCAGGGAAGAGTTACTCTTTCCGGGGATATCATTCTCCAGCTTAAAATTATATATATATATATATATATATATATATATATATATATATATATATGATTTTCTTAGCAACATTAGTAATATTTCCAAAGATGTTATTAGAATTGTAAATTTTAGATAACAGATTACGCAATGAAGCCTAAACCATTAAAAAAACCTAGAGTTTCTACTCCCAAAAAAACTTCTGTACTTGAATCTGCAAGTCAATGGAGACTCATCGGCAGAGATACTGAGAAACCGCCTGTCCTGTTCACTGAAGAAAAAATTCTTTACGGCTGAACTCCAACTAACCTTCTCTACGAAACCAGTGATTGGCATGAATGTGAAAGATAAGCTACCACTTTTGGCTGGCGTCATCAATGTGCATCGTCTACAAATTCACCTGCTCGTGTGAAGGAGCTAGGTATGTCGGCCGCACCCAATCCAATTTGCAATCCAAACGTATCATCGAACCTTCACCCTCATACTTTTATAAAGGAGAAAAAAGATTCCCCACCCCCCTACCACTCTATTTTGGGACGCCAGATCGACTCTGAATACTAAGCTAACCCACAGAGGAACTTCAAAATCGTCTATGGAATACATGGGAATCTCACCAAAAGAGTACGAATCATAATTCTTCAAACAATAGAACCAACGGCAATTCACAATTTAAATCCTGAACTCTGCATACAAAACAGGAAGTTTGTTCAGTCATAAAATCTACAATGGACCTGGTCTGTCTTAAAACCAAATACGTAATTTTTGTATTTTGTATAATTCCATTATGGGTAAAAACGTCCTACGTTCGAACCCCGTGGTGCGGGTACGTATTGCTGGATAGTCCCAAACTAGACTGACGAAACAGCTGTCCAGTACTCCCAGCTTGTTTTCCAATGGTTCCCTAACCAATGTCAGCTCATGATGAAATCCTGTAACCAATCAATCAAATCCCTACAAACCAATACTTGAAAATTTATTTTGATAAAGTCTCACAGTGTTGTTATACAATACAGTAATATTTACTGATGACCAGGTTTCGAGGACAATTTATTTCTCGTAGTTATATCAAGGTACTCACACAACTTCCTGAATTCGTTCAAAAAACACCCCATTATTTTTCATCGCTTGACTTGATTGGTAGTAGTATTTCCCATATTCCCAGTCATTGCATCCTATTGCACGTGTTGGGTGTAGACTCAATGAACCAGGATTCAGTCAGTAATCAACCTCTTTCTCTTTCCACCTACCTATATTACTTCCTGGAATTTTAACCCTCTCCCAGCCACACCATTGTGTGGTTGTGTGTTAATGCATGCAATGAAACTGCTGAGCTTTTTTCTAAATTACTTATCTTCTCGGGTGGGGTCAACCATTCTTACCTTAGCTAAATTCTTATGTTCCGACAATCTGACTACCCCGACCTACTAGTCTGACCTATGTAGTTGACTTAACTCACAGTCATTGCAGGGTATTTTGTAAATTATACTATTTTGTCTAACTGAGTCAACTGACAGGGTCCTTTAACATACAGAGCTTGTCCTACCTGAGTGAGTTTGTAGATTTAAATGTCACTCTGGTTCCTGCTTTATTAAGAATCCTACGTAAGGTCTCAGATGTCCCCTCCTTATGTGGTAAAGCTGTAGATGACTTATATTCTCTCTTATTTATGTTATCATTACTACTTTCACAATTATTTTTATTTTGCTTTTTACCTTTTTTAGTATTCCTACTTGAATCTACAAATCAATGAAGACTCATCGGCAGGGATACTGAGAAACCGCCTGTCCTGTTCACTGAAGAAAACATTCTTTGCGGCCGAACTCCAACTAACCTTCTCTACGAAACCAGTGATTGGGATGAATGTAAAAGATAAGCTACCACTTTTGGCTGGCTTCATCAATGTACATCGTCACCAATTCACCTGCTCGTGTGGAGGAGCTAGGTATGTCGACCGTACCCAGCGTTTGCTATCCAAACGTATCATCGGACCTTTACCTTCTATTCTGGAACACCTGATTGAATCTGGACACCAAGCTAACCCACAAATGAACTTGAAAGTTATCTGCCGAGATTCCAAATGAATTTTATAGGATAGTTATTTACCAACAACCAGCTATTCTTCTATCTGTTTCGTTTCATCATTTAGGTCTTTTGTTGTACCACTTAATGCTATTGCTCTGTTTGTTAGACACTTAACTAAGCCTGCCTTTACAAATAACGAATGATATGATCGGGCATACATTGAGGAGGCCATCGAATGACATCGCACGCCAGCCCCTCGAGTGGAAACCCAAGAGGAAGTGACAAGTGGGTCTTCATCGTGAGGGTGACATGGAGGAGATCGTATGAGGAAGAGATGAGAGAGTTTGGTCAATCGTTGACCCAGCCAAAATAGGACGGCAGAAAACAGAACAAAGTGAAGATGTGTTGTTGAAGCCCTATGCTCCACTCGGAACGCAAGGGATTAATAATAATAATAAAATAGTAATAATAATGCTATCTTACCGGTTTCTTGGCATGCCTTGTTCCCTAGTATGACTGTCGCGCACATTAACACAATTGCCACTTTATTCTCACCAACTCGTTCATGTCAATAATTTGGGCTACATTCATTGATTAGCACTGAGGAGCAGTTACAATAGGGAAGTTAACAACTCAGCCCCCGTATCTTCGTCGAATTTCGGTGATGTACATCGAAAAAGACTTATCATCAGTGTTATTCATAAAAGAAATGGATCTCCAGTATTATAAATCTGAAGGTTCTTAAACTTCTGCATCGCCTCCTGTCTGTCTGTCAGCCTGTCGAGCACGCTGACCGCTTCAGTTACTTGGGAAGTACCATCAGATCCAAGGGGTTGATCTCCAACGAAATCTCAGCACGAATACAGTGGGCTTGTTTCGCATATGCCAGTTTACGCCGTCTCTGGCGTAGACGTGACATCCGACTATCGACTAAAGGGCGTGTGTACTGCTCAACAGTCTGCTCCGTCCTCCTTTATGGCTGTGAGACCTGGCCATTGAGAGTGGAAGACATGAAAAGATTAGCTGTCTTCGATCATAGGTGTCTGCGTTCTATCTCCCGCGTGAAGTGGTATAATAAGGTGAGCAATATTGAGGTAAGGCATACGTCGAGTGCTGGGTAAGGCGGGGAAATCAATCGATGAGACTGTGAAATTACATCGACTGAGATGGTTGGGACATGTGTTACGTATGCCTAGTCATCGCCTTCCTCGACAATGGGCAATGTTAGCTGATATAGGACCAGGCTGGAAAAGAGCTAGCGGCGGTCAAACGAAAACATGGCACCAGTCAATTAAATCCACAACAGTTAGTCTAAGCCACGTAGAATGGTGTAGAATTCCTGGTTGGGGTCCTCGGGACGGTAAAAACCAATGGTTGGAAACAATTGGTGACATGGCTCAAAATCGTTCTCAGTGGCTGGCGCAGATGCATCCACTCCTTGTGACTTATGATTTCCGACGAAACTGTTTTGTTCTTCATTATAACTACTCCTTTGTCTTACACCTCTGTTTACTGTCTATATTATGCATTTCTCCTACTTTCTTCTCTTCCTTTTTGTGCTACGTGGAGTGTGGCGACTTGAACTGGCGCACATATGTGCAAAGTTCTATGTCGAAAACAGACAGACAGACAGACTGTCGGGCTGGTGAACTTTGAAATCAGTCACTGAATGATCAGCTACTACAACATCTCTGCATCAACTCCAGACAACGTGTCATAAACAGATTTCGACTGACTTCTCAACAGTGTCATCGTCTTCGCCATTGGATGTTGGACATCTAGCAACATAGCAACAGTTTGGAAATTCCTCAGGAAGCTGTGAATGTCTCTCTCTCCCTTCGAACGTTGTATTCCTTTGAACGTTCATTTGTTCTAAGATAGCGACACCGAATGTAGTGGTAGGACACGGTGGCCACCATCATGATCCTACAGAAGACTATAAATCTTTCAGCATTAGATATGATGGAGAAGATTTGTAGCTCAGGTGGATGATTTTGATGTGTTTGTGTTCTCTGAGCTGGATAGTTAATTTGCGAAGCTTTCATCACCCTACTAGGTGACATCTTCAGCGCATACTTCAATTTGAAGGGGGTGAGCTTTTAGATTTCTCCACGAGTTTATTAATCATCTCTCCTGGTGATCTTGGACGTGATTGGTTGTTTTCGAGTGTTTTCACACCTTCTAGGTTACTTGTATTGTCACTCATTGTTTCTTTGACTTGAACTTTGACCCTTTGTGTGTGAGGTTTCTTTCTTATCGGTTGATAAATTTTGTCTATCTCGATGTGTCTATTGATTGATGATTCACTGGAATGACAAGCTTCTAAAAATTCTCTAGCATTCTTGGTGTTTCCTCTGTTTAATATTTGAACGTTGGTTGTCCCAGTCTAATTGATGTCCGTGGTTGTCTGTATATAGTGCTATGAGGGAGTGGATATCATGTCTTTTGACAGCTAGCTTATTTTCGTGGATACGAAGACGAAGGGGACGTCCACTTTGACCAATGTAGTGTTTTTCGCAGTTGATACAATCTATTTTGTAGATGATGTTGGTTTTATCTTCCTTCGCTGTTGAGTCTTTTGGTTGACATAGAATTGAGTGAAGTGACTTTGCTGGTTTGTGTACGACATCAATTCCTAAAGGTTTGAAGAGTCTTGTAGTGTAGTCTTGCATTGTAGATACACCTTGCTGACAAGTGTCGACATGCACGAAACCCTAGGTATAGCGAATGGATTCCTGTCGATCGCCCCTCAACCTCCTGGTACTCTGAAATTTCAATTAAATATACACTTAAGTTTTAAAAATACTAAAAACAGAAAATTGGACTATTAAAAATTTGTCTTTTCGGTTTTGAATTACTCAAAATGTTTTTGATTACATAATAATACATGCAAAATATACTGGCGTAGAAACAGTTCTGATAATAATAATAATAATACGAGTAATCAAAAACTGTGTAAACATTAATTAATTCTCTCTATGGTATCGTCATAATTAAAAAGTATAGGGGTTATATGGTCATGTTATGATAAACATGAGCAGTCGTATTTTGTAATATTAAACTATTTTGATAGTTATTAATAAGCAAATAAACAAACGTTGGATACGTATACGGGTGATACGAGAGACAGTCTCATTGGTTGAATAACTTAAATCTTGGTGAGATATAAAACAAATAATAGTAATAATATTAATAGTAATAGTAGTCGTGACGTAATTCAGTCCCTCATATTAGTTAGCTAAACTTTAAACTATACGTGTATACGTGTACACTGAAATATTTAATGAACGCTTAGTTACTACTAACACGATTTCAATGTTAACTCATGTTAACTCACCAGGAGATGAGTACAACAAAACAACAACAACAACCAAAGTAATAACTAAAAAGATAAGTGAACCTTCAAAACAATAATAATGGCAATGATTAATAAAAATCCGAATAAATCTGCTGAAGAAGCTGTGGCTTACACAGCGAAACGTTCAGAAAAATCTTGTTTTGATTTTCTTAACACGCTGGGATTAATTAAAAAAATAATTTATAATGAACCAATCTGACTCAGCGCTCAAATTATTCCAGGAAGTTCGTAATACCTACGGCCTGGAAACCTATAATAATAATAATAATTTGCTTTATTCCAAAACAGTACATGTGATACAAAATGAAATTCTCAGCATTTTTACTACAGTATTGCATCCAGTTAGTACATTATCAATAAATAAAATTCTACTTAGATTAAGGAAATCTCAGTTTATTGTGACAACAACACATTGGCATGTCGGTTGCAAAGGTAAAGCTGAACAGTGTTTGAAGGTGTTAGAAAAGTAGGTGCTGTCACTTTTACTGGCGTAAGCGAGAGAAAGAAACAAAACAGCACATAACGGGAAAAAAAGAAAAAAGAAAGAAAGAAAATGTTGTACCTATACATGATATGAGTTGGAAAGATGAGGTCCAGTTGTACTACTGGCTATTTAATGAATTATAGGTGTCACGCCTAATGCTTTCTTTATCGCACAGAACACGAGCTAAATAGGGTATGGTTGAGTTTTTGTACTTGCTAGTGTGAGCATATAGTTTTCTATATAGGCTTCTGGTTTTGCCTGATGAGATGCAAGGGGAGAGTTGTGAGTGAGGAGGGTGGTGTGAGTTAGATAAAATAGATTTGGCCCATTTTTCACATGAGTCCAAGTGCCTGCCTGTCGACCAGAATATTAACAATCTGGTTAAGTGGCACTTTGCTTACCCCGCTGACAACCTTTAACATCCTGCGTAATGTGTTATAGCCTTTCTTCAGTAGCCTGGGAAAAACTAAGGGGGACTAGTAGAGAATAATAGGCAGAATTCGAGAGTTAACGAATTGTAGGAGTAAGCGTTGGATTATACCAGAATGTTTTAACTTCTTGATGTAGAAGGTCAGACGGAATATTATATTGAATAAAAATAATAATGATCATAAAAGCAGGCCAATGACAATAGCCGGCATTAGTGAGTTAAACTCATGAAGTGGTAGAGATTGGAATTCATGAGCCATTATTGAATGCGATCTCAGTTTTTGAGTAGTATATCAGCTTGTCGTTGTAACCTGAAAGTTCTATGTCCAAAACCCGGTGAGTATTGCGTAGTGTTGAAGAGTCCCAAACACGGACGAAATATATGGTTGTCCAGGATTTCTTCTTCGATTTTCAATGATTCCCTAACTGAGGTCAACTAGTTGAGGGGTGGTCTCCTGACACTCTTAAAGTGAAATTTGCAGATTCACCTTGCTGGTCGGGTGAGGTTAAGTGAATGGTCACACTAGGGTCTTGTATGCGTGTCTCCGAAAAACACAGCATACATCCATGGATCGAGAGGCCAGAGTTCTTGCTAGTGATGCCTGTTGTCCGATTTGGCAGAGAGTTCTGACGTTGAATGCTCCTATATGAATTTGGCGACGTGGCTTTAAGAGACAGTCAAGGTCGTTTCTATGACTCCCATTCTTGTTTGTGATCACAGAGTGAAGTGGAGGTGACTCACTAACCTGAAGAATAGTGTTAACTGTAGTAGGGGAGTAAGATGATGAAGGTAATGCAGGTAAAGGAGAATGATGCTCGAGGAGGCTTCGTGTGCTCTTGGAAGTGTGTGGGTGGTTGTTACTTCCCGGCTGCCCACACCGTGAAAGTTGATTGATTCTTCGGGTACCTGAAACAGAAAGACAGTTAGTGTTGCGTGACCGCAGAGCCCAAGGGACAACTGCTTGAGGTCGGTCATACACGGCCTGTATGAACTGTTTTCTTGGTTTGTTTCCGTATTAGTACACCTACCGCCGGTTACGAACCACCGTAGGGTGAGTGGGGATGTACAGCTTTTAGGGTCGACCTTTTCTAACAAATTTTTGCTCTCAAAACATTTAGAATCACTGATAGACACTGATAGTAGTCACCTCTGACTTAAAATGGGAGTCTTACTGTGAAGATAAATTTGAATAAAGCAAGAACAGCAATTATTAATTAATAATTATCAATAGACGAAGGAGCTCGATTCTCATCAAGTTCGCAGAAGCAATTTCTATCAAACGCCTGCAACTCGATTTATGTGGGTTTTCAGAAAGAAGCGGTTATTAGGCTTTCCTTGCCCTGGCTGGTAACTGGATGTCTTTATTCACCCCTTCATTTGATTACGTAGTCTCTGGCTTCAATCTCACCCCTCTTTGATATGGTGTAATTCTGCTTGTCTCTTGTTTCTATGATTTGAGTTGAACTCAGTACATTGTTACCTAATTGATTAGTCACTCATCATCTTACGCATCTCTCGTCTTTATTACACAACTCCCTTACCATTGTATGAATGCATACATTTACTTTGTCTAAACTTGAACTGCCTGTGTTAAAACTAAATAAGCGGAAAATCCTGAGCACTGTTCACCGATTGTCAACTGACATCGTGAAAAATTTGCAAGTATGTTAAAACTTTTCTGTACATGAACTTAATAATAATTTCTTTAGGCTGTAGGCAGCAGTTGATGATAAGCCAACGAAATAAACAATGATGGTACCATATTTTCTATAGTTCGGTTTGTAAGGGTTAGTTATGTTTTTACGAGTTGATCACGGATTGATATCAGTTATAGAACCATTGAAAACCAGCACTGGAGTACTGGACAGCTGCTGTTTCATCCTAGTTTGGGAATCATCGGCACTACGCACCCACTGGGACTCGAACCCAGGACCTCCCAGTTACAAGGCAAGCTCGTATACCATTCAGCCACTGGGACCCAATTCAGTGGCCACTGCATGAATTCTAACTTCTACCAATTCGTGATTTAGCGCGACTGGCACCAACCAGTGTCATCGGTGGGACATCCATCCTCACACGTGACATCTGGATGGACCTCACTGGTCACGACTTCTCACTAGAACTATAGAAAATTAATCTGATGCTCACTAGTGACTTGCAACAGGATGGGGTTTCCTGCCGTTTTAGTGAGAAGTCGTGACCAGTGAGGTTCATCCAGATGTCACGTGTGAGGATGGATGTCCCACCGACGACATTGGTTGGTGCCAGTCGCGCTAAATGCATCACGAATTGGTAGAAGTTAGAATTCATGAGCTGGCCATTGAATTGGGTCCCAGTGGCTGAATGATTTATGAGCTTGCTTTGTAACTGGCAGGTCCTGGGTTCGAGTCCCAGTGGGTGCGTATTGCCGATGATTCCCAAACTAGGATGAGACAGCTGTCCAGTACTCCCTGGTTTTCAATGGTACCATATATTATTCTGCACAGACCACTGTTGTGTTTGCTATATTCAAATTCATCAAGGGGAATAAATGTAAAGATACAATCGTACGAAGCCTAACTAATCCATGATAAATATCAAACGAAACATAATTAGTTAGCTGAAATCCACTTCTACCCAACACTCAATGACAATCAGTCATCCTGTGAGTTTTCTTCTTGGTTTTTTTCAAATTATAGCTTGATTCCACAACGTATTTTCGGTACAAGTATGGAATTTTCATCTCGTGATATCGGCAACTGTTGTAACTGTAGGGGGGATTAAATGAGGACGTTGTCGCCTTGTTCTGTCTGCGCCTGACTAATATGCCTATCTGTTTCTTGTACCTTGCGACTCAGCGAACCACGTAAATATCAAAAGACAAAGTCCGGTCTGTGACTGTGTATTGTAGTACAACAACTACGACTACGACAACGACGACAAATAAACTTATTTAGGAAATGGTATTTATACAATTTTACAACCAATAGAGACAGCTAACAGTATTTGAAATAATTGGTCGTAATAGTCAATATCAAAATGCGTGGGAATGATGATATACCACTTACGTGAGATTAACAGTCATTAAGATAATTGAACAATAACAAAGTGCCTGAGAAATGATAATATACCACTTATGCGAGATTAACAGTCTTTAAAATAACTGAACAATAACAAAGTTTGTGAGATCCTATCAGCAACCGAAATTCTGTAGGCCGACCATTGATGCCAGGTGTGCGTCGGCAAGGGATGGGATCGAAAGCCGGACCATTTGCATGGTCGGTGAGAGTCCTAACCATTGTGCTACTGCCGCACAGTTATAAATACAACGAAACACGCTGACTGGATTCGACTGATAGTCCCTATCAATTAGATATTTAATTATACTAAGTAGTTTAACAGTTCATGGGCCGTTGGATTCCGGCTGACTTGGGTAAATGGTCAACTAGGTTGCTTTGTAACCTGAAGGTCATAGATGCGTACTGCTGAAGAATCCCAAACTAATAATAACTTTTTTTTTTAAATAATAATCTACTTCATTCCAAAACATACAGTACTTCTAATACATAATGGAATTCTCAGCATCTGACAAAATATAACATCTGATTTACTCAAAATATAAATAGAATTAAAACAAAATTAAGCAGAGGAATTTGTCCACACATTTACGATATAAAGTGAAAAATATTCGAAGTACAAAATGAGAATAATAAATAATAATAATAATACTAACAGTGTGTTTGTTTCAAACAGTATTGTTGATTCATTTCGGAAATTTTAGAATGTTATCAATTATTGAATCTAACATTCTGTTGATATAGCAGCATGGTGACGGGAAAAACAAAAAATAACAGTTATTACACAGCTTAAATGATGTTTACACTTATGAAAAAAATAAACAAAAACAAAAAATTGAGAGGATTATAAATATAAGAAAAATATTAACGATAAAGCTTGGTGGAATATTATTTTTTTATTTTGTTTACAGCTTGATGCCATACCCTATTTTCAGTACAAGTATGGAATTTTCAGTATGGATATCGGTAGCCCAAATTTTGCAGGCCGACCATAGATATCGGGTGTGCGTCGGCAGGGGATAGAACCCCGGACCATGTGCATGGTTAGCGAGAGTCCTAACCACTGTGCCACCGACGCATGGAGAAAATGGTTTATTTACGAGTGCAAAGAAGGTTAGTTAGTTCATGCCTAACACTATTTTCATGACATAAAGTACTTGCCAAATATGGTGTAGTGGAATTCTTATACTTAGACGTACGTGCATGAAGTCTTCCGAAAAGAATTCTTGTTTTACCTGATAAGACACAAGTTTGGAGCTGAGGGTAAAGTGGGTGCTCAGAGTGTGAAAAATTCTTCTAGCGAATTTGTTGCATGACATCAAGTGTCTATCAGTCACAATGTCAACGATATGGCCCAATGGGATACCACTCGTCCTACTGACAGTGAGTCTTCACAGTTCTACGAAGTATGATATAGTCCATTTTTAAGCAATCCAGGAAAGAATAAGGGTGAACAGTTAAGAAGAATAGGTAAGATGCACGAGTTGACACACTGTAAGAGGAGGGGTTGATTGAGTTATGCCTGAGCGCCTTTACTTCTTAATGTAAAAAGTCAGACGAAATATTCTTTCAGAAATCGCTAAGACATGAGAGGACCAAGATAGGTCAAAAGAAAGAATTAATCCAAGATACTTAACTTCAGATTTGATTTATATTTCAATATCATCAATTTTGCAACGGTCATAGGAACCAACAGCTTCATTTAACTTTGTTTTACATCGGAAACTGAAATTAACAGTCTGACATTTGGAAGGATTTAGTTTAAGACTATTAGACGAAGACCTCGTTCTATACTCAAGATCAGATGGCCAGAAGGAATCACCAACAGGAAACTATGGGAACAAACAAAACAAGAACCAATCGCTCAACAAATATGCAGGAGAAAGTGGAGATGGATTGGACACTCGCTGAGGAGGCCACTGGGTGACATCGCGCGTCAGGCCAACGCTTGAGTGGAACCCGAAAGGGAAACGACGAGTGGGATGTCCAAGGGTGACATGGAGGAGATCGTGTGAAGAAGAGTTGAAAGAATATGGATTAACATGGATGCAGGTGAAAAGTACAGCAGAAGACAGAAGCAAGTGGAGACGTGTAGTTGAAGTCCTATGTTCCACTAGGAACCCAAGTGAACAATAATAAATAAAAAATAAGACGAAGACCACTTGCTAACTCCTGATAGAAAACTGTTCATCTTAGTACAGTGCAGCTGAGAGTTAACAAACATTGAAATAGTTAGATCGTCCGCACACTTAACAAAGTTCATGTCGTCATCAGAGTGAGGCAAGTCATTCAAGAAGAAAGAAAACAGAAAAGGAGAAAGGACAGCGCCTTGAGGGACACCAGCCTGAGTAAGCAACGAAGTGGGCGACTTCCCCTGACATACAGTGTACTGCTTTCTTCCTGAGAAATAAGAATGCAACCATTTGACAACCCAACAGTCAGTTTGAGTTTCAGAAAGCTTGTTTAACAAAATATCTCCAGGACGAAACTGCTGATTGTCCAGTATTCCTTACTGATTTTCAGGAGTTCTCTCACTGATCTCAACCCGTGATCAAGCTTGAAAAAAACGGTGTTGCTTGCTAGATAGATCCATGTGATCTGTACACTGAACCGCCATTTCACTCTTTTATGACTGAGACTATAAATGATCTAGCCTGTTTTAGTCAGTTCAGACACCTGAAATAGTTCAGACCATGAGATCCCTTCTACATGAGGTGTCAGTGTTATCAAACTACTCACATCAACTATTCAGTAGTATATACCATGTTCCAATTAGGTTTGCCTTGTTCCCTGGTATTTATGATAGCATCGATCAGATCATACACATCATGATCTGAATTTTTGAATTTCTTAAATGAAATCATAGTCACTTTCTCACCTAGAACTATGTCTATTCAAAAACTCAGAATTTGATTCCAGAATCATTCACTTCTATGAGGACTTACGAATAGTTATCTCAAATAATTACAACTCACGGTATTCCTTTGGCATTCTCTAAATTATGGAGAACTTATTTCATTCACGCTGAGAATTTGAAATCAATTTGAACATCACCAAATGAGTTGATCTTTTCAGGTTTGATCAGGGGCTAATATCAGTTAGAGAACCGATGGAAAACCACGGAGTACTGGACAGCAAGCTGTTTCGTCCTAGTATGAGACTCTTCATCAGCACTCACCCCCATTAGGATTCAAGTCAAGGACTCTCCGGCTACAGGGCAAGCGCGTAGACCATTCAGCTATTGGGACCCGACTTAATGGCCTATGATTTCCAATTTCTACCTATTCGTGATTTTAGCCCGACCATCAACCGACATCATTGGCTAGTATTTGTCCTCACACCCGATACCGCGCACCCCACTGGTCACAATATCGGCCGGTGGTTGTGGTGAAATCACGAATTCGTAAAATTGGAATTCATGGAGTGACGGGTAGGCTCTCAGTGACTAAATGGTCTAGAAGCCTGCCTTGTAATAGGAAGGTCCTAGGTCCGAACCATCACGGGTACGTTCTGCTCAAGATTTCTGGATCAGGACGAAACAGCGGTCATTTCAGCACTCCCTGGCTTTCCAATAGTTCTTTAACTGATTTCAGCTTGTAATAGAACTGGAAACAAATGAAATCCCCACAAAGGAACTTAATTTTGTTGGATGAAGGTGTAATCTTTTCATGCATGGCATATGTAGGAGAAAAATCTAAGTTTATTGGCTTTTTGTCACACATGTTGAATGAGAATCTGTCCATTTAAAAAGAGATATGAGACTGGTTTCCTACTAACGCCACTTCGTCCACAATGTTGCCACTTTAGCCACTCCTCTTCATCGCTTAACGGAGATGGGACGGAATTTTGTCTGAACTGATGAGTGACAGTAGACACTTAGTACGCCTAAAACGTGTTTAACTTCCCATTTGCTGTAAGCAGTCCCAGATACATCCCCTATTAGTGGTCCTTTGATCCTTCATACTGAAATTAAGTATCTTGTACTTATTCTCTCTTCTGGTCTCACCTGGTCTCATGTCTCAGCGATCTCCAGTAAAATATTCCGCCTGACATTTTACTTTAAGAAGTTAAGGCACTCGGGTATAACTCAACCCCTCCTCTTACAGTTCATAAACTATTGCATCCTACCTATTCTTCTTTATTGTTCACCCTTATTCTTTCCTGGTTTGCTTAAAAAGGACTATGTCACAATTCGTAGAATGCTGAAGACTGTCAGTAGGATGAGTGGTGTCCCAGTGGACCACATAGTTAACGTCGTTGTCGATAGGCACTTGACTTCGTGCAGTAAATTTGCTAAAGGGATTTTGTCTGACTTGGAGCATTCACTTTACCCTCAGCTTTCACCTTGCATCTCCTCAGGTAGAACAAGAAGTAACTTCAGAAAACTGTATGCTCGCACGTCTAAGTATAAAAATTCTATGATACCATACTTGGCACGTATTTTATGTGATGAAAATAGCGTCAGGCAAGAATTGACTAACCTTTTCTCATATACTAAATAAACAATCTCCTCCATCCATCCTTATATACCTTCAAGTTCTACTTTTCTTATTTCTATTATATTTATGGTCCTGTTGATTCTTTGTTTTTACTTTCATAACTGCAAACACCAACTTATCTCTACGACTGTTGTAATCTTTGTTTTTTCCCTTACCATATCATGTAAAGAGAACATCATATTCAATATTTTTAATCATGCTAGGATTTGTATACCACATCGACAATACTGTATGAAACAAGCTCACGGCAATTTCCACTTGTATTATTATCATTATTTTAGCTGTTGTCATTATTATTATTTCCATTTTTTATTTTTTTATATTAACCCTATTGTAAATGTAGAAAGCTTTTCTGTGTGATTAATTTTATTTATAATTTGAGGAAGTTAGATGCAATATTGTGATTAATGCTGAACATTCCATTCTGTATCACAAGTACTGTTTTTGGAATAAAGTAAATCATTATTATTATTATTAAGTTATTGCGTATGCTAACCGAACGTTGGAAAAGAGAAGGACAATTTGTTCCACGACCCGTCGCGAGATGTTGGCTCTTGTGTACTTTCTAAATTACTTTTGCCATTATTTATTGAGGCGCAAATTTCAGGTCCGGACGAATCATACAGCGTTGCAGTAGTTGCAGAATTTTCATGATGCACGGGAACAACTTGTCCACTGGCAAGGACGTCTACAGGAGTTCAACTTCACTTGTGAATTTCACCCAGGAAAACGACATAAAAATGCCGATGCTATCCCCCATCTGCTTAGTTTCGATCCAACAGTAAACGCCCTTCTTGGTACGGCACCAGATATTTACTGGGATGCAGATATACAACCCGTCTACTTAGGACAGTGGCACAGGAACACTAAACCTACATCTAAAGAATTACGAGATCAACCTGCAGCTACGCGATGCATCTGTGGAAAATGCGGTCTGCTTCGCCTAACAGACGATGTTCTCCACGTATTGGAACCAAATTCGCTCCCACGTCTCCTAGTTCCAAACGTAAAAATACTGGAGCTCATTAGCCAAGTTAGTCAGCAAATTTTGATATGAGACCTTAAAGACTCCTGGGTCCGAAACCCACTGGAGGAGGGATGTGCTCATATAATGGGATACAAAGTAGATCCAAGTGAAGACTCCGAAAGTGAACGAAACACGCATCTTAATTTCCATTGTTAACTACTATTAACCAAATAAAATCAATAAGCGTCATTCTCAAATGACCATAGTGTCTAGAAGTCATTCACTCGTTACTACCATTCGACTTTGGTTTGCCAACAAATTTTGGTTCACTATTAGTTATATGTGCATTCGTAACTTAATCGTGAAAATAAGCGATTTATACCGTCGCCTATATTCTCTCCTCAAATGAAAGAGTCATTTACCACGGTATAAAAGTACCGTAAATAGTTTAAACAAAATAAGCGCGAAAGTCCAATGTTCAATAAGAGTACTTTTAAAAAACGTATATGGTATTATTTCTTACTGGACTAAAAAATATTGTTTTTATTATATTTATTCACATCAGAGCTCTTGATTTTTGATCCCTAGAGAGTTCTGGTGTTTTTGTTTGTTTTTTAATTCGGCATTGTCTTCAAAATAGGTGCATGTAGAAAGAAATATGGCTGATTAGTAGTTGGTTAACGTAGCTCAGCTGGTAGAGCTCCAGAAAAACCACTAATTCGAATTCTCACCTCCTTTTTCATTTCCGCTTCATTCATCCTTACATAGTCTCAATAAAAATCAATAACATGTTTCTGTGGCGTGTGTTACTGACACAATTTACAAATAGCATCTAAATGCACATTGGTAGGAAGCGACCAAAACTAAAACCAACATTTTAAGTCAATGTCTGCCGGCATAGAAGTGTTTGTTCCTCAAATCCGAATTAAGTTTACGTTGTGGTTTGGAAATAATCTCATTGGACAACTTGTTTAACCAATCTGAATAATGCATTCTCCTCTGACCTAGCCGACTTTTAATGTGGTTGTTTATTCATTCCTTATGCTCCAGAATTCGTAAAATCTGCTCTGCAGAGACAATCGATAGTGAACTAGATAAGCTTCGATCAAATCTCCTTAATAATGGTTATCCTACAAGGTTTATCGGACGTAATATCAAGAAAGAACACGCCCCCAGACAAATTACAGTGCCAAAGAAGAAACTGTTTATGAGTCTGGCATTCAAAGGTGACACCATTTCGGAATTGATTAAAAATCGTTTATCTAAATGTATTAAACGTACTTTTCCTGCAGCTGCCTTGCAACTAGTTTTTACCAGCCGAAATATGATTAGACAATACGTCAAGGATAGATTACCGCTTTTGTCCACATCCATGTGTATTTACTCTTTTACCTGCTCTTGTGGAGCGGTTTATATTGGACGTTGTAAGCGTAATCTCCGAAAACGTGTAGCTGAACAATATCCAGTCTGGTTAATGAAAGGCGAACGTAGAACTGCGAAGTCGTCTATCTGTGATCACCTGTTAGAGTCAGGTCATTTAGCCCCACGTGATTCATCTTTCAAAGTTATCTACATGGCAAAATCGAATCGATCCAAAAGTTTACGTTTTCTTCACTTATGCATAGCCGAAGCTTTAGCTATACATGAACAGAAACCTAAATTATGTGTTCAAAAACGTTTTGTCAAACCGCTTTCTTTACCTTGGTCATAGTAATGTTCTTTCTAGTTTTTACTTTATTTTATTTTACCACTTGAATTCTTTCCACTTCACTTCACATCTTCATTATTATCGTAATCGTACTCCTTATTTTTAAAATTTTTAGACAAAGCTTGATTTTTGAAAAAAAAATACTTTTGATACTAATTCACATATAAAACAATCTTAATTAATTTTGTTATTCAGCCAGTTCAACTCTACCCCTTATAACACTTTAATTATCGTTATTCTTATCACTTACATATGTATATTGACTGAGTAATTATTTAGTACCACTTAATAACCTTTTTCTGTAATATATATACGAGTGTACAGCTTGAAAATGAAGTCGTTGAAAAGAAATTTCTTCGCTGAACAAAAAAACTGTTTTTTTATTTACGATTTGTTTTCCTTGATAAAGCTTCGTTGCTAAGTCTGTTATCGTCTTCTGTTACACCGCTATCCTTCTAATTCAGTATGACTGATACAAGCTGTGTGATTACTCAAATGATATCAAATAGATACCCTTTACTCATTTACATGATATTTGAGTACTACTCCTGTTGACCTGGTTAACAGCTAGATTTCATGGGTTGGCTGGTAGAGTACAGAACTAGTAGTCTTGAGATCACTGTCTCGAATCCTGTTGTTGTGGACTATTACAATTTTTGGGAGCACTAATGACTTCAGTTACCATCATACCTTCAAGTGAGTACGAGAAAATTGACTTGGAAGTGTTTTATCACTTTAGAAGATGAAGGTTGTCGATGGTTATGCAAGATCCACTTTATGAAAACTCAAGCGTATATCATCCAACTCCTCAACTACTTGTTCTAATTAGATTAGAGTAAAATTAAAACAATGCACTCAGCATGAATAATAAGACCCGGATTTTCAACTCGAATGTGAAGTCAGTGCTACTTACCACACGGATCAGAGACTTGCACTGCGCGTCATGAAGGGCACTTCAATCAAACTACAAACCTTCATCAACAGCTGTCTTCGCTCAATACTCAAGATCAAATGGCCGGCCAGAAAAGAACAGCGACAGGGATCTCTGGGAGTGAACCGACTCAGAAGGAAGCAATTGTGCAACAAATACGCAGTAAGAAATGGAGATGGATTGGAGGACATACTTTGAGAAAACCATCAAGTGCGTAACATCACGCACCAGGCCATCGATCGAGTGGAACCCGAAAAGGAAGCGAGTTTTTCGTCAGTGTGAGGGTGATATGGAGTGGGGGAGGTCATATGAAGAGGAGATGAAAGTATGTGGGCAGACGTGGAGCCAGGTGAAAACGTTGACAGAGAACCGGACGCAATGGATGAAGACCTATGTTCCTCTAGGAACTAAAGGAAATAATAATACAATTAAAACAATAAACTGATTGTCCAAAATTCGAAACATATTTCTGAATCGGGAATGTAGCTAGTGTGTGTACACAAAAAACCACACATAACATGACAATGTGCCAAATAGAGTGGAGGCTTGAATGCTCACATCCCGCTTAACCAACTGATATAAACAGTGGAGGTTAGGACCTAACGTTGAATGATGTACTCAATATGTGTGATTGGTTCTGTTTTGCGAATATCTCACCAGCGTGCACTCTACATATCTGTGAAGAAATGATCTGAAGAAGTAGAGCTTCCTAACCAGTTAGTTACACCTGAGGCTGCATTTAATCCTCGAGATGTTCTTGAGGTTTCTGTTGTCTGATATTTGATTGTTGATTGGTGGTGATGGTGGCGGTGGTGTATATGTGTGATGTGCTGCAGAATGACTCATGTTGTTTGTGAGTGATTGAGTGATACAGTTGGTGACTGCATTCCTTTGTGTTTGACAGAATATATATGTATATGCATGTATGTGGTATTTTTAACGAATCTGTGTGAGATTCTGTGCTCATGTGTTGGCGGCCTGATTAAACCTTGAGTTACCAAAAACTTCCATCTCCCCATTGCATATATTTTCTCTCGTTAGGTTTGTTTTAATTGATTAAGATAATACCTCTAATGGTATTATTATTATTGTTTCCTTTAATTCCTAGAGGAACATAGGGCTTCAGCCTCACGTCTGCGTTGCCTTCGGTTCTCTGCCAATGTTTTCACCTGGCTCCATGTCTGCCCACACGTTTTCATCTCCTCTTCACATGATCTCCTCCAAGTCACCCACTCTTACACTGACGACCAACTCGCCGCTTCCCTTTCGGGTTACACTCGAGCGATGGCTTGTCTAGTGATGTCACTTGATGGTTTCCTCAGAGTATGGCCAGCCAATCCATCTCCATTTCTTCCTACCTATTTGTTTCACAATCGGTTCCTGCTGGGTTGGTTCGCTCATTGCCAGAGATCTCTGTTGCTGATCTTTTCTGGCCGGCCATCTGATCTTGAGTATTGAGTGAAGACAACTGTTAATGAAGGTCTGTAGTTTGTTTGAGATGCTCTTTATGACGCGCAGTGCAAGTCTCTGATCCGTATAGTTAGTAGCACTGACTTCACACTGGAGTTGAAAATCCGGATCTTATTTTGCATGATGAGTACTGAGTGTTGCTCTCCACACAGACTTGAGAGTAGTGAAAGCTTGTCTTGCTTTTCTGATTCTTGCTTTGATATCTTCTTCAGTTCCGTCGGCCTGTAGTTGAAACGATGCTTCCCAGGTAGGTAAAGGAGGTTGTCTCTTTCAGATTCCTCCCATTTATGCTGATTGTTGTGTGTTGTTGTTGTTGCTGTTGATGGTACTGTTTGTGTATTTAAAATCTTTATAATCTTCCTGTTTGCAAGTTCCTGCTAAATTTGAGAAGAGACCTGATTGTGGATGACAATGTGTTCCAATACATAAAATAACTGTTCTTCAGCTAAGTCCTTGTGTTTCAAAATGTACTTCTAAATATCTTACAATTGGTATTCAACTAAATATCGTGGATTTCTTGAAGGAGATATAGCATATATATGTATCATAATGGAATGATTTGTGCTTCAGCGCTCAGAGACTATTGTGTCACAAGATATACTACTGTCCACTAACATTTTACTTGAAGATAATTTACGAAGGAAAGAATATCATGTAATGGACTCCTCTGAAAATTCTGTACATTTTATAAATACTGTCCAGAATAAAGATGTGTGTGTATGTGTGGATGTAATTTTCAGATTCGTGGAGTTGACATTCACATGTGATTTGACAAATTAACTGTATGAAAACACGATAAGAAACAAGGAACTCTGTCAGCGAGCAAATTAATCAAAAATCTATTACCCAACAAATATGCAGAGAGAGATGAAGATATTTCGCACATCGACTGGGGTGACCTTCAAATGATATCACATGCCAGACTGCCGATTGGAACCCTAATGGAAGTGGTGAGTCAGATGTTCGAGGCTAAATAACATGGAGAAGATTTGAATTGTTGGTGTTCTTGTTGTTGGTAGATAGTTGGAGATAATCCGCAGGAAAACCTGCCTGACCTTGGTTTTGTGTGTGATAGTACTCTTCAGTATGGTGTATCTGCAATCTTGAAGCAACTCACATTCCTTCTGGGATTCGAACCAGGGTGACCCAGTGTTGGCAAGCACCAACATGCACGAAACCTAGGTGAGATAGAGCTTTCTACCGATTGCCTCCAACCATCTAATGCCGTGTATCAAGCCATCTAGTGGCATGGTGGCCACAGCGTAAACTTGACTGATAGAATTCAGTCTGCACCAAACAAAGGACTATCCGCATATTACTAGTTACTAATTACTGTCCAATCAAAGTATGGAGAAGATAAGTTGAAGAGGAAGCGAAAACTCTATCGGCGGTCATGAAGCCAGTTGGAAGTGGTAGCAGAGAACAGAGTGGAATGAAGACGTTGACTCTGAAGCCTTATGTTCTACTCGGAACCCAGAGAATGAATAATAATGGCTTCGTCTCCAAGAATGCTGAATAATACGGCGATGCATTAAGTTGTAAAGAGGAGGAAGGCAGCGTCCTTGTAAAACAATATAGACAGCATGAAAAGAAGGCAAAAGTGGGGAGAATATCAAGAACTTATGTCAAAAGTCAGTTTCAGTGTAAGACTTCTGTATTTTGCCTTCGCTTTATACCATCTTGTTAAATAATAAGTTCTACTGCCAAATACTACCGCGCCCTCCCACTACATTCGGTGTCGACATCTTAGAACAAATGAAGGTCCTATGGACTTCAACTTTTGAAGAAAGAGGGCGACATTCACACCTTCCTGAGGAATTTCCAAATATTTGTTGTGATACTAAATGTCCAACATTCAATGGCGAAGACAGTGACACTGTTGAGAGGTCGGTCAAAAGCCAACTATGACACTTTATCTGGAGTTGATGCAGAGATGTTGCAGTAGCTGGTCTTTGAGTGACAGACGGACAGACAGACAGGAGGCGTTTCAGAAGTTCAAAGAACCTTCATATTTGTGCTACTGGAGATCCATTGGTTTTAGGAATAACACTGTTGATAAGTGTTTTTTGATGTACATCACCGAAATTCGACGAAGATACGAGGGCTGAGTTGTTAACTTCCAATCTTTCCGCATTGTAACTGCTCCTCAGTACTAGTTAAAGAATGCACTCCAACTTATTGACATGAACGAGATGGTGAGAATAAAATGGTAGTTGTTAATTTAGCCGACAGTCATCCTAGTGAGCAAGGCATGTCAACAAACCGGTAATATGGTATAAGTGATCAAAAATGACGAGTGCAGAATGAAGTGTCAGGTAACCGAAGAGGAGTAAGACAGGCTGATAAATTTTTCTTTCGCTAGAGTAGAAGTTGTTGTTGTTTCTGTGTAGTGAGTAGTATAGATCTCTCATAGTTATTATTTAGATCGATTTATTTTACAAAATATATACAAATGACTCATAACAATATCTCGTTTAATCTTCGTGTTTATTCGATCGTTCTTCTTGAAATAATAATGATAATAGATGTGGTGTTAACATTAAGTGATGTGTGAATTCTCTATCTTCAAGTGTTGGTTTGTAGGGATTTGATTGGTCACAGGATTTTCATCATGAGCTGACATCAGTTAGAGAACCATTGGACGGCCTGGGAGTACTGGACAGTTGTAACCAATCAACCAAATCCCTTGGGACTCTTCATCAGTACGCACCCACCGGGGTTAGAACCCAGGACCTTCTGGTTACAAGGCGAGCTAGCTCGTAGACCATTAAGCCACTGGGACCCGATCCAATAGCCAGCCCATGAATTCTAACTTCTGCCAATTCACGACATAGCGCGACCCCTAGCCAATGTCTTTGGCGAGTATTTGTCCTCACACCCGACCTGCTGCACCCTACTGGTCACGACTTCTCACTAGAACCCTAGGTAACTACCTACCTCTGTCTCTTTAGTGGTGGCTTACTCAGCGCGAGATATATATGAAACGGAGAATGAGTCTAGTATTCATTTCCTCGATGTGAACTTATCAAGGAGGACCGATGGAACTCTGAAGAGATTTATCGATTTATCGACAGCTGTCATGGAATGGTCAACTGACAAATTTCCACAGATGTGCACCCACTGATCGGAAACTAAACCTAGTCTGGTCACTTGTCACTCGCATTCGGCGCATATGTGGAAGATGAGTTAAATCTTTTGAGGAAAATCCTAATATAAAATGGATTTCCACCACGTTTTATAGACAAGAATATACATTCAAATCCTAAAAAACGTGACTTATCAACCGTACCCAAGAAAATACTTTACATGAGCTTGGAATTCAAAGGATACTTAGCTTCCGATATCATAAAACGAAGGATATCACAATCCCTGAAAAGAACATTCCCTGCTGCATCTCTGAGAATAGCCTTTACTAGCCGACCATTACTGTTCAATAACCTGAAGGACAAGATCCCAATGTTGACCAACTCTATGTGTGGAGCTAGGTATATCGGTCGTTCGACACGAGTTTTGTCCAAGAAGGTGCAAGAACACTATCCTGCATGGTAGTTAGGAAGAGGTGGAAGTGGAGCAATAAGAGGCGCGATCATTGAACACCTGGTCGATAATGATCACCCTGTCTCTATAGCCTCTGTCTTTAAAGTCATCTACTAGGCAAAAAGTGATTTACCCAAATCCCTTCGTACCCGACTCATCTGTATTGCTAAAGCCATCTTTGACTATGGAAACAGAAAAGCAAGATCTCTGTATACACAGAAAGTTCGTTCAACCCCTCCAACTTTCATGGTCTTAATCCCAATATGCTAAAGTATGGTAATCCCAAATCATATTTTAGCTCTACCAATTTTTCATTTTGTCTATTCAGTTTGATACTCTTCCTTTATTACGTCAATTTTTACTATTACTATTCTCACTTTGAACTGTCCCCGGTATTATTTCACTTGTTCCACTTGTCATTCTAAATCAATTCTGTCTCGGGACATTAAATTCTACGTTATCAAATTTCACACAACATTACGTAACGTTTTTATTTTATTCGGTCTGCCTACTAATCCTATAATTACACACACCTTCCAATTTCTATCCATCCTGTGAATTATTCTATCACGGAATATCCGTATTGGATCATAAGATTATTAAAAAGACAGTTGCAGCGAAGAAAATTTTCTTTTCGACGAAGTCATCATCTAGGCTGTACATTCGTGTATTTATATCAAATGGATGGGAAAGTTCCAGAATAATTTCCGGTCAGGGGTCAAATTAATAAAGTTGCAATTAGGAATTAAAATGCCATAACAAACGGGATGGCTAAAACTCAAACAAAGTAGCATCATAATTACTGAGAAGATTGACATATTGTGTAATTAGGGGGTTGAAATGTAGAAATAACAAAAATAGACAGGATGTTTGGATAAAAAATCTAGTGGGATCATAACTAATGTGACGAACAATTATTTATGCAATCAGGAATTAAATATGTAGAAATAATAAAATGACAAAATAGACAGGAAGTTCGAATATGAAAATATGGTAGTGTAAATAGGGGTTAGGAAAAACTAAAAAATAACACGGAAAAACAGGAAGTTTGGATAAGAAAGGTGATGAGATAGTCATTATTAAAAGAAATACCTGTTTATGATGGCCATGGCAGGGACAACGATTGGATGTATTTCTTTTCGATACATAGCGTGGGTTTGAGCTTTTGGATAGCTAGTGCCTCGGCTATGCCCAGATGTCTTTGATAGGTTCGATCGAATCTTTTGTATTATTTTGAAGGATTTCTCGAATTGCGCTGAATGTCCTGAACTGATTAGATGTTTTGTCACTGAACTATGTGCACATTTTCGATCTCCTTTTACTAGCCAGGCTGGATAGTGTTCACGAGGGCGTTTTTCAAGTTGGTGCATGGTACAGCCGATGTACTTAGCTCCACAAGAACAAGTAAACTGGTTGTACGCACTTTGAAGTGACCCAATGCAACAGCTTGTCTTTCGTGTTCCAGCTGAACAGTTTCTTGCAGGAAAACGTCAGTCATAGGCTCACTGCGAAGTATGTCTTCCTCAGAGATTTGGAGAGACCTTTACGAAGAATTTCTGCTTGAATGTTACCTATGAATTCCAGGTCAGGCGGAAATATCTTCTTCGGGACGGATTGGACTTGTTCGGAAGTCTTCTTTGATTTGAGATTCTTGTCTATATACCTAGGCAGAAAACCGTTTTCCATGAGGGTACCTCGGAGATTACGCAGTTCTTCGCCCATCATATCCTCGCTACATGTCTTCCGAATTCTCGAGGAAAGAGTGTATATAAGGTTCCTCATTCTGCTTAGGGGCACGAAGCTTTGGACGTTGATGAATTGTCGATTCCATGTAGGCTTTTTGATTATGGACCTTTTCAGAGAGTTGTTAGCGTTTCTTGTCAGATGGACGTTAAGGAAGTGGAACATTCCGTCGGATTCAGTTTCAAGAGTAAAGTCAATGTGTTGGTGAACATTGTTGAATGTTTTTGAGTAAGTTTTCAAGGTCCATGTTCTCATTACAAATGATGAAAGTATCTTGTATCAATGGTTCTCTTGTAGAGATGTAGGTTATCGATAGTTGATGATAAGGAATTGTTTTCCATATGACACTAATTGTTTTGTCGTTTGACATTTATCTATGATTATAATCACAAACATTTAATTGCATTTCATACTACTATTATTATTATTTTATGCATTCACACCTATGTTTCAATTCCCTCACCGGATATAATTCCTTGAATACCATATATATAGACGATTGTACTGCTTGATAATAAATTCGTTGGAAGAGTCTCTTCGCTAAAAATCACTTGTTGACATGTTAGTCGAATGTTTCTCTCTCTCTAGAGGACATCTATATGTTGGGTGTGTGTAAGAAAGGTAGGTAGTTGGGATGATGGAGACATTGACGTAGAGGGTAGTTAAGGTGATTTGTGTTGTTTATCCAGCTTAGCCTATCAAATGCACACAAGCATTTGGTACCTATTCATAAAAGCGGTACAGATAGCTATTCACCTTTGTTATAATATTTCTTTTTTCAATTTCAAGAGTCATAAAACTGTTATTATTCATACATGTGTAGTCTAAACTCATCCCTTGATAGTTTTGGTGTCTTTATATGTAAATGTGTAAATACTTCATGACTGTATACTAACCATAGAACTGTGAGGATGAAATGAAAATATTTGGACAGTCAACTGATAATAATAATAATAATATATTCTCATTTTGTACATGAGGGACGCCAGTTTACAGGCGTCCCTCATATGATAAATTACATATACGATTAGTAAACATATTTAATAATAGTAATTTAATAAAATACATTTTTTCCTACCTGTGTAGGACACACCAATTGTACAGGCATGGATAAGTATTATTTAAATTACATAAATTTGGTTCATGGTTAAATAATGTGGTTGCAGTCATTTTGTCTATGGGAACTATATGATAACTAGTCATTCAATGGAGCACATCAAGAAATATAGAAATATTTTCTTCGCATTAACAAAAAGAACCCAAGTATGTTTTGGATGGATTACAAATACTTGGGAAAAAATAAACCTTGAAGTCATACCCCATTTAATTTTGGTGTGTACGTCATCGAGTCTTATTCTTGATTTATATCCAAATTGGGTAAGAAATTAAAATAAGTGATACACTTGTATAATTTTGTCAGCATTTTCATTGTTACATCACAAGTGAATTATACTCAATGTAGAGTAATAATAATGACAGTTTCTATTTCCTTATAAACGGGTGCTTTCAAGAAATGCAAGATTTTTTGCACACACGATCAGTTATGGTGTAAGTTACAATCGTGAAGTATTATAAATCAATACTCTTTTATTGGTATAAAGGTATATTTCACAACTGTAATCCAGGTCGCGTCGTGGGGGAAGGTAATGCGTAATTCACGAGGGAATTGTTAGATATGGGACCAATAATGTTCGCAGATCATTTGTCATTGTAAATGGACAAATATCTACATTCTTCATTCTCATTCAGAAAGTCAAATGGAAGCTAAAATGGTGAGAGAAAAAAGAAGACAAACAACAACAACGCAAAAGAAAGCAAGTGGAGTCTTCAAGGAGTGATTAATATGTATATATACATTTATATTCTGTTTAGTAACTATATTTATTTTGGTTCACTAACTAACTAGTCCCATGATGCTAACTTTTATATTGTGTGAACTAATATTATTGTCCTGTGTAAAAATGTCTATCATGTCCTTCCAATAATATTACAATTTATAATTGTAGTCTGTTGTAACTTACACGTTTAATGAACTTAAAATATCTATGTAAGGTGAAAAAGAGGGTGTATGAGTCAGATGCAGAAGTACATCGTCATCTTTGAACAGTCTGGTGGCTGAGGAGATGAACACTGCAAGTGTGTTTGCATCGCGCACATCAGCTGGTAGTCTATTCCAAATGACTGAAAACTTATTTAAGAAGAAGTTGTACCGCATGTAAGTCTGACAATGATCTATAGCAGCAAGGTCGTGATGATTTCTAAGACTGTAACTGATGACAGCGGTAGGTTTAATTATTGTAGAGGCAAATTATGAAATGAGGCAGTTAAGATGCTAATGGAAAATGGAGATATGTGCTGTTGAAGCCCTATGAAGAATAAGGAGTAATAAGAGTGTGAATTTGTGGAGTTTTTTTCATTTTATAATATGAATCATGATATGCGAAAGAAGATAATATTAAAACAGCTTAAGGTTTATTGAATTTGGTTGGAGGATTTCATCATGAGCTGACATCAGTTAGAGAACCATTGGAAAACAACCTGGGAGTACTGTTTCATCCTAGTTTGAGACTCTTCAGTAGTACGCATCCCCACCGTGGGTTTCGAACACAGGACCTTCTGGTTACAAGGTGAGCGAGCTCGTAGGCCATTAAGCCACTCACTGGGACCCGACTCCTCAATGGTCAGCCCATCAATTCTAACTTCTGCTAATTCACGACATAGCGCGACCATTTCGCAATGTCTTCTTCGATGAGTTACTGCCTCGCCTTCAACCTGCTGTACCCTTTTGGCCACGACTTCCCACTAGAACCCCAGGTGACTGCCGGAATAGGGCCAATCGCTAGTGAATATCAGGTTAATTTTCAAGTATTAGTTTTGTAGGGATTTAGTTTAGTGGTTCAATGGTCTACGAGCTCTCTCGCCTTTTAACCAGAAGGTCGTGGGTTCGAACCCTGGCGGTGGGTAAATGCTGATGAAGAGTCCCAAACTAGGCTGATGAAACAGCTGTCCAGTAATCCCAGATTTTTCAGTGATTCTCTAACTGATGTCAGCTCTCCATCCAATCAAACAAAATCCCTACAATTGTGGTAACATGAGTTACTGATTAACTCTTGGTTCAAAGTGTTTCTCTACAACAGGAAAAGTTTGATGAACTAATAAAATAGTCACTTCAGATTTAAAATGGGAAGCTGCAATCATATGAAGCCTAACTAACTAGTGTATGATTAACGGTAAAAGAAACAAAATCAGTTTATTGAAATCCACTTCTACCCAATATTCAATGAAAATTAATCATCTGATGAGGCCCAAGTGGTTGAGTGGTCGACGACCTTGGCCTTATAACCTGAAAGTCTCAAGTTCGATCCGTGATATGGTCACATGTAAGCACTGATGAAGAGTCCCCAACAAGGACGAAACGAAACTCCATTACTCCCTCCTGGTTTGAAAATGGTACTCCAACTGATCATCCTTCCGTGTTCAAACTTGGAATAAATCGAATTCCTACAAACTAACTCTGGAAAGTTAACCACAGGAGTGTTATCCTATCATGGACATATTTAACGAATCTTTTTCCAGAAATGTCGTGCCAGCCGTTTGGAAGGACATTAAAATTGTACCTATACCTAAGTCGTCTACTGCAACATGTTTTAAATTTAGACCCATTGCTATTACTTCCTCTTTTCTAAAAGCTATGGAAAAGTTACTCTTAATTAATTTTAAACCTTCACTTAAAGCCTTTAACGATCCTAAATAATTCGCCTTTAAACACAGTAGAAGTACTTAAGATGCAGTTGCAGTCTTGTATCATAACATTGTCTTCACCTTAGACAAGGGGGCTAAATTTGTTCGCTTCACCTTTCTAGATTACACATCTACTTTCGACTCAGTACCTAAGGACATTTTGTTAAAGAACCTTGCCAAAACTCGAACGGACTGTTGGGTTGTCAAATGGCTGTATTCTTATTTCTCAGGAAGAAAGCAGTACACTGTATGTCACGGGAAGTCGTCCACTTCATTGGTTACTGAGGCTGGTGTCCCTCAAGGCTCGGTCACTTCTGCTTTTCTGTTTTCTTTCTTCTTGCATGACTTGCCTCACTCTGATGACGACATGAACTTTGTTAAGTATGCCGATGATCTAACTATTTCAGTGTCTGTTAACTCCCAGCTAGACTGCAGTAAGATGAATAGCTTTCTATCAGGAGTTAGCAAGTGGTCTTCTTCTAATGGCCTTAAACTAAATCCTTCCAAATGTCAGACAGTTAATTTCAGTTTCCGATGTAAAACAAAGTTAAATGAAGCTGTTGGTTCCTATAACCGTTGCAAAATTGATGATACCAAGTCCGAAGTTAAGTATCTTGGATTAATCCTTTCTACTGACCTATCCTGGTCTTCCCATATTTTAGCGATTTCTAAAGAAAATATTCCGTCTGACGTTTTACATTAAGAAGTTAAGGCACTCAGGCATAACTCAATCAACCCCTCCTCTTACAGTCTGTCAACTCGTGCAACTTCCCATTATTCTTTCCTGGGTTGTTTAAATAAGACTATGTCATACTTCGTAGAACTCTGAAGACTCACTGTCAGTAGAGCGAGTGGTATCCCATTGGGCCATATCGTTGACATTGTCATTGATAGGCAGGCACTTGATGTCATACAACAAATTCGCTTAAGGAATTTTGTCAGGCTGTGAGCATCCACTTTACCCGCAGCTCCAACCTTGTGTCTCCTCAGGTAAAACAAGAAGTCTTTTCAGAAGACTTTATGCACTTCTAAGTATAAAAATTCCACTATATCATATTTAGCGGCACGTACTTTATGTGATGAAAATAGTGTCAGACATGAACTAACTAACCTTCTTTGCACTACTAAATAAACCATTTCCTTCACCCTTAAAACATAAAACTTTATTGTTATTGTAATTCTTATACTTATAATCCTCTCAATTTTTTGTTTTTATTTGTTTATTTTCTCAAAAGTGTGAACAAAATTTAAGCTGTGTTATATCTGTTAATTTTGTATTTCCCCTCACCACGCTGCTATATCAACAGAACATTAGATTCAATAATCTATAACATGCTAAAGTTTCCAAACTGAATCGACAATACTGTTTGAAACACACTCACTGTTATTATTATTATTACTATTATTATTACTATTATTATTATTATTATATTTAATATTCTCAATTCGTGCTTCGAATATTTTTGACTTTATATCGTAAATGTGGACAAATTCCTCCGGTTAATTTTGTTTTAATTTTTAATTTTATTTATAATTTGAGTAAATCAGATGCGATATTGTGAGAAATGCTGAGAATTCCATTCTGTATTACAAGTACTGTTTTTGGAATAAAGCAGATTATTATCATCATTATTAGTCAGTTTTGTAAACATTCTGGACTAGACAGCCGTTCTCATTAGTGTATCTTCAGAATCCAACTTAACATGAGTGCATTCTACTGATGTGTCTAAAAATGGACGAAATTCCTTTGTCACACCTCAAAGAAATCATTCTTTCAAGATTGATCGCAGATTAGTACCAGCTAGAGAACTAGTTGTTTCGTCCCTGTCGGAGACTTTTCATCCGTATGCATTCACGACTCCTAGAGCTAGGGATCAGACCTTGTGGTATTCAGTAGTTTTTTATAACTCAAGTCAATTAGTTTTTTCTTTATTTTATTTTGTTCCTTTACGTTCCCAGTGGAACATAGGACTTCAAGCTAGACCTTTGAATTTTCGGTAGCACTGATGTTAATTTTTACGACATGAGATTACATGCCTGTTGCCCAACCTTCCCTCTTTGCCATCCCTACTTCTGGTTTAGCTAATTTGAAGAGTGTGTCGGTTGGGAATCGAACCCCGGACCACATATGTGGTTAGTGAGCTTTCTACCTCTGAACTATTGTCGCAGCAAGTCCATACATTCTAAGTTTTTAAATCAATCATCGAAGCCAAAACAAATCAAAACTTAAAAATTCTTCATTTAAGAACACAAGATATTGAGCGAAGAGACACTTTTCAACGAATTTATTATCAAGCTGTACAATCGTCTATATATATGGTTTTCAAGAAATTGTATCCGGTGTGGGAATTGAATCATAGGTGTGAATACATAAAATAATAATAATAGTATGAAATACAATTAAAATTAAAATGTTTGCAATAAAGGTTAATAAAGCAGGATTTAATGAATTCATCAAATTTCGGTAGAACTCGTCACCTGAATACCCTACATACACTGAAATATATACTTTTGAAATTACATTGGGAGATATAAGACTGATAAGTAAATAAACTACATTGAATTAGTCATGCAGAAAGACAGGTGTGAATGTTTTTCCAGGTCATGTTCAATTAGATAAGGGGAGAGAGAGTATGGGAGATCAAAATCAAGATAAAATGCATTAAGCTTCAATTACATCACTTAAATAAACAATTAGACATTAGAGAATATATCAAGAATTGCAAACAGAGTAATATCAATAGTAATATTTATAATAATAATAATAGTGTTGAAATGAGTTAAGATAATCCTACTGATACAGGATAGTTTTATATGAATCAAGAATAATAATAAAAATAATAATAAGAGGTAGAATAATAAGTAAAACGTATTACCATGGTAGATTCAGAGTGACGACCATCTCCTTTTGTACTCAAAGACCTGGTTTATAAACTCGAACTGCACAAGCCTCTGCAATTGCAAGCATCTTCCTGTTTTTTTGTCAGCTGACAATAGTGAATGACTTGACAGCGTCGATATCATGTCCATAGTCCACAAGATGTCTTGTTATTGAGGTATTTGGTACTTTACATTCAGCTGTTTTCAACCATTTTAGCAAATGCTCCATCATGCTAGTAGACAATCTCCTTTCCGTACGACCTATGTATTTGCCTCCACAAACACACTCAAACTGATATACGCAGTTTGACGTGCTGAGAATTGGCGACTGGTCTTTCCCAGATTGTTAAAGCACTCGCTTAGTGGTGTTAAGGAGATCAAATTTTGCAGCATAATAAGTTCTCTTGAAGGCTTTGTCGAGTCTTCGTTTGACTACTTCCTGTACATCATCTCCTTTGAGTGGCAAACTGATATAGACAGGTTTCTTCGGAACTGTTTGGATTGTTTTGCAGCGGCTAATTTCTTTAGAGTATTTATTAATGAACTTCTCAGGATATCCATTCTTAGATAAGATATCCTTCAGGGATTTTATTTCATACTCAACAGTACTGTCAGAACAAATTTTTCGTGCTCTATTGAACAGTGTTCTGACTAAGTTCTTTTTATACTGGATTGGAACAAAGCTCTTGAAATGTATGTACTGTCCTG